>CAUYUJ010016188.1:156805-291435 GCA_963575745.1 Prorocentrum cordatum | reverse complement strand
AAGAGGTCCCAGGAGTAGAGTATCGGTACCTTTCCACTTTTTCCCAACCCTCCTTGATAGGGCATGCGTTTAAAATAGAGCACTGCGGTCGCGTCCTTCTTCTCCCACCACCCGCCTCCAGTCTCCCGTTTCCTTCTTGTCTGCTCTTGCCTTATGCGGACCTCGCCGTCCCTGGGGGGCTGCGATATGCGAAACTGTCGCCACGTTCGAGGGCTGCTGGTGGGTCCTGCGGAGTGAGGCACCGCGGGGACCTGAGCAAACCTCGCCGCCCCCGGGGGGGCTGCGATCTGCGACACTGTCGCCACTTTCGAGGGCTGCTGGTGGGCCCAGCGGAGTGAGGCACCGCGGGGACTTGAGCGAGACCTCGCCGTCCTTGGGGGGCTGCGATCTGCGACACCGTCGCCACTTTCGAGGGCTGCTGGTGGGCCCGGCGGAGCGAGGCTCCGCGGGGATCTGAGCGAGACCTCGCTGCGATTTGCGACACTGTCGCCACTTTCGAGGGCTGCTGGTGAGTTCAGCGGAGTGAGGCACCGCGGGGACCTGAGCGAGACCTCGCCGTCCCTGGGGGGGCTGCGATCTGCGACGCTGTCGCCATTTTCGAGGGCTGCTGGTGGGTCCAGCGGAGGGAGGCACCGCGGGGACTTGAGCGAGACATCGCCGTCCCTGGGCGTGGCTGCGATCTGCGACACCGTCGCCACTTTCGAGGGCTGATGGTGGGTCCTGCAGAGTGAGTCACCACGGGGACCTGAGGGAGCCCTCGCCGTCCCTGGGGGGGCTGCGATCTGCGACACTGTGGCCACTTTCGAGGGCTGCTGGTGGGCCCAGTGAGGCACCGCGGGGACCTGAGCGAGACCTCGCCGTCCTTGGGGGGCTGCGATCTGCCACTTTGTCGCCAGTTTCGAGAGCTGCTGGTGGGTCCAGCAGAGTGAGTCACCACGGGGACCTGAAGGAGACCTCGCCGTCCCTGGGGGGGGGGCTGCGATCTGCGACACTGTCGCCACTGTCGAGGGCTGCTGGTGGGTCCTGCGGAGTGAGGCACCGCGGGGTCCTGAGCGAGACCTCGCCGTCCCTGGGGGGGGGCTGCGATATGCGGCACCGTCGCCACTTTCGAGGGCTGCTGGTGGGCCCAGCGGAGTGAGGCACCGCGGGGACCTGAGCGAGACCTCGCCATCCTTGGGGTGCTGCGATCTGCGACACCGTCGCCACTTTCGAGGGCTGCTGGTGGGCCCAGCGGGGCGAGGCACCGCGGGGATCTGAGCGAGACCTCGCCGTCCCTGGGGGGCGGCGATCTGCGACATTGTCGCCACTTTCGAGGGCTGCTGGTGGGTCCTGCGGGGCGGGCCACCGCGGGGACATGAGCGAGGCCTCGCCGTTCCTGAGGGGGCTGCGATCTACGACATTATCGCCACGTTCGAGTCTTGCTGGTGGGTCCAGCGTAGCGAGGCTCCGCGGTGACTTGAGCGAGACCTCGCCGTCCCTGGGGGGGCTGCGATCTGCGACACTGTCGCCACTTTCGAAGGCTGCTGGTGGGTCCAGCGGGGCGAGGCACCGCGGGGACCTGAGCGAGACTTCGCCGTCTCTGGTGGGGCTGCGATCTGCGACACTGTCGCCACTTTCGAGGGCTGCTGGTGGGTCCTGTGGAGTGAGGCACCGCGGGGATCTGAGCGAGACCTCGCCGTCCCGGGGGGGGGGGTGCGATATGCGATTATGTCGCCACTTTCGAGGGCTGCTGGTGGGTCCTGCGGAGTGAGGCACCGCGGAGACCTGAGCGAGACCTCGCCGTCCTTGGGGGGGCTGCGATCTGCGACACTGTCGCCACGTTCGAAGGCTGCTGGTGGGCCCTGCGGAGTGAGGCTCCGCGGTGATTTGAACGAGACCTCGCCGTCCCTGGGGGGCTGTGATCTGCGGCACCGTCGCCACTTTCGAGGGCTGCTGGTGTGTCCAGCGGAGTGAGGTACTGCGGGGACCTGAGCGAGGCCTCGCCGTCTCTGGGGGGCTGCGAACCGCGACACTGTCGCCACTTTCGAGGGTTGCTGGTGGGTCCAGCGGAGTGAGGCACCGCGGGGGCCTGAGCGAGACCTCGCCGTCTCTGGGGGGCTGCGATCTGCGACACCGTCGCCACTTTCGAGGGCTGCTGGTGGGTCCAGCGGGGTGAGGCACCGCGGGGACCTGAGCGAGAGTTCGCCGTCCTTGGGGGGCTGCGATCTGCGGCACCGTCGCCACTTTCGAGGGCTGCTGGTGGGTCCAGCGGAGTGAGGCACCGCGGGGGCCTGAGCGAGACCTCGCCGCCCCTGGGGGGGCTCTGGAGAGCTGCTGTGGGATATGTTAGGCGCAACGGGTACATAGCACAGCCAACGGGGGTGATTTGTGAAACAGACCATCTGCCGGGCGATGGCCATAAGGTTGCGCCTACACGTATCCCGCGGGGGCTCTCAAGAGTTGCTGCGGGATACGTTGGGTGCAACAGGCGCATTGCACAGCCTCCGGGGGTGATTTGGTGTTACGTAGCCCTTTATATCTTGATCGGAGGCCTGCGAGCCTTCCGATTGCTGCTCGCAAGATCACTTGCCTCCATGTTCCGTCATCGCCCCCGTTGTAGCAATCCTGATGTGATTATGCCCCGCATTGCGCAAGGGTTGGGTACGTCGTCGGGTTAATTTTCCATCCCTCCTTGGTCGGGCATTCGTTTTGAATAGAGTACTGCGGTCGCGTCCTTCTCCCGCCTCCCGTCTCCCGCTTCCCTCTTGTCTGCTCTTGCCCTGTGCGGACCTCGCCGTTCCTGGGGGGCTGCGATCTGCGACATTGTCGCCACTTTCGAGGGCTGCTTGTGGGTCCTGCGGAGTGAGGCACCGCGGGGACCTGAGCGAGACCTCGCCATCCCTGGGGGGCTGCGATCTGCGACACTGTCGCCACTTTCGAGGGCTGCTGGTGGGTCCAGCGGCGTGAGGCACCGCGGGGACCTGAGCGAGACTCCGCCGTCTTTGGGGGGCTGCGATCTGCGATTCTGTCGCCATTTTCGAGGGCTGCTGGTGGGTCCAGCGGCGTGAGGCACCGCGGGGACCTGAGCGAGACCTCGCCGTCCCTGCTGGGGGGCTGCGATCTGCGACACTGCCGCCACTTTCGAGGGCTGCTGGTGGGCCGGCCCAGCGAAGTGAGGCACGGCGGGGACATGAGCGAGGCCTCGCCGTCCCTGGGGGGGGGTGCGATCTGCGACACTGCCGCCACTTTCGAGGGCTGCTGGTGGGTCCAGCGGAGAGAGGCATCGCGGGGACACCTGAGCGAGACCTCGCCGTCCCTGGGGGCCTGCGATCTGCGACACTATCGCCACTTTCGAGGGCTGCTGGTGGGTCCTGCGGAGTGGGGCACCGCGGGGACCTGACCAAACCTCGCCGCCCCTGGGGGGGCTGCGATCTGCGACACTGTCGCCACTTTCGAGGGCTACTGGCTGCTGGTGGGTCCAGCGGAGTGAGGCACCGCGGGGACCTGAGCGAGACCTCGCCGTCCTCGGGGGGCTGCGATCTGCGATTCTGTCGCCATTTTCGAGGGCTGCTGGTGGGCCCAGCGGCGTGAGGCACCGCGGGGACCTGAGCGAGACCTCGCCGTCCCTGCTGGGGTGCTGCGATCTGCGACACTGCCGCCACTTTCGCCACTTTCGAGGGCTGCTGGTGGGTCCAGCGGCGTGAGGCACCGCGGGGACCTGAGCGAGACCTCGCCGTCCCTGGGGGGGCTGCTATCTGCGACTGCCGCCGCTTTCGAGGGTTGCTGGTGGGTCCTGCGGAGGCACCGCGGGGAGCGAGACCTCGCCGTCCTGGGGGGCTGCGATCTGCGAACTGCGCCACTTTCGAGGGGCTGCTGTGGGTCTGCGGAGTGAGGCCGCGGGGACTGAGCGACTCGCCGACCGGGGGGCTGCGATCTGCGAACTATCGCCACTTTCGAGGGCTGCTGGTGGGTCCAGCGGAGTGAGGCACGCGGGGACCTGAGCGAGACCTCGCCGTCCCTGGGGGGCTGCGATCTGCGACACTGTCGCCACTTTCGAGGGCTGCTGGTGGGTCCTGCGGAGTGAGGCACCGCGGGACCTGAGCGAAGACCTCGCCGTTCCTGGGGGGCTGCGATCTGCGACACTGCCGCCACTTTCGAGGGCTGCTGGTGGGTCCAGCGGAGTGAGGCACCGCGGGGACCTGAGCGAGACCTCGCCGTCCCTGGGGGGCTGCGATCTGCGACACTGTCGCCACTTTCGAGGGCTGCTGGTGGGTCCTGCGGAGTGAGGCACCGCGGGGACCTGAGCGAGACCTCGCCGTCCCTGGGGGGGCTGCGATCTGCGACACTGCCGCCACTTTCGAGGGCTGCTGGTGGGTCCAGCGGAGTGAGGCACCGCGGGGACCTGAGCGAGACTCCGCCGTCTTTTGGGGGCTGCGATCTGCGATTCTGTCGCCATTTTCGAGGGCTGCTGGTGGGTCCAGCGGAGTGAGGCACCGCGGGGACCTGAGCAAGACCTCGCCGTCCCTGGGGGGCTGCGATCTGCGACACTGTCGCCACTTTCGAGGGCTGCTGGTGGGTCCAGCGGAGTGAGGCACCGCGGGGACCTCAGCGAGACCTCGCCGTCTTTGGGAGGGGTGCGATCTGCGACACCGCCGCCACTTTCGAGGGCTGCTGGTGGGTCCAGCGGAGTGAGGCACCGCGGGGACCTGACCTCGCCATCCCTGGGGGGGGCTGCGATCTGCGACACTGTCGCCACTTTCGAAGGCTGCTGGTGGGTCCAGCGGAGTGAGGCACCGCGGGGACCTGAGCGAGACCTCGCCGTCCCTGCTGGGAGGCGCGATCTGCGACACTGCCGCCACTTTCGAGGGCTGCTGTTGGGCCGGCCCAGCGAAGTGAGGCACCGCGGGGACATGAGCGAGGCCTCGCCGTCCCTGGGGGGGGGGCGATCTGCGAAACTGTCGCCACTTTCGAGGGCTGCTGGTGGGTCCAGCGGAGTGAGGCACCGCGGTGACCTGAGGGAGACCTCGCCGTCCCTGGGGGGGCTGCGATCTGCGACACTGTCGCCACTTTCGAGGGCTGCTGGTGGGTCCAGCGGAGTGAGGCACCGCGGGGACCTGAGCGAGACCTCGCAGTCCCTGGGGGGCTCTTGAGCTGCTGCGGGATACGTTAGGCGCAACGAGTGTATGGCACAGCCAACAGGGGTGGTTTGTGAAACAAACCATTTGCTTGGCGATGGCCATAACGTTGCGCCTACACGTATCCCGCGGGGGCTCTCAAGAGTTGCTGCGGGATACGTTGGGTGCAACAGGCGCATTGCACAGCCTCCGGGGGTGATTTGGTGTTACGTAGCCCTTTATATCTTGATCGGAGGCCTGCGAGCCTTCCGATTGCTGCTCGCAAAATCACTTGCCTCCATGTTCCGTCATCGCCCCCGTTGTAGCAATCCTGATGTGATTATGCCCCGCATTGCGCAAGGGTTGGGTACGTCGTCGGGGTAATTAGTTTTCCCATGGGAGCGCGTCCTACGATTGGGAACGTTCGCTTAGCGTTCTGAGGTTGGGAACGTTTGTCTAACGCCTTGAGGTTGGGAACGTGTGCCTGGTGTCCTGAGGTTGAGAACGTGTTCCTAGCGCCTTGAGGTTGGGAACGTGTGCCTAGCGTCCTGAGGTCGGGAAGGGGGTCCCGAGGACACGTGTTCTGCGGTTGGAAAGAGCGCGCTCTGTGGTCGCTTGGAGTGGGGGGGGGGTGGAATCGGACCCTTCCCCACCCCCTGGATGGAGGGGGGGGGTCCGACCCCCCCCCTTTCCCCCTCCCCTACTTCTCCTCTCTCCCTCTCCTCGGGCCGGCGGCGCCGGCGTCGGCGGCGGCTGGCGGCGGCGGCGGGGGTGCTGGTGGTGGTGGTAAGGGCGGCGGCGGTGGTGGTGGTGAGGTGGTTTGTGGCGGTTGTGGTGGTGGTGGTGGGTTTTGCTGCTGGTTGTTGTGGCGGTGGTGGTGGTGTGGTAGATTGTGATGACGGTGGTGGTCGTGGTGGTGGGTTGTTGTATTGTGGTGGTTTGGTGGTGGTGGTGGGTTGAGGTGGTGATGGTGGTGATCGTGGTGGTGGCGGTGGTGGTGGTGGTGTGGTGGTTTGTGGTGGTGGTGGTGGGCTGTGGTGTTGGTGGTGGTGGTGGTGCTGCTGCTGGTAGTGGTGCTGGTGGTTGTGGGTGGTGGGTGGTGGGTGGTTGTGGTGGTTGTGGTGGTGGTGGTTGTGGTGGCGGTGGTTGTGGTGGTGGTGTGGTGGTTTGTGGTGGTGGTGTTGGTGGTGGGTTATTGTGATGGTGGTGGTTGCGGCGGTGGTGGTGATGGTGGTGGTAATGGTGTGGTGGTTTGTGGTGGTGGTGGTGCTGGTGGTGGTTGTGGTGGGTTGTGGTGGTTTGTCGTGGTGCTGGTGGTGGTGGCGTTTTTGGTGGTGGTGGTGGTGAGGTGGTTTGTGGCGGTTGTGGTGGTGGTGGTGGTGGTGGGTTTTGCTGCTGGTTGTTGTGGCGGTGGTGGTGTGGTAGATTGTGATGACGGTGGTGGTCGTGGTGGTGGGTTGTTGTATTGGTGGTGGTGGTGGTGAACTGTTGTGGTGGTGTGGTGGCTGTGGTAGTGGTGGCTGTGTAGTGGTTTGGTGGTGGTGGTGGGTTGAGGTGGTGATGGTGGTGATCGTGGTGGTGGCGGTGGTGGTGGTGGTTTGTGGTGGTTTGTGGTGGTGGTGGTGGTGGGCTGTGGTGTTGGTGGTGGTGGTGGTGCTGCTGCTGGTAGTGGTGCTGGTGGTTGTGGGTGGTGGGTGGTGGGTGGTTGTGGTGGTTGTGGTGGTGGTGGTTGTGGTGGCGGTGGTTGTGGTGGTGGTGTGGTGGTTTGTGGTGGTGGTGTTGGTGGTGGGTTATTGTGATGGTGGTGGTTGCGGCGGTGGTGGTGATGGTGGTGGTAATGGTGTGGTGGTTTGTGGTGGTGGTGATGCTGGTGGTGGTTGTGGTGGGTTGTGGTGGTTTGTCGTGGTGCTGGTGGTGGTGGCGTTTTTGGTGGTGGTGGTGGTGAGGTGGTTTGTGGTGATGGCGGTGGTTGTGATGATGGTTGTGGTGGTTGTGGTGGTGGTGGTGGTGGCGGTGGTGGTGGTGGTATGGTGGTCTGTGGTGGCGGTGGTGGTGGTGGTGTGGGCTTCGGCTCTTCCCGCCACTGTGTTTTGGCAAAGGGTCAGAGATCCAATGGATGCCTCTTGAGGTCTTGTCAGAAGGGTCTCGGGGGCGTCTGAGGAGCATGCGAGGGCTCGATATGGCGATTTGTGTGTTCCCTCTGCGGCCTCTGGGCCCTCTCTGGTCACCGTCGCAGCGTTCCCGCCGTCGGCTCTCCTGGCCGCCGCCAGCGCCGACGCTGGCGCCGGAGCGGGGGGGGTTTGAACCCCTTTGCCCTCCTGGGCCCTTTCTGGTCATCGTCGCTGCGTTGGCGCTGCGGCGGCCGCCAGCGCCGGCGCCGGCGCCGGGGTGGGGGGGTGTTTGGATCCCCCCCCCCTTGGGAGGGGGGAGCGGGGGGGGGTTCGGGAGGGAGGGGTTAGGGGGGAGGGGAGCCCCCCTGGTTTTGATCGCCGGCGCCGAGTGTTGGGGGGGTCCCAAACCCCGGTTCGAAACGCGCCGCCGAATTGTTCCCAAGGCAAGCGCCC
This sequence comes from Prorocentrum cordatum, assembly GCA_963575745.1. Lineage (NCBI taxonomy): Eukaryota > Dinophyceae > Prorocentrales > Prorocentraceae > Prorocentrum > Prorocentrum cordatum. The sequence continues at coordinate 283,778 of CAUYUJ010016188.1, read as the reverse complement.
GTGAAACGCGCTCTCTCTGCGCTTGGGCATTCTTGCTCAGCGTGTCGCGCCGCTGGGTCTGGCCCAGCGCGCCTCGGCGCGACACGCTGACCAGGCCCCCACTTCCAAGCGTCAACGTCCCGAGCCTCTCCCAGCCTCCCGCCCCGTGGACTCGGCATCGCTCGGACGTGTGCATCGTTCCTGCGGCGAGCACCATCGAGGAGCATCCCTGATCATTTGGCGAAAAAGCCGCCCACGAGATCGAAAAAAGCACGGGGAATGGACGTCCGGGCGATGGCGAGTGGAGCGGAGCGACACGCTGTCCGCTCGCAGGGCATAGCGAATCGCAGGGGCCGCCGCCGCGACACGCGAAGCAAAAACTTGAAATGTCGAGCGTTGGCCCCAGATGCTGTCCCCGGGAGCAGCTTTTTGTCCTGCATCGTGTTCGACGGCCCTGCAGGGGCCTCATCGGGGGCGGAAACGAGGGGGCTGATGACTGGGGGGGTGGATATCATGGCGTGGGCCATGACATTTCCCCAGATTTCATGGCGCCTCTTCTTATTTCATTACGTTCCTGGCCTCCCCGCTGGGCCGCGCACATGCCGCCGGTCACTTCAGGACCCCAAGGGTCCGAAACCGGCGAGTACACATCCTGGACCCTGTTCACCGCAGGCAGTTCCAGACCATCTGGAACAGGACTCGCTGCCAGTGTCGCCGCGGACGTGGCCCACTCGAGGCAGAAAGTTGCCTGCCCACCAGCGGCCGCTCTCGGTTTGGGACAATATTTGATATTGGGTATCGTGCCTACAATCAACCCGCATACGAAGCAGGAGCAACTTTCCTTGCACCTTCGGTCCATCCCTTGCAACTTTCGGGCTTACCATATCCCATTCCCGCCATCCCCCTTCCCTGTCCTCCTTCTCTCCGCCCCCTGCTTCTCCTGTATCCTGTCCTGCTGTTCATCGCACCTTTCCTCTCACTTTTCCTCCTCATCTTCCTCGTCCTCCTCACTCTCTCCCTCTCCACAATTACACTATAGGAGTACTACTCTCCTCTCTCCCCTGATGACGTCCGGAAGATATCGGGCCCCCCTCCCCTCCGCGTATTTCTATTGCACAGGATTCCCGGGGAAATGGATGTTCGCTTGGTTTTTTGTTTCACAATGTGGCTCCCGCTGAAGCGCTGGTCTCATTTCTGCGCCTATGGCTGTTCTTAATCGTGCTCCCGCTGCAGCGCGGACATTTCCGGTCCTTCCAAATAGGCCCCGAAATCTAGAAAATGCCCGCCCCCCATTTTGGGACGTCGTCGTTTTCAGAAAGTATCAAGCGGGAGCCCCGTTTCTGCTTTGAGAAGGCGATGTTGAAAGCAGAGCCAGCGGGTGCTCTCCATCAGCCCAACCTTGTGTGGAGCTTTCCGGGGAGCCCAAGGAGCTAGACATGGCAGCCACGACTCCAGACCGGCCCAGACCTCTCGAAGACGATCCTTTTGCCCTCCAAGGAACCCGGCGCCATGCCATGACATGTTGTGCGGTGTTGTGTTCTGCGCCGCTGTGCGATGCCATGCTTTGCGTTGCAACGCTTTGTGATGCAATTCTTCACTGCGCAATGCCACGCCATGCTATGGCATGCTACGCTCTGCTGTGCTCCTCTATGCCATGCCATGCCGTACTTTACCATGCACCGCGTACCCTCTCGCGATCCTTGCCTTGCTCGACATCCGACTGTGCGAATAGAGAGGATATCTGCGCCATGGTAAGGGATGGGAGGGAGGGGTAGGACGTCAGATAAGACGCGTTTGCACCTCGCTTGCTCCCCCCCCCTTCCCCGTCCTCCCTCTCCTCCCCCTCCTGGTCGCCCTGCTCCTCTAAGGCTCCAGCGCTTGTGCGCTCAGATCGCCATGCTCCTAGCTGGTCCTCGAAGCCTGAGGTGGGGCGCCTCCGCCGCACGTCGGCGCCCACCCAGCGCCCCGCGGCCGGACCACCGCGAGCGCCATGCTCGTGGCAAGGTGCGCCGACAGGGCCGCGAGGTGTGGAGGGTCCGCGGGAGCGCTGGGAGTTCGACTGCGGGGGGCGCACATTGCTTCGGATGCGGCGGTGGTTGTGGGGGTTGGGCGGCTAAGCGGAGCCGGTGCGTGCAGGACTGTCCGAGCAGTGCCGGTACATGGCACGAGCACGTCAAGGTGCAAGAGCAGCCACGGTTCGTGTTCTGGGGCGCATGCCGAACACATGTCCAGGACACGTGTCGCATTGGCGCCTTGGGCGCTTGCACGCGTGACAATGTTGGACTGCTTATGTGGGGGTCAGGTGAGTCGAGGCGCGACAGCGCACGACGCGCAGAGAAATTCAATGCGCACAGTGCCCGCCGCTTCGCTTGACTCGCGATGTGATTGGCGCTGTTCTGTCTCACCATGATGCCTGGCATGCAGGAGTACGAACAGCATGTAACACTGTCCGTAGCCGTTGGAATTCCATCTCAGGAATGGTACCTCCCAAGAGCGGTCCGCGCATGTTGACCGTCATGGGGCGGGCGTCGGTTGCTCATCCCTCTTCCTGAATGTGGCAAGATGGAGCAAATGGTTGCCTGTTCAGGTCTTGCCTATTGGTTTTCAGTCTCAGCTCGACTGGTTTGGTGTTGTCGAGCCGACGGTGTGTGATGAGTACGTTCGGGTTTGGTGACGTACGACTGAAGCTTGAGTCACGACGTGGCGCTGACCAGTGGCATTCAGCACATGTTACGTCCAGTCGGGGAAACATGATGTGATGCCAGAGTGAGTTCCAGCCGTGAATGCCCGTTGGCGTTTGATGTGTCGTGTTCGTTGCAGCATCTTTTGCGACATGTTTTCTTGATGTGTCTGGGTTCCCACTAACAGTTTGGATGCGTTGGGTGTGTTCACGTTCCCCCCATCTACAGCGACGGTACGATAGTATTGCATTCCGTATCTGCCGCAGCTAGTCTCAGGCGCGGGCAAATCGAAGAGCGCACGGGTCACCCCACGCATCATTCAAGCGATTGGCATTTGAACACATGGCGCATTTGAAGATGCCACACCGATTTGGAGACTATCAGCGGTCAGGATCTGACTACGTTTGTAGGACAGGTATAGATAATCATCACGTGAAGACCAGGACGAGAGATTGGAGATGGGAGACGGAGCAGGAGCAGAAGGAGGAGTCCGAGGAGGAGGAGGAGGAGGAGCACGAGCAGCAGTAGCCGGGAGCAGGAGGAGGAAGGAACGAGGAGGGAGGGGACAGGAGCAGGGGAACGGGGAAATTAGAGAAACGTGATGAGAATCCAGACGCAAGTGGGGCATTGAACCCAAAGGCGTTTCCAAGATTACCTGGCTAAAGGGACCCCTGGGTTCGAGGGGCTTTCGATTTATTGTATTTTGCACCCGGTGTCGAGCTTTTCACTAACCCGCAGGGGCGTTGGTGAGGAGAAGGGCAGAGCAAGGGAGGATGAGGGAGGAGAAGACGAAAGAAGATGGGGATCATGAGGAAGGGGACGGCAAAGGAGGAGGAGGAGGAGGCAGCGAGAGTAAAGTCGAGAAGGAGGGGGGAGGGTGGAGGCAGAAGGGACGAGGGAGCAGAAGGGAGAAGTCATTCAGGAGGAGGACATTGGTTTGGGAGCAGTTGGGGGGAGGAGGAAGGGACCTGCATCGAAAGCGGAGAGAACGAGGGATGAGGGATGTCTGCGGAGTCAAGGGGGGGGGGGCGGGAGCATGGAGCAAGAAAGTTTGGACGACGACGCAGCTACAGAGTCGCGTGCTGGAGCGGAAGACGTTGCGGTGGGGGTGCTGAGAAAGATGAAGGCGCACGATGGGTCCGGGCTGGCTACCCGGATCTCACCTTACTCCGGTGTGGCCAGGTAGGGGCCGCTTCCGGCGGGGGTTGGTGGGGCCCGCGCGTCCGCCATCGGGGAGGCGCAGCGAGAATTGACGGTCGAGGCTCGACGATCAAGGATCGACGATCGCGGATCGAGTTTCGAATGTCGAGGTGGTTGGATCCCGCGTGCAGGAGCCGCGGTTTTGGCTTCGTCGTTTACCCAGAGCCCGAGGCCGCACGTTTTGGCAATCTTCTTTGCCGGGCGTAGCAGTTGGACAAGTACGAGCAGGGTGGAGGCTGAGGAGGAGGAGGGCGGAGAATGGACAGAGACGAGGAGTAGGACAGGATAGGAGAGCCCCGGGGAGGGTGAGACGAGGTGGACGAGGAGAGGACGTGGTGGACGAGGGGATCTAGACGAAGGGGACGAGAAGAGGACGAGGAGGACGAGAGTGAACGTTCACGAGGAGGAGCAGGGATGACGACAGAATAGGCCCAAGGTCCGAGGCGAGGAATTGTCCACAACCACAGCTCAGGAGATCGATCTTTGGGGACCTCGGCAGGCGGTGGTTGTGGATATAATCGGACCCCGTCGGGCTAACACATATCCATATCCACCGCACGCTGGGTTCCCAGGACGTCGGTTCTACAGGCCGTGGATGTGGATGTATCCTTGCCTCGCACAAGGCCATTCGCGAGGGTCCACCAGCGCGCTCGCCCAGTTACAACGTAGGGTCATGTGAGTTCGAACGCTGGCACGTCTGCACAGCCCGTGGTGTACAAGCTTACCAGCCTTGCCATGATCATGATTAGACGACGAGGCTGCTGCGTGGCCGTTGATCGGAATGAACAGCGCAGCGGTTGAACTGCATGCTCGCAGGCGCAGTCGCCGTCGACAAAACCCTTTCACGGGGGCCTGTACGCATCGAGGTCGCATCCGCACGATGGTAAAGAAGACAAGTACATTGACATGGGTCATTCGCCTGAGTTTCAGCACCCGCTATCAGACACTCCGTAGTTCAAGTGAAGGTTCGGTTTCTGGTGAAACCTATGTGGGACCGAGGCACTGCAAAGGAGTTCGGCATACCGACCCCCCCCCCCCCCCCGCAAGTGCATAATGACATGTAAGGATCATGGATGGACATGTTTCGTATCCCTTGCTCCGCTGCTTGGCTGTATACCACATGCGCAGAGCTTAGCTTTCAGAAACTCCTTGTGAGGCTCGGATTGTGCAGCGCCCAAAGCATGCTTTCATGTCGTGTACTTTCGAGCACGAATGGCGGCCAGGTCACGAAGCGGCTTTGATGCATAAGTGCGCGCCTTGCCACCGATACTCGCGTGCTGCTACCAAGCACTTCAACAATCAGTCGCGAGTAGTAAACGCTGGCTGGGGGAAAGAGGGATGCTTAGCATTTGGGGAAGAGTCTGTTGGCTAGGTCTGCAGACAGCTTGACACAAACCAGGAATTGCCATTCGCAGATTGCACTGCGCGCTGGCTAAATCTGGCCGGTCTATGAACACTTTTGAGGGGGAAGATTGGTTTGCATCGTGATTGAGCGTCGCGTAATGGGGTGGCGATCAATTGTGTGGCAGCGAGGGCTGCAGAACGGGGGCCCTTTCAGGCCCATGAAGGGGCCCCTCTGGGTCCCTGGTGGATCCCCTGATAGTCCCGAGAGAGATCCTTTAGGGCCCCAAAGGGGGCCTTTAGGGCCCCAGGATCGACTACACGTAAGAGTGACCCTTCGCTGGAGTGACTTTGGTGCGGGCACATTGGGGTCCCCGATCGCCGAACGCGAGGCGGCAGTGGCGTCGTGCCCGCTTGTGTTTGGCCCCCCCCCCCCCGCGGCCCCCAAAAAGCCGCGCACCAAAGGTAACTCTTACCCAGGGTCACTCCTTACGCGTAGCCGAGAGGAGTGCCCAGTTCTTCCCCCCCGCCCCGCCCCCCTTCTTTCTGGCCAAGGTAAGAGGGCCAAGGTCAAGGTAAGAGGGCGTATGCACCGATCCTGGGCTCAGGATGGGCCTGGCCACAATCGGTGTATGTGCACAGTTCTCTTTCCTCTACCAGGATCGGCCGATGTCGAGCGATCTGCGCTGACGGGAGGCCGCGATCGCCTGCTTCGCGGGCGAAGCACAGTGTGAGGAAAATTTGTCCGTCGCCAGGGGTGCCCGTCCCAGGGCTGCTGCAAAGCGTGCCCCCACGTTAGCACGTCAGGGACATGATTCTTTCCAGCCGCCCTGGGACAGGCGCCCCTGGCGACGGAACAGCTTATTCTATACCGTTCTGCGCCCGCTAAATGCCGCGAAGCCGCGATCGCCCGTCCCTGAACGATCAGCGTGGTGCCTAGCGACCAACGCCGAAGTCGTCAGGGCACGAATTTGCCGTACGCACTTTGAGCACGAGCGTGTGCGGCAACCTGTTCCTCCCCGCATTCGCTCCTCCGGATCTTCGGGCCCCGGCTCCCCTGCCCATACTCCGCCCTGCCTCCTGGCGCCCCCTGCCACAAGAAAGCGAGAGCCTGCATGCTCGTCAGATCCCCGAGGACCTTGGGCGCCCATCAAAGTGCTCCGCCCCCTTCCATCAGACCACCGTGCCGGGTGTGGGCGCTGTTCAGAGGCCCGGAGCCTTTTCAGCTGCTGCGGCCCACGAGAGCCGCAGCCTGCCTGCGCTCCCGTTTTGCAGGCGCTCGTCTCGGAGCCCTGCCGACCAAAGAACCATCCCTTCCTCCTCCTCCTCCTCCTCCTCCTCCTCCTCCTCCTGCTTCTCCTCCTCCTCCTCCTTCTCCTCCTCCTCCTCCTCCTCTTCCTCCTCCCTGCTGTCGCGCGATGCCTCCACGTCCACGTGGCCCGTGCGGTCAGATGGTGGCGGCGGCCCTGCAGATGGAGTCCCACACGATCGACGGCGTGGTCGAGAGGGGGGGGTGGGCGGCGGCGCGCCGAGGGCAACTTCGGGGGCGGGCAGACCTCCTGACAGTGACACGTCGATTAGTGAATTGTCCGTTTGTGGTTCTCGAGAGGGCGCCGCGGGCGGTATTTTCCAGGCTTGCGCCCGCCAGGTTTGGACCCGAGGTCGTTTTCACTAAACCACGTTTTGCTAAAGGGAGGTCTGTCCATCCCCGACAACTGGGAGGGGAGGAGAAAAGGCAAGAGGGAGGAGCAGCAGGCAGGAGGAGGGATGCGGAGGAGGAGGAGGAGGACGAGGAGGGGGGGGGGAGGCATAGGGAGGAGCGGCAAGGAGGATGAGGACGAAGTCCATGAGTACGAATCGGAGTGAGAGGAAAAGGGGAATGGGCGGGAGCGCGTCGAGGGAGGCGGCACATCAACTGGCATCGGCAAATTCCCTCGCTCTTCGCCGGGCAAACGTTGATAGTTGACTTAACCTTGTCCCGGGGTCCCCTGAGGACGCCGAGAGAACAACGGGTGTGGATTGGGCTTCCACTTAATTGCCTCAGTGCAGATTTGCGCAATTGCATCTGGGTTTTGGAGGCGCTGGGGCGCAGCGTTTGCTTCAAACAAAGTTCGTAGCATGTGAGCAGGAGTGTATGTGCCCAGTGGAGGTTTGAGGCTAAGACCGAAGCGAGACGAAGTGGCCTAACCGCCCCCCCCCTTCACACTTGACAATCGATTTAGGCGTTGGTTCGTGACCAGCGTGCGGGAGGGTGAAGCTGCGCAAGGGCGAGAGGTCCTGTCCTGCTAAAGGAGGGGTTCGCGGCAAAACATTGTTGCCGCGCCTGCCGCCTGCCTGGTTGCCCCGTGGTTGTCCCGTGCCTGGTGCGCTGTTCTTCGGGCAGTTCCATGTGTTCGGTGCGTTGTTCTCGTGGTTGTCTTCTGGCTTTCCTATGGGCATCTTGTGGTTATCCTGTGCGGTTGCCGTGGTTGCCGTGGCTGGTTTGTTGTTTTGTATCGTGCGGATAGAAAGGTCACTTGATAAGAGTGTTGACTTCGATCGAAAAGCAGCCCAGAACAGTTCCACTTGCAGATACCTCTATGTATTCGTGTACTTTCGCTCGCACATGGATCTACAAATGCGTGCATGTGATATATCAGACATGCATACATACACAGTAAAGGTTGTAATGACTACCGTCATACGACTCCATACATGGCTGTACATATACGAGCACATGCATACATAACATGCACACACTGTGTATATTCGTACTGCACATTCAGAGGATATGTGTATATGCTTACGTACATATATATATACATATATCTATATATGTGTGTATACTGTAGCAGGCCATACTACACTATAGTCTGGTAGAAGTTTTGCTGGCGGTCGTATATTAGATTGCGTTACTGGTGGCATAGAACATTGTGTTGTACTAAGTTGTAGTGGATGGTTTTGGTTATACCATATCACATCACGTTTTGCCATACTACATGTATTATGGCATGGTACATGTTAAGACGAAGCGAAGCTCATTTGATTGCAGCACGCCGCACTATACTATAGTGGTTTGTATATTGTATTTGTAATAGCACATGTAAATGTAACATGTCATGTTGTACGGCAGTGCTTCGATTGTTTACCGCCATGAAATAACATATGGCATTATGTTGCATTGCATTGTTGTACTATCTAACATAATATGCATGGTGTCCAAACGTATGCTAATACATGTATTTATTTATAAGATCGCATGCTTTCATTATATATACACATTCGAAACTACATCATAACATGTTAAGATGTACCGGATTGTGTTCTATTCCTCTTATAAGATATGTATATACGTATTCCTATTTCTAAAGTTTTATTACCCGGACCCCCCCCACCCACACCACTAAACCGGATCCCCCCCCAGGGACGCCCTGAACACCCTTTCGGACGTTTCAGCGGCCCCCTGGACGCCCTTAAGAAAAGGTCCTCAGGCCCTTCCGAGCCTCCCAGAGCGCCTTGCCGGGCCTTCCGAGCAGATTCAAGGCGATCAGAGGGGTCATCGGAGAGGCGCAAGAGAGACCCAAGACAGCACCAGAGCGCTCCAAGGGGAACCTCGATGGTCTGAAGACGGCCCAACAGGCCCCCAAGACGCCCCAAGAGCCTGTTAAGAAACCCCCGAAAAAAAAAAAAAAAAAAAAAAAAAAAAAAAAAAAAAAAAAAAAAAAAAAAAAAAAAAAAAAAAAAAAAAAAAAAAAAAAAAAAAAAAAAAAACATCGTCTCATTTCTTCGGGAAAACGTATAAGGTTAACATATCCGCTGTTGGGGACTTCGCAGCGTCCAAAGCGGCCCGATAGGCCCCCGATATCGCCCCAAGACGGCCCAAGAGGCCCTCCAAAGGGTTTGAAGACGGCCAGAGGGCCCCAAGACTGGCCCAGAGAGCCCCGAGATTGCCCGCGAGAAACCCAAGATGCCCCCAGAAGGCTCCCAAGAGAGACCCACGACAGGCATGGGAGACCCCCAGGAAGGTCATTGGGGGCCCCCGAGAGGGCCCTAGATGGCTTCAGAAGACCTCTGGAGGGCCCCAGCTCCCCAAGACGGCCCAAGAAGGCCCTGGGACGGCCCACGAGGGCCCCAGGACGGCCCAAAAGAGCCCCAAAAACACCCAGACGGCATTTTCCTACGAAGTACATCGAGTTACCCTACGAGTTTGGTTCCACGCTAAAGGTTCGAGGTTTCAGTTCCTCGGTCGAGAGAGAGGCAAGTTATCTAGATCCGAAGTTCGACGATCGAAGATATCCTGATTGCCTGGAGCCTTCCAGGCATTCAGGAAGCTACACAAAGTCGATGTGTTCGGTGCTAGTGCGACTTCTTCGGCGTGTCATGAGAACGCCCCTTACTTCCTCAAAGGGCCTTCGCATGCGAAAAAATCATTATCCCCCCAGCTCCTGCACACAAGCGTGCAAGCGCATCGGGCGAACGCGGTGTCAGCAGGCACCATGGATATCAGAAAAATGAGCCAGTCGCCCGTCCAGGCTTCGAGGTCACCCCTGCTGAAGCAAGCGATGAACTATTGTTTTACCCGGAAGGGTCTGGAGCAAAGCGCATGGCGCGAAGCGCCAATGCAGTCTTGTTATATATATATATATATATTTATTTATATATATATATATATATATATATATATATATGGTCAGCCCCCCCCCAGCGGCCCCCTTACCCCAATCGCCGCGTTGTTTGTCTCTTTCTTTCTCTCTCTCTCTCTCTCTTTCTCTTTCTCTTCTCTTCTCTTCTCCTCCTCCTCCTCCTCATCCTCATCCTCCTCCTCATCCTCCTCCTCATCCTCCTCCTGCCCTCCTCATTATCCTCCTCCCCCTCCTCTCCCTTCACCACGAAGGCTTGCGGGAGGAGCGTGGCCACCAAACGCTGCTATTCACATGTTTGTTTGGGTTGCTTCGGTTTGGGAAACCACCAAACGCTGCTATTCACAAGTTTTTTGTTTTTTGTTCAGAGGCTCCACAAGCCCCCGCGACCCCCCTTCTGGCCAAGCTCGCGGAGCTTCTGAAAACCAAAAAAACCAACGAAACCTTTGACTAGCAAGGTTTCGTGGCTTCCCTGACCAAGAAAAACAAAACAAACAACTGTGAATAGCATGGTTTGGCTGCGCATGCTCCTCCATATCCCCCTCCTCCCCCCCCCCCCCTCCTCTTCCTCCTCCTCCTCCTCCTCCTCCTCGTCCTCCTCCTCCCTATCCTCCCCTTCGACGAGCGCCTGCCAGGCGGAGAAAAGAAGAGCGGCGCGGACGGGCGAGAGAGCGGGGCGGGGGCAGGGGGCAGGAGAGAGGCAGAAAAATAGAGATGAGGATTTTATGTGCGGGCTCAAGGGAGGAAAAACAAAGGAACCCAAAACATGGGTTCCCACCTCCGCCTCCGGGAAAAAAAACACTTTTCAGTTGCACGTGATTAATTGCGCAGCCAGAAATGAGTGTGGGGAACAAGTATGCCGCAAACCATGCCGCATAATGTTTCAAACGTTACCGAAGCAATTATGATCCTGACGGTGCTGCTGATGGTGCTGTTGCTGGTGGTGGTGTTGCTGGTGGTGCTGTCGGTGCTGATGGTGCTGCTTGTGATCCTGGCGGCGATGTTGTTGGTGATGTTGCTGATGGCGGCGCTGCAGCTGGTGCGTCTGGCGCTGACGGCGCTGCTCAGGTTACAAAGCAGACAGACACAGCGACAGAGCGCAGGAACAGCACGCCAGCGGCGGCATACAGAAACCAGCAGAGCCCCACTGCAAGAATGAGGGCATCCAAAAAATGGATGCCCTTGTAGCCACATCAAAACACAGAGAGAGAGAGAGCTGCTGCTGCTTCTGCTGGTGCCTCCCGTTGCCGCTAGCGCTCAGGTCGCCGCAAAGTGCTCAACCCCCCTCAAAGTTCTCCGCGGTAGTCTTCTACCCATGGCTTTCGAGTGCGCCTTCGTGCCGCGCGCCATGCCTGGCCACGTTGGCCACGTCTTGCCGCCAGACGCGGCGTCGCGCAGGGTGGGGCGCACGCAGGCTCAGCGCTTGGCTGCTGGGGAGGATTCGAGGGCGGGGGGTAATTCAGTTTTTGGAGGGCCCCTCTCCCGCCACCGACCATCTCTTGATTTCGGCAATGAGGAAGCACCTTTGCTTTTGCCCCAGGATCGGTTCAACGTGTGCGTGTGGCCCGCGAACATTGAAGTGCGGGACAGCGGCAACCAGTTCTTTGCCCCCGGCTTCCACGGCAATTTGTGGGAGTCGAACGACCCCGCGTTCGATTATGTGATCGTCCTCCCGTACATGTACGCCGAGGTCGTGGCCACTTGCATCGGCCACGACGATCGTGCGCTCGGCTCGCCAGCCGCGATCGCGAGATCTTTCCCCGTCTGCGATCTGCCACGTCGGTCTGACGCGGTCAGTTGCAGATCGACGATGCCCGTTGCGATCGGCCCGATCGATCTGCAGCGGATAGTGGCTGGCACGTCTGCGATGCGCGATGTCGCCCTGCGGTGGGCACTGAGGACCGCACGAGCATTGTGACGTTCACGTGCCGCGATTTCCCAGGATGGACCCATATGTCGGAGGTGCCGTGGTCGACAACTTGGGGGTTCATGGAGAGGATGGTGATGGCGTCGCGTTCGTTTCCCCGCCACCGCGATCTGTTGTTCGATGCCGACGACGACCAGCCCTCCAACCGAATGCACGTGGGCCCGTCGTTCGGCCTGCGCGCGTCGGCGCGCCGCCGTCTCTGAGGCGCGGGCGGGGTGTGGGGGCATTGCGTTTGCCCCGCACATTTATATATCGGTTATGTGATGAAAGCTTGAAGTGCACGTGTTCGGAGCTCGGCAGGAAAATTTGCTTTTTTGAGGCGACCGTGAATCCATTTCTTCTGGCGGGCAGGCGTTGTCCACTCTTTTCGTTCTGCTTGCGATCGCCCCGAATGCCGCCCCCATCCCACCCCTCTCGCTTCCCCCCGCCGCCAGTGATGCCGCGCGCGTTTAGGTTCAAACATCAGTCGCCTCGAGAGGAGGAGAGATGAGGACGAGAGATGAGGAGGAGAGACGCGAGGAAGAGGGAGCAGGAGGAGGAAGAAGAGCAAGATAGTTGAGACAAGAAACTATCCACGGGTACAGTCGAAGCATGGCCTCAAGAACGTAGATCAAACACACAGGCCCCTTCGCCGAATGGTAATGACGCCATCAGCGAATAAGCTCCTCCCCATCCTCCCCCTCCGCATAATCCTACGCATCCTCCTCCGCATCGTTCTCCGTCTCTTCCTCCTTCCTCCTTATCTTCAACATCATCATCATCATCATCATCATCATCATCATCATCATATTTAGCATCATCATCATCATCGTCATCATCGCCAGCAGTCTTATCATCATCATCATCCTTATCCTGCACTTCCTCATCATCCTCTCCCTCATCTCACCCTTCTCCTCATCGTACTACTCCTCATCCGCGTCCTCCTCCTCGTCCTCCTCCTTATCATCATCAGCCTCCTCATCCCCCTCCTCATCATCGTCATCAGCATCACCATCTTCATCCTGGTCCTCATGAGCATGCAGATGATGATGAAACGTGCGATGGGGATGACGAGGATGAGCCCTGGAGGGGGGCTGCTGGGGGGGGGCTGAGCATATATATATATATATATACATATATATATATATGTATGCATGTGCTATATATGCATATATAGAGAGAGAGAGAGAGAAAGAGAGAGAGAGAGAGAGACGCGGCGTACCAGGCCAGGGGGAGGAGCAGGCGCATGCCCCCATGGCGGTGCCAGGGTTCCCGGAGCTCGCTTACCCGCGCCAAGACGATTTAGATGTTCGCCAAGACGGCCAAGATAGTCCAAGATGGCCTTTGAGATGCCTCCAGCCCCGCCAAGATGACCCCAAGACGCCCGAAATGGCCCCCAGGAGGGCTGCACAGAGAGTCCCAAGGGGCAAACATGTCCCCATTCCCTCTGGAAAACGAATCTCTTTAACATATTCTCTTCGTGGGCTTTCAGAGCGTCCAAGACGGCCCGAAAGGCCCCCAAGATCGCCACGAGACGGCCGATAAGGCTCCCAAGAGGGTTCCAAGACGGCCCAAGAGGGCCACAAGACAGCCGAAGAGGGACTTAGGACGCCACAAGAAGGGGCCCAGAGGGGGTCCCCGAACGGACATTTGAAGCCGTCCGCCCCTGGAGGTCCCCAGAGTCCCCAAGAGGCTTTCAAAAGTCGTTCCAAGAGGCTCCAAGGAGCCCCCCAAGACAACCCAACAGGGCACCCAAACGGCTCCCAACAGACCCCAAGGAGCTTTAGAGACGCGAAGTAATACCATGGCTCCCAACAGCGAGCGGAAACGTAACAAGCTTTGAACACCACGGTTCCCCAGAGCGCGGTGACGTAACAAGTTCTGAATAGCAGGGTTCCCAAGAGCGAGCGGCAACGTGAAAGCCCTTGAACACCAGGGTTCCCAACAGAGAGCAGTGAAGTAGCAAGCTCTTAACACCAAGGCTCCTTGTAGGTTGGACTTGTTTGGGAAACCCAGCGGTATCCCCGTGGGTCCCTGCACATCGTTCTAACACCGATGTAACATCGCATACATACACATCGATAGGGCCTCAGGTCCCCAAGAGGGCCTCAAGACGCCCCCCCCCAAAGTCCGTAGCCATTTTCACTCAAGCAACTTTGGCTCACGCCGTTTGGGCTCTCAAAGCACATTGGTTCACGTACGCTGCTACGTTAAGTTGTTCCCCCGGCGACGGGTCTTCAGATGCAGATGGCATCAAATCATGTGCTCGTCTTGCTCGTGCATGCAAAGCTGAGAATTTCAGCAGCGGTGAATGTTGAGTATTTGTCATCCGTGCCGACGGGGGTACCAGGGCCAGATAAGTGGCCGACGGCCGCTCCAAAGAACGCGTGGATTTGGATCATGCGCGCTAAAAGCGTTAAACATGAAGTTTATGTATGACCCAGTCATACTCACATTGGGCGAGGCATTGCGCGATTACGGGGCCAATGATGCTTACGTGTCCAAGGACAATTTGGATCCGGATGAACACGCAAATGCCTTGCTAGACGATGTCACCGCCACAGTGGCACGTGGCCAGAAGCCTCTCATTGTGGTGCTCATTGTTTTGTTCCCTGATGCGGAAGTGCAGAGATCTTGGCGACTTCGTCGTCTTCTATTTGTCAGAGGCCTATGAGTTCTTTGATTATCATGGGCACCTCCGTATGTACGATGGTTAGTGTGACGAGATCTGGGATCATTCGCATGCGAATCTGGAGAACTACCCCGAATCTTGCAGACGAGTTCAAAACCGATGCGTGCCCCCAGGGTATGCGCGGGCCTTGAACTTCGGCATTAGCGTGGCGAAGCAGGGGACACACGTGGAGAATCTTGCTATCCTAGGCCAGTGGGGTAGCCGACGCGATGATCGAGGAGCGCCGTTGGAGCCACTGTACCGCGAAGTGCTCGGTACCAAGCTAGTCAGCAAGAGTCACATCCATAAGGCAGAAGTTGTTTCTTGGTTCTTCACAGACTATCCGGTGCAATTGGCGACGTACAGGAATGATAACTGTTGCCCAAGTACAAATCCGATTGCGGCGTTCCGCATGGCGCAGCTCTTCTCGAATCTAGCTTGCGTTATATCGGCTCGCGCCTACCCGCATGACGGGGAGGAGTTCCAGGGCATTGGCGGAGCGGTCCCAAATAGCACAAGTGTTCGTCGAGAAAAGTAGGAATGTCGGCAACGGCCAGAAGCAGGGCTTCGAGAAGTTCAACATCAAGTCCAAGCCGTTTTCGAATTTGAAGCGTTCTGGCTTCTTCGACTCTTCGACGTCTGGTAACTCTCTAACTCTGAGCATGTTGGGCTCGTGTCTTCTCATCCTCTACTCTCTTCTCGTCCTCTCTCCCCCTGTTTCTCGTGGTCCTCGCGATGTCGGTGATCTCCAAAGATGCCTGGAGGTCCCTGGAGGCCTCTGGAGGTCCCCAGGGGCCCGCAGAAGCTTCCGCAGCAGGCCCGAACGGGGGTCCATGCTCCAGGATGCCAGTGCAAGGGACTGATTTCCCCCCTCCATTGTGTCTTGCCGTCGGCTCTTGGAGCCAAGGGCGTTCTAGCTTTCTCACGGCCTTTGCTGCTGTAGACCGCGTGTGTTGTCTGGACGTACGCGTGAGAGAAGTATGTTTCTCGTTTCTCGGCAGACGCGTGCGCCTTGAGCCCCCCCCCAAAAAAAATGCCCCCCCCCAAGGCGGCCCAAGAGGACCATAGGACGACCCAAGAGGGCCCCACGACGGCCCAAAGGAGCCCCAGAAGGACACCCAACACGGCCCAGAGAGGCAATATTCATTGATGGTCGCCAGGTGTGTTGTCAGTTTTATGTATGACGTACCGAAGTCTTAACATCAAGAGGGCTCCAAGACATTGAGCAAGCGTTTTTTCCGTCCCCGCGCCAAGCAATTCGAATGGCCTTCGGCCCATCCCGCCACCGTGCATGGGTTGTGGGTCACAGCCCTCTGGGAAGTTCGCTGGGATGTCGTGCAAGGCCTCTCGGGGGCTTCTCTGGGACCATGTTAGGACTCTTGGAGTCTGTTTGGGGCCTCGTGGGCCGCCTTGGGGGCATCATGGTGCATCTTGCGGCCACCTTCGGGCCTCCTGGGGGCCGTTTGGGGCGGACGGCTGAGTTTTTCGGTTCGCGTTCCCCCTCTTAGGCCCGTCTCGGGGCTGTCTTTGGGCTCCCCTAGGCCGTCTTGGTGCCCTTTTGGGGGCCTCTTGGGGCGGTCTTCGGGACACCTTGGGCCATCTTGGAGCGTCGGAGGCTGGAACAGTCGAGGATCCAAAACAAATTTTTAACCAAAGAGAAATCAATGATTTTCGCCTCTCGGGGCCCTCTTGGGAAGGCTGTTGGAGCTGTGGGCGCCTTAGGCCGTGTCGGGGCCATCCTGGCCAGACCCATCGCGTGGCGATTCGGAGCCCTCTTGGACCGTTTCGGGGGCCTCCTGTGACGCTCTTGGCCCTTGTAGGGGCCTTCCTGGGACCGAAAAAACAATGCAGGAAGCTGCGGGAAGCCCCAGAAGATTTGGCAACTCGGGGTCCGGGCTCCTCAACGAGTCCTCGGGCACGGTGGCGAATATCCCCACGTAGAGAGGTTCGGAGGAGGAAAAGAGAGAGAGAGAGAGAGACAGAGATTTATATAGAGCGAGACGAGAAAAAACATGTGTATATCAGTATCATACCAGACGAGAATGAGAGAGAACCAGGCGGGAAGGGGGGAAGAGAGAGAGAGAGAGCAACAACAAAGACAGAGAGAGTGAAGGGAAAGAGAGAGAGAGAGTGATAACAAACATGAGCAACACACATACTCTATAGAGATAGGAAAAGCCAGAGAAAAAGAGAGATAAAGAGAGTGTATATATATAGAGAGAGAGATCAAACATAAGAGAAACGAATAACGCACAAAACACTCGTCCTCCACCTCTTCCCCCTCCTGCTCCTCCCCCGCCTCGTCGTCCTTCCCTTCCCCGCCCCCCCTAGGCAGGCAAGGAGGCGGGCACCTCTTTTAGAGCGGGGCGGATGCTCCGTTTCCCCGCGCAGGTCGTGGAGTGCAAGTCGTACAATTGGAACGCAGAGTCCAGCAAGGGCAAAGGCCCCTGACGTCGCTGCGCCGTACGGTGGGGACGTTCGGGGAAGGAACGTGCCCATTAGGCTTCGAACCCTGGATGGTTCCTTTTCGAATGAGGGCGACGATGATATCCATGGTCAAGCTTCAGTTGGTGTTTCCCTGGATTCCTTATCGATTTGTGCCACACCGTACGTAGTGGTTGGGAGGAGGAGGAGGGAGGAACAGGAGCAGCAGAACGATGTACAGGTAAGACCACCCCCCTCCCTCCCCGGGAGCTCTTGGGTCTTGTCCTGGGTTCCTGCGAGGATCTTGAAAGCATTTGACGTTGGGGATGATAAGCGGGGCCCGAGGACATTATTCAGTGCCTACAGCACGATGGTGGATATGGGCCGTTCCAAAAAGGTCTTCGCCTTCGAGGGTCGAAGGAGTTGATATCTCTTCCTCGGTGGAAGGCGGTGGAAGCACAACGAGGCGATTTCCGCCGGCGGAAGGTGGCGGACGACCGGCGGAAGCTGGCGGCAGTCAATATTGGCCTCCGCAGAGATGGCCAATCTTTCTGGTTCAGACTTCTTTCAACCTGGCATATGAGCGACGCCGTGAAAAAAGGGGCTGTTTTCGCTGATGTTGGCGCATAAGCGTCCCACGCAAGGACGCGCGGAAGTGCCCTCGTTTTTGATGTGGTCTGCCTCGCTGGCGGCCCGCGTAATCCACCGCGTAAGGTCGCCATGCCATCTAGGTCAAAACCAGTTTCTGTTCGTCGTTCATACGTCGTGCTTAGTTTCAGAGGTTTTCTCCCACTATCACTTTAAACGAGTTGCGAACACAACAACATTCAGGATGTCTGCGTGGGCCCCCGTCGGACGAGCGGAGATGCGAGCGCAGTGGCGCGCGCGGTCGCGCGCGACCCGCCGCTGGTAATAACGTGAATGCGCGGGCGTCGTGGCGACGACAACGGCGGCGCCTGCGACGACGGTGACGACGACGGCGGCAACGGCGACGGCGGCGACGACGAACATCACGGCGACGGCGGCGACGGGACCGTGGCCCACGGGCGAACTTGCGCCCCCGCTCCTGGAGCCCGGGCCAGATTTCATGGGCGAAGCGAAATTGTTGCGCGCACGCTTACCCCAGCCGCTCTTCCGCTGTACTACAAAGTTCTCCTTTCGCTCTAGTAAAACGTAGTTGTTTTCGGAATGTATCGAGCGGCGCGCCTTTATTAAACCCGCTTCCTCGCTTTAGTAGAGCCGCTTTCTCGCTGTAGTAAAGCCGCTTGTTCGCTTTAGTAAAGCCACTTCTTCGCTTTCGTAAAGTCCGCGGTCTGCCTTACTAAAACCCTGGGGATGCGGTGGCGATGCGGGGCCAAGGCCTGGTCGGGGGGCGGGGGGGCCCTTGTCTTGCCTGCCGGTTCACCCCGCGATGCATTTGTTCGAGTAACCACAGTCGCGTTGCATCGGGTCGCGGCGACCCTTGGACATGTTTTCAGCGAGTTGTAGATGCTCCTTGACAGAAGATTCAGGGCTCGAGCGCAGGACGCGTCTCGGCAATTCGGACGCGCCGCCGCGGTCGTCGCGCAACTGAGCAACAACACTTCTACTAGAAGGCTTGTTTCGTTCAGCAAATAGCTCCTTCAATGGAAGAGTGTGAATTTACCGCTTCCAATTGAGTTGCATTGAGACGCCCGTTTCGCGACGCAACACGTACCGTGTTCAACGCGTCCGTGTTGACACGTCGCGCGTTGGCTTAACGTGCTGGCCCACATTCTGCCGAGCGTGTCGCGCCAAACGCACGTTTCCAGAGCCCGCGTTGGGCCCCGTGGCAGCACGCTACGGGTTGCGTGTTGCGCATCGGGGCAGCGAAGAAACAATGTCGAACCATCGCCCACCTCCCTTGTTCGCCTCGCGTGGGGATGCGCACGCCGTGCCTCGCCGCTGCGGCTGCGCTCTCGGCCCACACGCCCGCCGCGCGCCCGCCTCCAGGCAAGGGTTTCTTCCAGAACTTCGGCGCCTGGCTCGGGCGGCTCCCGATCTGCAGGGTCGCCAGGATTTGGACGGGTGGTAATGGGGGTGGGAAACAGGACCTTAAGGGAGCCCCTGAGGGCCTCTTTGGGCCCCTGCTGGTTCCAAAGCCCGAACTGGCTCCTTCTAGGGTTTTCCTGCTCACCCCCGCTTAGGTCACCCCCCGTTACCACCCGCCCGACGGACTTGGGGCCTCCTAGATCAGGCGTTCCAGAGAGGATTTCGCCTTCGAGGATCGCAGGAGTTGACATCTCTTCCCCCGCGGAGAGGGCGGCGGATGGCAACATGTTTTGGTTCAGGGCCTCCACGATCGGCCAGATGGGGGCAAAAATGATGGGGTGAGTGGATCGCGCCGCATCGCCGATGAATCGCCGACGCCTCCGGTGCACCACCGATGCATCGCCGTCGTATCGTCGATGCATCGATTGACGATACAGCGCGATCCTCATACTTCACCGACCCGGACATGAGGATAATGGCTCTCGGAGGACAGGGTTGCTGGATATTTGATCTGGCGCTTTCGGGCTCCACGGGCTCTCCCCAGGCCGCATGACCATCAAACACTTCTCGGGATGAAAAGGTTGCCCCTATTTCCTGCAGCACCAGTTGCGCTCGCGCCAAGAGGGCCACCAATTTCTGTTTTGTTTACGGTGTCTCCGGATGGCGGACACGTTTTGCAAATTTTTGGTGGCAATGGGCAGCGCGGCACCGTCCGACCTCCTGTGCCCGTCTTTGCAGGCTTTGCAGGCGCGGACGTGCTTGAACGATACGGGCGGGGTTGTTGGAGCACCGCCGCCTTGGGCGAGAGGCCCCTGTGTGTTGGAGGGCGCCCCTGCAAAATCCACACGCAACGAGGAGTTGCCCTACGCCCACAGTAAGCCTCAGTACCAGTCCTGTTCATATTCATCTTGGATTGGGATCATTGCTCACCGTCCTTTCCATCCGCACTTCCTCCGCCTCCTCCTCCTCCGACCGACTTAGAATTCTCTCTTAGTGGCGAGTCTGTCGACTTTTTGTTCTGGCATTGCCGCGTTCCAGGCTGATCTCAGCTGGCAGGATTCCATGGGCTGATTCATTCATGCATTCCCTAGCCCCGTGTTTTCGGACCTTCCTGGGCCCTGTCGTCGCTCCTTCGACATTCAAGGGAGTTGAGGCTAGGCGTCTGCCCACGCCCAGATAAATGTGTCCTCCTCCTCCTCCTCCTCATCATCATTCCCCTCCTGAGATCGAATCGAAGGGGACGAACCCCTTTGCTGATGGATCTTGGACTGGGATTGCTCCTTCCCATCATGTCTGCCTGCACCTCCTCGAGGGCGAGGCGAGGGGCAGGATACTCCGAGGGGAGTCAAGACTTCATTTCGCCTCCGCCCCCGCGTGGACAGAACGCTCGAAGGAACGGGAGGCTCCCGAATGATTTCTGTCCTGCGCTCGCAGGGAGGGGCGACAGCTTGAAACGGCACAGCCCTCGACCCTCCAGAGAGCGACGCTTGGATCCCCCCGAGGCTCATATCCAAAGCACCGGTCTCGAGTTGGGGCGCTACGCCCTTCCCTTCGGGGGCAACGATGGGGGGGGATAGGCATAAGGGGGGATGCATCGACCCCCACTCGCATCGTCGATAAGGGTATGATAGCCCCAACCTGCCAAGGAAGGTGCGGTTTCACTACCGGAGGCCCGTCGCCGATCTATCGGCGATGCATCGCCAACTCCAGGTCGATGCATCCCCCCTAGTTGTGCCAGTCCCCCCCCCGCACGCTCCGCCCAGCCGCCCTCCTCCTCTTCCTCCTCCTCCTCCTCCTCCTCCTCCTCCTCCTCCTCCTCCTCCTGTTGAACGCAGTTGAACGCTGCATAGGACCCCCGCACAGTCGCAAGAATCCTAGCAAAAACCACAAGAGAAGACCTTACCTCCCTTGGGGCACCTGGACGCTCCGTCCGAACACCGCACGGGAGCTGGTGTCCTTGCCTGCGATCAGCATGGCCAAGGACTTCTCAGCAGCCGAATTACGCGGGCGCTCGTGACACGGGTCTTTCAGGTACCGACTGCGGGCAACCCCGAACGCCGCGCATTTCCGACACCACACCACAGTCCCCGACGGACCAGACCCCATCCAGAGAACGTGGGAGCGGTGGGCAGATGCGGCGATGGCAGGTATGCCACGGCACGGGAAGGCGGCGAGGGCTCCTCTGGACCTCGCCTTCGTCCCGCACTCCTCACAAATAAAACTCTTCCCCACTCTACAGATCGTGTGTCCGTTGGGGTCAGCAACTAATTGGAGCTGTGGGGTGTCCCTGGCGGGCCTCTTGGACTTGGGCGCCCGATAGCGCTCCACATCCTTGAGCCCATGCCTCGAGACCTCCCCCAACATCAGCCCGAGAAATCTCCCCACCTGCAAAATGCCTGGGGCGACCGTCCTGTACCAGCTCCTCGCAGGCTCTGGCTGAGCCTGAAGCAAGGTCCCTTCACGCGCAAGGCGGTCGGCTTCTCGATTGCCCCGCCAGGCATAGAAAGGAAGATTTCTTGAAACAGCTTCACCGTACGAGAGGTGAGACTTGATCTTGCACAGCTGGATGTTGCTCCATCCAATATCTCGAGCTTTGGCCAAGACCTCAATCCAGACCTCAGAAAACGCCAACCTCGAAACATCTTGGTCTGGGCCAAAGCTCCATACGTCCATTAAAACCTTGCAATCCGTCCAGATCTCTAAAGGGCCAGCCTCTGCTAGCCTCAGAGCCATCCTGAGAGCCCACAACTCTCCGCCGAGGTTGGACTGAAGCGGGTGTGGGAGGGGGCCATAAAGACTCCCCAGGATGGTCCCTTGCCTATCTACTGAAACTGCCGCCCAGCCAGCTCGTGTACACCACGGCAGCCCAGGGTCGATGGCAGATCCATCCACGCAGATTATTCCTTCCAGAAATCCGTGCCTAGGGAAAACATGCCACTGCCATTCTTGCTGAACGATCGGGCTGGGAGTGTGACTGATAGGTGACGCCATCAGCCCTCGAGTGTAAAACAAACGCCATCGCGGTTCCGTGGCCGAGGACCCCGCTTGGACGAGACGCTGAAACCCAAGGGTCTGACGGTGCCCATGGAAAGCAGGGCAGACATAGCACCGATGCTTCTTGCACCCCCAAGGGTGCCCACAAACCTGACACTCAGCGGATGCAGAGCGCCTGTCCAGGAAAAGGTCCACCTGAGCCGCCATGCCTCCCGATGCCACTGCGGCAAGGAGAGAGGCTTCCAGGCCCTTACCAGAGGCGCGGAAATCTTGGCACACCTCATGCAACGGTTCATGGCAGGGGCGGAAGGGGGCGTCACATCCTACAGCCTCATCACTAATCGTCAGGTCGCGAAGGAGCATGTCCTTCGTGCCAGAATCCACGATCGTTTTCACCGTCCGACTCCCATACGCCTGCAGGTCCAGACAGAGCCCAGTGTCCGTTTCCCAGCAGTCCCAACTACAAGGTAGCCACCCAAGACGCCCCAAGGTCATCAGCGTGGCCCCCGCAGGGCCTGTGACTTGCCGCCAACCATGAACCGTCTGACGAATGCCCTCGAACACGACCTTCATCTCATTGCGCGGAGCCCAGCCCAGATGCACAGCGTTAGCCCAAGACATCAGGGGGCGGAGTTAGCAACATACGCTGGGTCGGCCTGCGGCGTCGGCGACAGCATGAAGCCAATCGTGCGACTCCTGCCCTTGGCCTGCCCGAACACCGCCTCGCCCGCCACCGAGCGCAGCTGCTGGAGGGATCTGTCCGACACCCCTGTGACCGAGGCCCCGTAGAGTCCTGCTGGATTGGCTCCTGCGCGCACGATCCTGGTCAACATCTTGAACGACGATCTCAACCCTCGGAACCTGTGGGCCCTACGCTTGAGCTTGGCCACTCGGGCCTTCTGCACGGGATTCCTGCGGGTCTTTCCCATAGTGAAATCTAGTGAAATCCACCCCGAGATTCCTCGCCACCGAGGCTCCAGTGAACCCCCACCTGGCCAGGGCTCGCTCAGAACTTTTGACGACATCAGGGTGGATCGACACGATTTTTTCCTTTAGCCCTGGCCAGAACAAGGTCCAACTCCTCGAGCTTCCTGCAGGTGAAGCCGACGACAACTGGCAGCATGTCACGCACAAACTTCCTGTTACCACGAACGCGTACCGTGATATCGTCCACCACGTTGTACACACGCGCGAAAGGAAATTCCTCCTTCACACAGTCCAACATGCGAATCAATAACACCTTCAGAAGCGTAGTGGCGAACGTGCACCCTGCAACAATCGCCTGCTCCGACATGACAGGCGCTGATGCTACCAGGCCTACCGCGAGGAGACGAGGACAACGGTATACACGCAGCAGCAATCGGAGTATATCCAATGGGAACTTCGTCATCTGGGCCGCATCGACCAAATGTCCATGCATCACTCTCTCGTACGCCTTGGACAAATCGAGCAGGCCCGCCCCTGCACATGTGTTCGTAATCCGCGCATGCTCTGCAGTGAAGGCCTGCTCCCAGACTCCACGTTCGCACGACATGCCTGTGCTACCATAAAAGAAATCACGCTTATGCTTCATCTCCCACTCACGAGCGACAGATCTGGCACAGCGTCCCCACACTCTCACCACGGTGGGCAGGAGACCAATGGGCCGAAATCCGCCCTCGGGCTTCTCGAGCATTGCAATCATGATCAATGAAACCTGGGAGGGGAGCCTGCCCGTGTCCAGCATCAAATGCCAAAGTAACCCCAATACTGTGAGGCCGCGGTCCGACAGATACATCAGGTCACGAGGGCTCAACCTGTCGGCCCCGACTGCCGTCCGCTCCTTGAAAGTCCTGGCCACCCTGCGGATGGTGCGGCAGTCGAAGGGCGGGATGCTGGCGGCCTCCTGCGGGTCAAAGCCCCCCCTCTCCAGCATGATGGACAGGCACTTGAGAGGGTCGATCTTGCCGCTGGCCGTCTCCACGCCCGCATCCTCGACGGGCGCCGATGCTCCCCAGATCTCACTCCACTCATGCTGTAACCTCTCAACTTGCTCACCGAGCCCCAAGGGAGCCCCGTCAGGTCCAGGCGCGGAAGGCTTCCATCCCACAGGCGATTTCGTGAATCGGTGGGCTTTACCCGCTCCGTGCTCACATGCTTCAGCAACCCACCTCCTCCAAGCTGTGCCTCTGGCCCTTGCAAAGGCCTGCTCCAGCAAAGATGCGAAGTAGGCTGCCTCTCTCGAATACTCATCCAGCTGCCCGTCTGGCAGAGCCAGAATTCCTTCGAAAGATGGACACCAACGTCTCCAGAAGTCCACCTCTTCGTCAGGCGGCCGACTGCCCATGATCTTGGATATCAGTGACAAACAATGCTGCGGGAACACACCTTCAGCGCGACGAACAATGTATGCCAATTCCTGAAAGCGAATCGAGACCTTCCTCCAACCACGAGCCTTGGCACAAGATAGAGCATACGGGCCTCCTGATGTCTGCAGCTCATGCACCCTGCGCAACTTCCACCCTTGTCCTCGACCACGATACTTCCTCTCATCTGGGCCCTGGATCCCATGCACAGAAATAAGCTCCGTCTCCACGAGATCAAAGAACATCTGGCACACTCGATCCAATGCTACTTGCCCACAGCGCTCGCTCAACGAAGACTCCCCTTCTCCCCAGTGAAGCAAAACCTCCTCAATGGGCCCCCAGTCAGGCGGGGCAGGCAGAGGCAACTGCGGAGCCTGGGCTGGGAATCTCCTGGGGCCTGCCATCGCCAGGTACTCAGTACGCACAAGATGTGATCTCAACCGCAAGGCCACAGGGTAGTGAGGTGAAAGACACGAATCCTGCACACGCTCAACTCTCTCGATCGAAGGGGCAAGACCTGACGAGACCGCGAAATAGTCCAG
Organism: Prorocentrum cordatum; assembly: GCA_963575745.1. Lineage (NCBI taxonomy): Eukaryota > Dinophyceae > Prorocentrales > Prorocentraceae > Prorocentrum > Prorocentrum cordatum. The sequence continues at coordinate 259,066 of CAUYUJ010016188.1, read as the reverse complement.
CTCCCTCCAAACATGTCCTTTCCTGCACGTGGCTGACCCGCATGCTGCAATGTGTCCTCCCACCTTGCTAACCCAGCCGAACGTTCTGAGCTGCGACGGTGGGCAGTTCCAGTCTCCGCCTACCACGTAAGGCAGACGCAAAGAGTGAAGCACTTCCCCCAGCCTGAACAATATCTGCGAACCGACATCTCCCAGGGGGTCCCCTGTAGGCAAATGCAGCGAGACAGCTAGGACCCCCCCTGGAATAATACTGTTAACCCATGCCATCGAGACTCTCGGCGCAGAGGGCAATGGCTTACCTTCCCACGGCGCGGCCGACATCCCGACATGAGCTGGAACAGCGATGCCTACACCTGCTGACAACCCCCCCGCCTCAGTGATACGGCTAGGACTAAGCATGGCTGACCAAGACCAGCTCTTCACCTTAGCCTCCTTCTCATCCTTGGCGGAGGGGTGTACTCCTACTTCCTGAAACAAAACAACGGCAGCACCTGCCACCTCCTTCTCGAAGAACTTCTGACAGCTGCACCACTCTGAGGTGTTGGCCGTCAGGACCGTGAACACATCGGGCCGAGAACGCCCGACCCTGCTACCCTCGCGCTCCTGTACTCTGAGCCGCCTGCATTGTTGCGGGCGCCAAACCTCCGCTGCTGCCTCCTCCCCCTGCAGTCGCAGCTCCACCTCCCTTACGTCCCTTGACCCCCCCCTTGCTGGCTGCAGCCTTGGCTGCCGCAAGCAATTCCTCTGTTGATTTGGGGGGAGGCCCAGGGCACGAGTCGGGGGACGTGTTGCCTGCTGCTGCTGGCTGAGGTGCTGCTGCTGCTGCTGCTGCTTCGGCTGCTGAGGCTGGCTGAGCTGGCTGCTGGCGCTGCTGCTGCTGCTGCTGCCCAACAGAGCCCCCAGGTGCAACGCCGTCACCACCGCCAGCAGTCGACCCCTCATCCGTACGACGCTTCTTAGCCGCGCGCCTGGCTTTGAGTTCCTTTTGCTGAGTGATGGCCTCCTTGGCCTGCTCTCGAAAGGGCCCAAATGCCTGCAGCGCTGCCTCCTTAAATATCTTAGCCAGGTGCTCCTTCCTCTTCTTAGCCTCCTCCACCTCCTCAGCCGATGGCTCCCACCCTGCCTCCTCCAGCCCAAATAGGCCGCCGTCATCCAACTGAACGCCCTCAAGACACCCGTCCATGAGAGATTCCAGGGATAGTACAGGCTTGGCAGGCTGAGGGGGCTGCTGGGGTTACTGGGGCTGCTGGACCGACGAGGCGAGCTCCCTGACTGCTGTGGCGTACTGCTCTTTGGCCCTCTCGAGGGCCACGAACGCGTTGGCACTGTCTTTCTTCGCTTGCTCGAGAAACTCCTGCAAGTTAGTGGCTTTACTGACTGCACGATCCAACGCGGCCTGGCACCTCTCCATCTCCTGCTTCGCGGGCCCCCACTGCAGCTTGGGCGGCTGCTCGAGGGCACGAAGCTTCTCACGATACTTGCTGGCTGCCTCGAAGTCAGAATTGGCCTCAAGGAGCTGTATGACAGAATTGAGTTCGCCCTTGGAACTTCCTGGAATCCCTGACGAACGATAGTTAGAAGCTGACCAAGCCCCAGGAGCAGAGACAGGATCCCCAGCACCAGGAAGAGCGGACTGACGTGCACCCCACCCTCCCTTGGCCCCAGACTGGTGATCTTGGTATTCCCCGACTCCTGACCACTGGCGCCCGCAGTGCTTGCACCACGTGTACCAGTGCTTGTTCGCTTTGCACCCGCATGCCCCACAACACCAATTCCCAGCACGAGAACCATGCGCTGGCATAGCGCGCCCCCGCACGCCGCCCGAAGGGTGAGGCCGTGGCCCCCCGCACAGCACACTTGGCTCCTCGAGCTGAGGTTGGGAAGTTAAGGAGCAGGCCCCTTGAGCCAAAATGGCTACGGACTCCTCCTCCTCCTCCTCCTCCTCCTCCTCCTCCTCCTCCTCCTCCTCCTCCCCTCCTTTTCCCCTGGCGGCCCCACCACGCCGGGTGCCTCACCCGGCGGTGGCGCAAAGCCCCGCCCAGCTCGGCGTTGCCCCTCACGCACGCCCCGCCCAGCTCGGCTCTGCAAAGTTGTCGCCACCTCCGTGGCCCAGGGCTTCCAACCTGGGACCCGGCCTGCGGGCCTGCCGCGCCGGCTTCGCGCGACCCCGTCGGGCAGCTTCTTCCTTGGTGGAGCTCTTCTGCGCAGTCGCTGCCGAGCATCGTCACCGTCGGGTGGTCTCGGCGGACGGGCCCATCGAGAGGAGAAGTCGATCGGCCACGCGCAGAGGGGGGTAGGGGGAGGGGCCTGGCATCGCTCGGACGTGTGCGTTTTTTTCCTCGGCGAGGGCCATCGAGGAGCATCCTTGATCATTGGGCGAAAAAACCACGCACGAAACCGAAAAAACAACAGGAAATGGACGTCCGAGCGATGGCCAGGCGGGGGGGGACTTCGTAGAAGCACCCTTGCTTCATAGAAGGCCGGCGCCTTCTTAAGAAGCAGCCCCCTTCAAAGAAGCCGTCCTCCCTCCCCCTATACCCCCCACTGCGCGCCGCCGGAGAGGCAGAGGCTCGAGGAATGGGCTGTGGCATGCTCGCTGCCGCCCCAGAGCCTGAAGAGGCCTCCAAAGATCTCCAGGTCCAGAGGCCCGCACAATGAGTCCCGAGGAGGAGGAGGAGGAGGAGGAGGAGGAGGAGGAGGAGGAAGAAGAAGAAGAAGAGAGGAGGAGGAGGAGGAGAAGGAGGAGGAGGAGGACAAGCTGGCCCAGCGCTGCCAAGGATCATCCGTCCCACCCTTCCCTGGAGCAGAGGCGTGCAGACAGCCGCGACTCGGTGGCCCGCATCAGGACGGCACCTCGGCAGGCCTGATGTTCGAGACGTCCAGCATGTGAAGAAAGCCCGCCGACCTATGTTCGACCCTCTGCTCCTGGTCCCCGATCCCCGACCCTCAGGATCATGTTCTGAAGAAGGTTGGCAAGGCGGGTAAGGCTTTCATCTGCACACCGGCCGCGGCCTCTCGGAGAAGGCCGTCTGCTGTTGTACGGGCCTCCCCCGTCTAGCCTGGCTTGCGCATGGGACGCACAGGCTGTGGTTGATGGGGAGTTCGCTCGCCCAGTGCTCGTCGTGCGCGGCTTTCGGCTCGTCGAGGCTTCGCTTGTTGGGAGAGCCGTGCCGCGGCGCTCCTCGCAACAAGGGCGCCAGCGAGACTCTTGAGCTGCTGTCCAAGGATCCATCCAGCGAGCGGTGGGTCGAGTTCCGCCTCGCAATCGAAATCTTCTCCATTGAGGTGTTTCCTCTCCTGAGAGTCGGGTTTTCATCTGGAGGCAGACGTTCCCCGCAGCCTGAAGGAGCCTGAAAAGGGGGAGGCGGACGAAGAGGAGGCCTCCTGAGGCCCTCGTTGGGTCCTCCTGGCGGCGTCTTGGGGGCCTGCCGGGGCCTCTCGGGGAGCTTCTTGGGGTCTCCTGGGGATCTTTTCGGGGGCCTCTGGGGAGCCCCTCGGCCTTCGGAGGCCGTCTTGGCTTCCTCTCTGGGCATTCATGGGTCGCTCTTTGGGCGCTTGGGGGCCGCCTTGGGGGTCCATGCGGCCGTCTTGGGGGCCTCTTGGGCCGTCTGGGGCTCTCTTGTGCCGTCCTGCGAGCCTCTTCGGGACCTCTTGAGCCGTCGTGGGGCGATCTTGGGGGTGCATACCGGGGACGCCCTGGAGCGTCGGAGGCCCGAAACGGCGAGAAAAAGTTAACATTATTGAAAACCCACGGGCAATCAGCGATTCCGCCCTTCTTATTGAGGTCCTCTTGGAGCCCTCTTGGGGCGTGTGGGGGGGCATCTTTGGCCGTGTGGAGGGATACTGTGCCGTCTTGGGGCCATATTGCGTAGTCGTCTTGGAGGCGCCTTGGGGCCAGTCGTTGGGCTTTCTTGGGGCCATCTTAGCCGTCATGGAGGCATCTTGGAAGCCATCTTGGAAACATCGTGGCCATCTTGGAGGCGGCTGTTCCTCTTTTCCCCCCCCTTGCGCGTCCTTCCTGGTGGCTGGCAGGTTGGGCCGAAGGCATTTTCGGCGCCTTCAATAAGAACCACAAGCGACGTAGCATGTGGCATGCCATGCACCCGTGTGGCAAGCCACAGGGGGCGGCGGATGGCGGAAAGCGCGCGTAGCGTCGCGATCCGGTGGCAGAGAGAAATAACAAGCGGGAGTGGGAGGAGAGTTGGCTTCGGCGGGTCCAGCTCGAGTGGCACAATGTTCGGTCGTGTTGTGGCTCCAGGCGGCCGAAGTCGGCCCCAAGAGCGCCTCCGAGGGCCCCAAGACGGCCCCAAGAGCGCCCGAGCTACCGCCCCGGCGGTCTCATGGAGGCCCGAAAGGGCCCCAAGAGGGCCCGAGAGCGCAGAAAGAGGGCCCAAAGTGGCCCAGAGAGGCCATATTCGTAGATTTTCGCGAATATTATAAGTTGTTTGCCTGACGTACCAAAGTCTCAACACCAAGAGGGCGTCAAGACACTGGGTAAGCGATCTCGCGCCCTCACAGAGCACGGGCGCGTTCCGTCTCCTTGCCAAGCAGGTCAAGTGGCCGTCGGCCCATTCCGCCACCGTGCTTGGGCTGTGGTTTAGAGGCCTCTTGGATGCACAGGAGGGGCAGACTCTTGGAGGGCTTGTGGGGTCTTCTTGGGGGCCTCTTGGGGCGGAAGGCTCGACATGGTCGTTCGTGTCCCCCCTCTTGGGTGCCCTCTTGGGTGCCTCTTTCTCTTGGGACGTCTTGGGCCCTACTGGGGTCTCCTGGGCACCCCTGGGGCGTGATTGTATTTTGTGGGGCCGTCTTGGAGCGTTGGAAGCTGAAAACGGTCTGAAGGCTGCAATGCTTCAAAAACTATGAGGAACATATGGGAGTTTGGCATCTCAGGGCCTTCTTGGGGATCCCTGGTGCTCCCTTGGAGCATCTTGGATGTTTGGTTTAGCCGTCTTGAGGCCATCTTGGGCATCTGGGAGCGATCTTGGGGAGACTTGGGGCCCACTTCAACGCTTTCGGGGACCTCTTGGGGACATGTAGGCCCGTTTGGGGGCCTACGCGGAACACCGCGGAAGCGCCAAGAACGCCCAAGAGCGTTTGGGAAACCGGGAGCTTTTCAGAACCCAGTACGTACAAACCTTTTTCCTCTCAGGGCTGCATGAGTCTTGGGGCACTCCACCACGTTCCTCGAGACACGGGTGCGGATACCTCATCCGCTACCGCATGAAGATATACCGGCCAATCGCACGACTAACGAATCAACCAGATGAGATGCAGTGACATCATGTTTCAGAGGGTGGCTTTATTTGAGAGAAGCAATGCTAAATTGTATACATTGCATGGTGGGTCAGACAACTGAGGGCTCTTGGTAAGAAGATGCTTGTCAGACTCAGGTCCACGGCCGAACGGCTTCGTGAATGTCAGGCAGCTTTGTCAGACATGCCAGTGGTCCGTCTTGCTAACACTATGCCATGGCAGTTGTATTCGAGAGATGAGTCGTACTTCTCATTCTCTCTCGCTCTCTCTCTCTCTCAGTCTCGTTCTTTCTCTGTCTTTCTCTCTCTCCCTCTGTGGTTCATGTTGCGTTTACCTCTCTGTCTCTTTCCCTATACATATATGTATCATTTGTTGATTTCTCCCTCTCTCTCTCTCTCCCTCTCCCCTCTCTCTTTTTCTATGCATGTCAGCCATCGTGGACCCCAAAAATATACGATTGCATCATCGACATGGAACCTTTGCGTTGCAAACTATGGTGTGCGCCCTGTGCATGCTGCAAGCCGTTTGCTGCTCGCGATACGGTAAAAGCCACGTGGCGCAACCAGATGTGACGCGAGGTACGTGACCCGCTGTAGGTGGCGCCAGCTGCGCGGTGCGAGCTGCAATGCAAGGCACGGGGTGCAGGCCACGTGGTGAGCGCTGTCTCGGGAAGTGTATGTGGTGAGGCCTGCGTGGTGCAGGCTATGCTAAGGGGAACAAAGAGTGACATAAACCTAAAAACTCGGACGTCCGCGCGGATTTCTCGGATCGGCGCTGGACCCCCCTCCCTGGCGCGCGGAGCGCGCCAGGGGCGGCGCCGGAGGCGCCGCCGGGGGGCCTTAGCGCCGATCCGAGAAATCCGCGCGGACCTCAGAGTTTTTATGTTTATGTCACTTTTTTGTCCCCCGAATCTGGGAGAAGGAAACACGCCCAAGAGATCTGCGCGGAGCGCCAAACGTTTCTGCCTCTGGCGATCCTTCCTCTTCCCGGCTCGGCCCGGCGCCCCGTGCGCTGGGTGGGCCTGCCGGGCTCTCGCGCCCGGTGCCCGCCCGTATAGGCGCCTCGTGGGCGCCCGGGGGCGGGGGCGGCCGCCCGCGCGTGGACGCCCCGGGGGCGCCCGCAGGGCTCGCACAGCACAGCGCGCACGGCCGAGGATGCACCACGCAGCTTGCACAGCATGAGGGGAACAAAGAGTGACATAAATATAAAAACTCGGAGGTCCGCGCGGGTTTCTCGGATCGGCGCTGGGGCCCCCGGCGGCGCCTCCGGCGCCGCCCCTGGCGCGCTCCGCGCGCCAGCGAGGGGGGTCCAGCGCCGATCCGAGAAATCCGCGCGGACCTCCGAGTTTTTAGGTTTATGCCACTTTTTGCTCCCCTACAGATCCCGGATGGGGATTCGCAAGCCACCGTCGCCCGCCCCGTGCAGGATCCGGCAGCGCACTTGCCCGTGGTGCAGTCTGCGCGGCGCAGGCGTCCGCAGGCTTTGCGGCTCAAGCTGCGGCTCAAAGTGTGGCTCGCGATCCCAGGACGGATGTGGCACGTGCGTTGCACAGCGGTCTGATGATCGCACGATTGACTGCCTCTGCGCGGGGATGAGCCTTGACCGCTGGGGAAGTTGAGCCGCTTGCTCTCTGGCTATAAATAGAGAAGACCGCACAGATTCGACGGATGCTTGTTCGTGATCTTGATGCATACGTGGTCTCTTTCTTCTAGACTGTGCTTTGTTCGCAGGCTCCTCGCCCCGCTCGTGTTTCACAACGCTTCGCGGTCTCAAACGTGGAACTATGCAGCGGGCAGGGCTGAAGCACGTGTGGTGATCCTTCCGGCGCGCTTTTTTGGGGGGGACATGTTTGGTAACGTCAGCTCTCGCACCTCAGACACACAGGGGTGTCCAGTGTCCAGTCTTTAGCCCTGCTCTGCGAGGGAACCTGTTTGGAGATGTGGCCCCATCTGTCGAGTCCGAGGTCAAATCCCAGGACAGTGCATCAATGGTTCTCGGCGCGGTCTCGCACGTTCAGAGTACGATTGGTCCCGCGATGAATTGCGCATCGGATGAAAAAGTGGTGAGTTGGCGTGGCGCTCCGCACAACAGCGATGGGCTTTCACATTCTACAAGGTGAAACAAGCACGGACAATTTATGATGAGTTGTGGTTGGTCTTGTACACCCCCTGTTACATTCTTCTACCAGCATGATGGGATCCTTGGTTTGAGCCGCATCAGTCATAGAACGGTCGTCGAGGGTCATTGTGTCTATGTTCGTGTCCGGTGCATGTTGGAGATTGGTCATCATCGTTTTCGTCGATCCTGAATGGTCTCGATGCTGATTCTAATGATTGCTCGCGCCTTTACGCGATGCCCCCGAGAGACGAGCGAGTCGAGATATTAGTGATGCGACTCTCGGAAAATACGCTACGTAATGTATACCAGGATGTGCCATTGGGTCAGCAGAGCCCGACCACGAGGGTGCAACGAATTCAAGAGCTTCTTGGTTGTGTCGATGGCCTGCTAAATCCACAATGAGTGGTATCGGATCCAGTGCCAGGATGCAGGGCGAATGGTGTTCGAAGGTCTGTGGCCCAAGCCGAATATGAATGGTGCCAGGATGGCTCTCGCATGGAATGCAAAAGCTGGTAATAGAGATCAGATCATCATCGGCAGCGGTGGAAGGCTGCATTTTCTAACAGAAAGGTGGCGCGTAGTAGAAGCCCTTGCTTGTTCCATGAGATCCTCCTTGCTTTGTGCACGCCACGGGGGGGTACATTGCACATCCTACGACTTGCATTGAGTTCTTGCTGCAGCATAACATTTCAACCGGGCCACCAAATCCAGTTGCACGGTCCAACCGTTGAGTGCGATTGGGCAATTTCTCTTGACGTCATCCCGGCAAAGTTAAGCGCAACAAATGTTGTTCGCCTTGCATTCGTTCTGTGGTGAAGCCGGGAGTTGTTGGTGCATTTGGACTCGTTGTAACCCGTCTGCGGGGGAAAGCTAATGTTCACGAAGAGCGCAGTGGACGCATCGAGCCTAAGAGTGACGAGGGCAAGTTAGAAACCAGCGAGGTGTTATCGTGTTCATTGCCAGCACTACGCAGCATGGCGTGGACGCGCACCAATGCACAACAAAACAAAAACATGCGTGGTGCAAGCTATCCCGTTGGTGCAAGCTATTTGGTGCACGGTCCCTGTCTGTAAGCATTTGGACACTTCAACCAGTGGGTTTTCAATCAGAGATATTGCACATGTTCTGCCGAGTGCACTTGCTGCAGCCTTAGCTTGCACCACACAGCTTGAACCATGCAGCTTGCACCACATAGCTTGCACCGGGCAGATTGCATCACCTAGCTTGCACCACATCGCTTGCGCAACACATACTGCACCACGTAGCTTGCACCAACAAACTTGCACTGCATATCTTGTATCACGTAGATTGCACCATATAGCTTGCACAATATAGCTTGCACCACATAGCGGGCACAACATAACTTGCACCCTGCAGATTGCATCATGTAGATTGCAGCATCTATATTGCACCATCTAGTTTTTACAGCGCAGCCCATATCTTGCAGATCCACCGTGCAATCCACTACTGTTCGGGGTCCACGTTGGCTAACATGTGTTTTGGATAGTTGCATGTCAAAATGTTGAAGATCCGTTGTGCTTTTGGTCCCTGACGTCACGATATGCGTGAGGGGTGCTTCCGATTTCTCATACGCGCCCTCGGATCTGTGAAGCCGTCCTGTCGGCGAGTTGCTTGGCCGTTTCGCTAGAGACATCCTCAACATTTGAAATTTGGGTGCGCCCATCGTGCGGATCGTTACGTCAGGGTCAACAGATACATATGTGGCCAACATGTAGAATAAGGCATCCCATCGCACAGTGAAATTTAACGGTTGTTGCACGTGATTGTTGGACAACAGTTGTGTGTAATGGTGACAAGTCAATCGCAAGTCCGCCACGACATGAGTCATTTTGTAACCCGTTTCAGAAGGAATAGGTTTGTAGTTCGTCGCATAATGGAGCCATGTGTCCCCCCCTAGGAAGGTGAGCAATGGTGAACCCGTTATAAAAGAAATTGCCCGAGACGTACCCAACCCTCCACGCGAGGCGAGTGTTCTTGCGCACGCTCCACAAAAGAACACATCGCCAGATGTGCACGATCAGCGCTGGCCTCATCTCCACCGTGCCTCCGAGGAGCCTACCAAAGTGGCGGCAATTGTGCAGTTCGCAGCCACCCAGGGAGCTCCCGATTCCGTTGGACCTCCCAGGAGCCCACGAAGTTGGCGATAGTTGAGCATGTCGCAGCATCCCAGGGAGAAGCGAAATCTCAAATGGGTGCGCGTGCACCCCGACCTCGTTAGACTTTCAAGGAGTCTACGAAGGTGGCGACAGTTGCGCAGTTCGCAGCCCCCCCAGGGAAATGCGAGGTCCAAGCTGGATCCACGTACTCCCCTGTTCCGCCGTACCTCCCAGGAGCCAGCGAAAGTGGCGATAGTTGCGCAGTTCGCAGCTCCCCCAGGGAGATGCGAGGTCTCGGCTGGATCCGCGTACTCCCTTGCCCCGCCATGCCCCGCAGGAGCCTACAGTGTATATATATATATATATGTATAGATGATTCCTGAGGCCACGGCCTCCTCCACTCGGTCTTGGATGGGCCCCGGACGGCTGTCCGCACTGGTAGTCGTCCGCTCGCTGGATCGCCCGGGAGCCTGCGAGAGTGGTTATAGTTGCGCAGTCCGCAGCCCGCCCAGGAAGAGGCGAGGCATCCGCGCAATCCCCTGCGCCACATCGCGCCCCAGGAGCCCATAAAAGTGGCGACGGTTGCGCAGCTCGCAGCCACCCGGGGAGCAGCGACGGAGGAGGCAGGGAGGAGAACGACGGGGGAGGAGGAGAAGTCGCGACCTCCGTGCTCGGTGCAAACGAGAGGGGGTTGGGAATCCATGCGCGGTTCCTCTGCAGCATGACCAACGATTGAAAACGTGAAGTATGTGTGGAAACCCAGCGCCCGCATGGCCCATGTGCACATGGGAGGAGAAGAAAGAAGAGGATGGGGAAATGAGACGAGAGCAGAGGGAAACGAGAAGCAACAACGGGGCTTAGTCACAACGTGGGCACGAACGTATGCAACACCATTTGGCTGCAAGCATATAACCGACCGAACGTTCCTACCTCACCTCTCCCGACCCACCCCACTCATATTCCTCAGTCTCTTCCATCCTCCCCTTCCTACTCCTCATCTCCTTTCTTCCTCCTTCCCCCTCTCCCTCCTCGACCCCCTCCTCTTCCCCCCCTCTCTTCCCCCTCCCCACTCCCGCCGTTGACCCCTCCCGCCGCTGATTGCGCCAGCTTCTTGGCGGCCTGGCCCTCCCCTCCTTCGCTGCGGGCAGGCCCGGCATTGTCGTGGCCAACGTCGCAGGACCCCAGCGGAAGGAGAGGAGGAGGAGGAGGAGGAGGAGACAGATCATGTCAACGCAATGGAAGGAGGAGGAGGAGGAGGAGGAGGAGGAGGAGGAGGAGGAGGAGGAGGGGGAGGGGGAGGGGGAGGATGAGGAGAACGAGGGGGCGGAGGACAGGAAGGGGGTGGAGGAGGAGCGTCAAGGATCGAGGAGGCAATGCAGGTGGAGGATCGAGGCAGGAGGAGGGATGAGAACCGAGGGAGGCAGGGGAAGAGGAGGAGGAGGATCGAGGATCTCGGAGGAGGCTCAAGGGAGGCGGATCGATGAGGATCGAGGGTATGCCGAGGAGGCACCTCTGGTTGGAGCCTCGGGCAGGTCCGCCCCGCTGCGTGTGCCCGCCCCGAGGGACTGCCCCTTCTGGCCTGACCTGGTGCGCGCGCGCGGCGCAGGCATGCGGGCGGGCAGCCACGGCGGCGCACCCGTGCACGCAGGTTGCACCCGCCATACCCGCAGGGCGCACTGTGGCGCCCAACGCGCGGCACACCTCCTCCTCCTCCTCCTCCTCCTCCTCCTCCTCCTCTTCCTCCTCCTCCTCCTCCGCCTCCGCCTCCGCCGCCGCCTTCTCCTCCTCCTTCTCCGCCTCCTCCTCCTCCTCCTCCTCCTCCTCCTCCTCCTCCTCCTCATCCCTCTCCTCCTCCTCCTCCTCCTCCTTCTCCTCCTCCGCCTTCTCCTCCTCCTCCTCCGCCTCCTCCGCCTCTTCCTCCTGCCCCTCCTACTCCTCTTCCGAGGTCCACACCCGTGGGGGCCCGCAGCACTCCACAGCCGTGGGGGCCCGCAGCACGAGGTCCACCTGCGGCACCCGCTCCAGCACGGTTGCCTCGCGCCACGCCGCTGTGGAGGTGCAGTGCGCCAGCACGCGGTGCAGGCTCGAGGTTCGACCAGCAGACAAGCGACCGCCGACGCGTGCGCGGCAAGGACCGGACAGAGTTCCTTCTCGAGGATGCTGTCGACCCCATGGCTCCCGACCCCTCCAAGGGAGTAGTTCTCTGCCCTGGATCCTTTTTATTATTATCCCCGGGCCCGAAAGCGGCCCGACTCCCGTCGAGGTCGAAACGACGGAAACAACAGCGGGTTGGACGTATCACATCAGCGGATATCGTTGAGGGAGCCGGTGGTCGTTGTCTGCAGGCCGCGCCCTAGAACCAGCCCAGCGCGGACGGAGACCCGGAAGACCTCTCGGGCTCCTCGGGCACGCTGCTTTACATGGGCTGGAGCAGGCCTCTGAAGGGCGACGAGCAGCAGAGCAGACGGTGAGAGCGGGCACCGCACTGCGGGCAAGGCGAGGGCGATGTTCAGTGCGAAGCCTCAACGCCCCAGAGCGCGCCCAGGAGAGGGGAAGAAGGAGAGAAAGAGGAAGGTGGAAAGACGGTAAAGGGGGGGAGGAGGAGGAGGAGGAGGAGGAGGAGGAGGAGGAGGAGGAGGAGGAGGAAGAGGAGGAGGAGGAGGAGGAGCAGCAGGAGGAGGAGGAGGCAGAGGGGAAAGGAGCAGCTGGTGAGGATGCACCACATCACAGACCATGAAGAAAGAGGATAGAGGAGGATCGAGAATAGACGATCGAAGAGGAGGAGGAGGTTGGAGGGTGGAGGATCGATGGAGGCAGAGGAGGAAGAGGAGGAGGATCGACAAGGAGAACGAGGATCAAGATCGAGGGAGGTGTAGGGAGGAGGACGGAGGGTGGCAGAGTAGGAGGATAGAGGATCCATGCTGAGGAGGAGGAGGAGGAGGAGGTGGATCGAGGGAGGAGGGAGGAGGATCGAAGGAGGCAGAGGATGGTCGAGGATCGCGGAGGAGCGAAGGAGTGAGGGAGGAAGTTGATGAGCGTCGAGGATCAAGGATCGAATTTCTGTCGTTTCAATATTTCTTGGGCAGGCATTATTGCGCTCCCGCGCGTCGTAGCTGACGGCCTTTCCCTGCTCGCCAGTCTCGCGGGGCACATCGCTGTTCTTGGCTCCGTCGCCTCCCTCCCATGGTGTCTGATCCCCGCGGGGGGAGCTGGTGACGTTGGGCACCCCACGATCCACTTCTGAGTGAGCGCGTTCAGTGCCCAATCCCAGCGGTGTAGCTGACGATGTGGGGTGCCTGGACGGGGCTTGCAATGTAAAGTCCATGTCCGTCACGGAGACCGTCCAGAGTCCAGAAGACACACTGGAGGTTGCTCATCGCGCACCCTTCTTGGTGCCCCCCCATCACATGGACATTGCCGTTTTCAAGTTCTGCCGCTGGGAACCAGAGCATCCCCCTCCCCCAGGAGGAACGGCAGGAAGATGAGGAGGGGGGACGAGGTGGAGGAGAATGAGAACCAGAACGGGGAGAAGGTGGAGGGGGGGAAGCAGCAGAGGGTTGGCAAGTTGATGTCGACCGTGCACTAGCCCTGGTTTCGCCTGAGGCGCAGCATGGGGAGGGCAAACTGCGGGGAAGGGTTGAGAGGGGCCTCGGGAGAGCTGCCAGCGCCCTGGGGGTCCACTCGCTGAGGTTGAAGGCCCCACCGTGTGGAGAGGGCGGGGGAGGGGAGGGGAGGGGAGGGGATACGACGAGCGGGGAGGCGAGGGCGGGGTAAGCGAGAGAGGGAGAGAGGGAGGATGAGAGAGAGAGAGAGAGAGAACAAAAAAATGGAAAAAGAAAAAACGAGAAAGAGAGAGAGAGGGAGAGAGAAAGAGAAAGAGAGAGAGAGAGAGAGGAAAATGGGTAGCGACATAGAGCGAGACAGGCAAGGACAGGCACGGACAGACATGGACAGAAGACAGAGGTCCCCGCGGGCCTCGGGGGCCCCACAAAAGGGATCAATCATGTCCTGAAGCTCTAGTCTCGATGCTCGTATGGGGCAGACGGAGGGGAGATGCGCGAGACGGGAGAGAGCCGGGGCCGCCGTGAGGAGCCCCGGCGCCGCGGCCCGTCATGCGCCAGCAGCAGCTTCTGGCGAACAAGCTGTTCGTCGGTGACGAGGGGAGGGGGGCGGGGGAAGAGGAGGGGGAGGCGTGGTTTGATTTTGCTCAGCTGGAGCCACCGGCTGCGTCATAGGAGGCGCGCCCCGCGCCGTAGCGGCCGCGCAGCTCCCCTCCCACGGGCCCAGCAGACCAAGGCACGTCTCCGCGAGTCAGGGGGAGGAGGGGGTTTCGGGGTGAGGAGCGGGGAGAGGACTGGGTTGGAGACCTCTGCCTCAACAGCTGCTGCACCGCGCACCTGATCAAATTTCTTGCGACACACATGACCATTTCTCGGTGGACAGGAAACGCAACTGGCGGACCCCCACCCCGCGAGGGGTGACGCTGCTCTGCGCCCTGGGACGGGAGCAGAAACGTCGCCGGAGGATCCCCCGACAACCAGGGGTGTCGAAGGGCGGCCGCGGGGGAGGAGGGGTAGTGGGCAGCGGAGCGAGGGGAGAGGAGAAGGCGAAGGAGGCGGCGCCGCCGCCGCGAGGCGAGCAGGAAGTGGGCGAGCCGCCCTGTGCGCGCGGGCGCGGCACGGCGCGCGCGGGCGCCGACCGCCTGGCCCCCGGGAGTCCCCTCGGACTCGGGAGTCCTGGGGGCCGTGCAGGAGGAGAGGGGAGCTCAGGCAGACCAGGCGCTTCCTAGCTCGGGGTCAAGCTCGTGGCGGGGCCGCGGGACGCCGCTGGGGCTGCGGGAGGCGCTGGAGGTAAGACGAGGCCAGGACGAGGAGGAGGAGGAGGAGGACGAGGATCGAGGAGGAGGAGGAGGAGGAGGAGGAGGAGGAGGAGGAGGACGAGGCCAAGACGTGGAGGAGGAGGAGGAGGAGGAGGAGGAGGAGGAGGAGGAGGAGGAGGAGCTGCCCGCGCCGTCGGCGCCGTCTTGCCTCGCCGCCAGCCGGATCCCGCCGGCGTCCTCGCCGAAGCGGGCGATGGCTCGGGGGGGGCCGCCTGCGGTGGGCCGCGCGGCGACCCGGAGCGCAGGCCCCACGGCGGCGGCGGCCGCCTTCGCTGTCACGACGCCACGCTCCGTCGCGCCACGGGCGGAGGTGGCTTTTGGCGGGGCTTGGCCGGGCTGGCTCGTCGCTGCGAGAGCAGGGCGGGCGTTGATCAGAGCGTGAATTACCTACTCCGCTTTCGCTTCCAGACAAAACCAAGTCATACCACGCGCCTCCTGGTCAAGCGACCTGACTGGTGCGGGCCGTAGCCTGGCATCGTTTGGTATCTTTTGGAAGCGAGGGTGGTCAAAAGCGAGGTAGGTTCGTTTGCCTCCTAGTTGAGGCTCTCGTGGTCGGCGGCACGCGCAGGGGGGGAGGGCAGATGTCGGCGGGCCTTCTCGGAAGGCCCAGAAGGCACCTGGCCGCCCGACAAGCGTTCTGTGCCTTCTCCGAAGCCCGCTGCTGTCCGAGCAGGCCTGCGCCCATTCACGTCCCCACTCGGCGCGCCGCCAACTCGTTGACCGTGGACGCGTCTGCTTTCCATTCCCAGGTGGTGCTCGCACTACGAGGCCGTTGCCTCTGTTGCTGGGCGGCCGGACTGCGGATTCACGGGTCTCGCTCTGCCTGTCAATGCCATGGGTTTCCGCCTTACAGGAGACGCCATTCGATCGTTTAGACATGCTAGCCAGCTCGGCCCCCACACAGTGATCTCCTATAACATGTACGGTGCAACCAATGTGGTGCGATCTAGGTCGTGCAGCGTACGTGGTGCAATTCAACGCAAACCAACACAAAGCAATTCAAAGCAATGCGCTGCAATTGCAAAGCAGTGCAAAGGAATGAAAGCAATGCAAAGCAATGCCAAGTGACGCAACATAGCGCAATGCAACGCTACGCAAGGCAATGTCGAGAAATCAGTCCAAAGCGATTGCAAACCGATTGCACAGACATGCAAAGCAATCCAGAGCAACGCACAGCAATGCAAAACATGTAATAGCAACGCAAAGCAACGCACAGCAGTGCAATGTGCGAGCTCCGCACTATCAAAACGGTGAGCAAGGACGGCGGCGACAGGCGGCTACAAGCCGGCCTGACCGATAACCAGGCCCAGCTCCTCAGAGTGGAAGTACGAACGAACCCCTAAGCGCAAGCCCTGTTTGGGGAACCACTTCGAATCACAAGGTTGCCATATGGGTGCGCTCGCGCACTCGCTGAAGTACTTAGGCAACTGCATGTCTTTCTTTTTCTGCCGAGCAGGACCACGCGGGCCGCACGCGCGCGCATGTCGACATAATTCAACAATCGTCTCTGACCCGCCAACTCTGTCAAATATTGCAGTGTGGGCCTCACGCGCAGTTGTTGTAAGACACGTTGTTGTAATACGTGCCTAGATTGTATTTCAAATTTGCTTTGTTCATGTAACCACGCGGGTATTGCAAAACCATTGTTGATACAATCATCCCAAGATAGAGGCTTCCAATCACAGATGAATGCCACATGCCGGTCAACACATCAACATGTCAAAGTCCTGTTCACGCATTTTCTCATCATCTTCATCAGCGTCGTCATCGTCATCATCATCACTAGCATCATCATCACCAGCGTTTTTTTGTCGTAAGGGCTTGCTGGAAAAAATTCTGGCGACCAGTGTGGGCCTTTCTTTTCTGGGCCTTGGGGCTGTCAAACAACTACTCATGATGACAAGCTGGTCCTGGGGAGGAGCTCGAGAGGTCCGGGGGAGCACGCATCGACAAATTCTAGGGGCCAGATGTCTGGGCTCGAAGCTGCAGCGGCGGCAAGTTCTCCTCAGCACGATTGCAAGGGGTCCTGAAGCTCTCTGTCCTGGCCAGGCTCCGAGGCTGTTCCTAGGCACCAGGGCCATCAAGCGAAATTACTCGGGAGTCGAACGCCATGTCCCGAGGAGAGAGCTCTGGGGTCCAGGACCCGTTTTCACCAGGGCCCTTTTCGCTCATGCCAAACGGTGTTGCGGTAGATTGGCCCTGGACTCCGCGGTTGCATTTTCAGACGAACTCGCGTCCAAAGGGAAGCATGTGTTGGCCTGATTCGCACATGATATGTCGGCGTTGTTGGCGGCGTTCCGCACAAATCGGCGAGTGGGAGGTGGTTTGTCGCCGATGACCACCAACGAGACGCTGGTTGTCGCCTCTTTTTCAATGCCCCGGATACACATGGTGCATGATGACGTTGCGTGAGGCATTCATGTTAGTTCTCTGCGATGTGTCAAGTCTCGTGGCGCTGCAGACTTCCTCACACTGAATCTCGATAGTGGCGTTGCTGAAAGATCTGGCAAGGATCAGCCCTTTGAAGTTCAGAACAACGAGGTGGATTCCGCAGTTAACAGTTGCCGATGCGGCCAACGTTACAAACAGAGCACGTCCCGCGCGTCGCCTCTTGGGTTTCATTGGGCTACCCGTTGGAGCAGCATTCCGGTTTCGAATGTGAGGCCGCTGCGGCGGACCGAGCGGTCCGACTGCGAGGGCCCAGGCTCGCCTGCGCGTCTGCGCGCCAGAGGGTCATTTCGAATGGGTGCCGGCCGGTCGGCCACATTGCATCTACAGTCGGGGCCCTGAGGAAGGAACCCTGTTCGTTTGGGAGGGGCTCGGTGTTCCTTAGTTTTTTTGCAGTTCGCCTTTGGTTTTGCTTAGGGCTTCGATGGGAAACCTACGTTTAACTTGTGGGAAAAAAGGGGCCTCGTTCCTTATTTAGGGTTCCTTAGGTCAGCGCCCCGACTGTAGCACTCATCAGAATCATTGCGAATTCCAGTGCAGTGTTGCCTCGTGTCGAGCATGCGTTCATGCTTCTACGGCCTTCGTGAGACTAGTGATATGCGCCGTCGGTTGGAAGCACCATGCAAAAGCTCGTGGTCAAGGGAGCGACAACCCATTGTGTATCACACGCTTGGCTAGGCACGGCAGGCTTGTGCCGCGTCGGCGTCGCAGCGGCCCCAGAGCGGACGCTCAAGGTGAATCGCCAGAATCGACCGATATCGAACGATCCGCGTTGCCAGTAAGCCACGATCGTTCAACGTTGAAGGATCCATGCGGTATCAGCAACCAACTGAGCCACGCGCAGAAGGGGGTAGGAGGAGGGGGGGAAGGCTTCTAAGAAGCACCCTTGTCTCTTAGAAGGCGCGGGCCTTGTCTGTAGATGTGAGGCCCGTGCCTTCTAAGAAGCAGCCTCCTTCTAAGAAGCCTTCCCCCTCCCCTCCCCCCCCCCTATGTGCGCGCCGCCAGACGCGGTGTCAGCAACCAGCGCAGACGTCGTCACAGCACGAGCCCACCACACGCAGGATCTTCCCCACTGGGCGGCGGCTTTTGAGACAGCGCGCCGGCGAGCTGAGGCGCGAGGCCATCAGGGAGGGGAAGCACAGGCACCAGGGGGGGAGATCGAGCGAGCGAGCTCTATGGAGCAGGGAGCCGTCCGAAAACAGAGCCCAGGCTGTCGAATGGCCTTCGGCCTATCCCGCCACCGCGCCTGGGTTGCGGGCATGACCCTGGCATTGCTCGGACGTGTGCATTTTTCCTTCGGCGAGGACCATCGAGGAGCATCCTTGATCATTTGGCGAGAAAACCACGCACGAAACCAAAAAAACACAGGGAATGGACGTCCGAGCGATGGCCAGTGACGCCTATTGGCTGCTCGCTGGGATCTCGCGGGAGGCCTCTCGGTGGGCCTCTCTGGGAGGCCGAGCACCAAGGGGGAAGAGCGAGCGAGCGAGCCACAGAGCAGGAGGGAAAACAACACACAGACACAACGAATCGTCGATTCCCCAGAAAATATAGGAAGAGATGGGAAGTGGGGGGGAAGGCAAAAACCTAGAAAATATGAGACAATATAGGGAATCCTGTCTGCCGCAGTGCTTCACAGCAGTAACTGCATCCCTCCCCTCTGCCCTCCCATCCCACGCACAGGGCCTGGCGGGGTCGGGAGGCCGCACCAGAGGGGGGGGGGGGGAGAACAGGAGGAGGAAGAGGAGGTGTGCCAGGGTGCAGCCAGGAAGCATCAACGGTTCTAGAACAGTGCAACGTCCTGCAGCCCTCTGCCCAGGATGCTGGCAAGAACGTCTAGCAGTCCCTGCAAGCGGTTCTTCCGGCCACGGGGAGCGCCCTGTGGAAAGACGAGCGCCTCTGGGTTTGCCGTTGGAGCGAGAGAGAGAGAGAGAGAGAGCCCCGTTGCGTTAAGGAGCGGCCTTGCATCCCCCCAGTAAGTTGCGAGGGATGCAAAAGGCCAGCATCGCATTCCTTTACGCATGGTTTGACATTGACCCGTTCCCCCCCTCTCGATCCGCACAAATGATGCTCAAGCTTACGTTGATTCACGAAGCTTTCAATGCTGAGTCCCAGTTTGAAGGGAGCCCGCCTCCTCCCACACAATTGCTAAGTACTTTTGGCCGTCTGGTCGTCAACATTAGGGAGACCGCAGCCGAGACTCACATTTGAGAAGCAGCCCGCCTCCATCCTTGCTGTTGCTGCGAATGTTTAAGACGAATGTGCGCGGCGCTCAGGCGAGAGCCCCAGGTTGAAAAGGCACTGCATCCACCTCTGAAGCCGTCACACTTTTTAGGACGAACGTGCGCAACATTGTGACCAGACCCGCCTTTTCAGAACTCGAATGCTGAATCCTCGCCCCTCCACCCGAGTTACTGCCGGAAGATATGTAAATTGCGCAAGATATTCAAACGAAAGTGTGCGGCGCTACGGCGAGATTTGTGCAGCTGTCGCACATTCCGAGCGTAAGGGTCATCAGAGGTGGAGAAGATCCAGGCGACAAGCCTTGCCACTGCGGACACGCCCCTGGGGTGCGACGGGGAGGAGGTAGACATGTCTGTATACATAGGCAGAAGTACAGGAACGGAAAAGTGGGTTATGGGGTGAGGAAACATGGCGAGGGGGAGACACATCGGGGGAGGCAGAGAGGCCGAGGCAGAGGAAGAGGGAGCCGAAGAGGGAGAAAGAGAAGCACGCTGGGTGGATCGATCGAGCGAACGGATGCGCATCACCCCCTGGCCTCCCACACTATGTCGCTGCCATGTTGTCGTGATCCGCCTGGCTCTGCAGGGCAGACCCGCTGCTCTTGCGAATAGTACAGCAGTGCTATCGCCGTCATCATCGTGTTCATTCTCCCGCGCATCCGCATGATCACCATCGTGCTCATGTTTCTACCCGGCCTCGCACGTGTGAGTGGTGTTGTTATTGTCTTAGCCTTCCGGGTATGTAAGCGTTTGCTCGTGTTGCCATTTGGTCGGAGAAGGCAATTCAGCATAATCGTACATGTTCGGAGGTCCGCGCGGACCTTCGAAACTTCACGTCGCTGCAGCTGCTTGCTCCGAATGTCATAAGACTGGGGGTCACAAACCTTCCAGATGAGCAATTGTAGACCCCCCCAGACCAGCCACAGAAAGGCCGCCCTTTTGCCGAGTTCCCCCGGAACCCGCCAAGACAGCTCAAATCAGGCCCCTTCCAAATCAGACCACCTTCTTCCATTGTGAGATCCCGAGTATTCTTCTAGTCACCTTGTGCTCATCATCGGCGATGCTCGGAAGCCGGGCAAGGGCTGCTAAATCCGTGGCTGCTTAAATCGACCTCCTGGAAGTTGTCTTCGTCCTTCCGGGAAAAAGCCCGTTGACTGTTTCGCGTGCCGCGCCACATTCCGGGAAGTTGTTTTTTCTTTCCGGGATGGCCGTTTTAGCAGCCACGGTTTTACCAGCCCTCGCCCAGCTTCCGAGAGCCCGGGGGGAAGTGAGAGGGGGCGGGCCTTCTCGCGGCAGGCGGCTGGGCTTCTAGGAAGCCCTCGCGCCCTTCTGAGAAGTGTTCTCGGCCTCCTCCGTCGACAGGGGCGGCTTCTCGTGGGGCCAGGGGTGTTCTGAGCAGCCCCATCGCCGTCCGAGAAGACTTGCCCCCTTTCATTGCAGCCCTGGGCGTGCCGCCGACATCAGCAGTGTGCGACGCGCCGATGCTTCGATGCGCCCCGCGCCCCGCGATCTCGCGGCGGGCGCCCGGGCCCCGCACGGGAGCGGCGAGCGCGCGCCCGCGCAGGCTGCCTATCCAGCGTGCTTGCGGCAGGGCCCCGCCACGGTGCCGGCGCAGCACGCTGCTCGGCGACGCTTCGGGCGCTCGAAGGCCTCGGCGACGCGCAAGAGTGACCCTTTGCGAGAGTGACCTTTCGCGCGGGCCCACGGGGCTCCCCCCCAGCACCCGGACCGTGCGGGCAGGAGCTGTGGCGTAGCGTGTCGCGCCGCGGGCTCTGGCCCACCGCGCCTTGGCGCGACGCGCTGTCCACGGCCCTGTCCCTGGGCGTCGCCGTCCCGAGCCTTTCCCAGCCTCCTGCCCCGCGGAGCGGAGCGCCTGCAGGGCATAGCGTGTCGGCGGGGCCGCCGCAGCGACACGTCGAGCGACAGTTTCCGACCGTAGCATGTGGCGCCGGTCGTTTCTACATATTCTTTGAGGGGCTCTCATCGTGCGGGGCCTGCCTGGACTGCCCTGGGGTTGTCTCGGTCGCCTGTTGAGGCCTCTCTGGCCGTCCTGGTGACGTCTTGGGCCCCTCTCGGTCGTCCGAGGTGTCTCGGCTGGGTCCTCAGTGCTTCCAGGGAGAAGCTGTTGAGTTTCGTGCGTTATATTGCGCAAGGTATGTGGTATAAGGTCTGTGGTGAAATATGTGTGGTATCATTCTGCGGTGCAAGACCTGTGGGGTAAGCTTTGTGGTGCAAGCTGTGTCGTGCAAGCCGTGCTTTGTACACTACGAGGTGCAAGCTACGTGGTGCAGGCTACACGGTGCAATGTGTGTGATGCGAGTTGTGTGTTGCAAGTTGTGTTGTGCCCGCTATGATGTAAGCTATGTAGTGAAAGCTACGCTGTGCAGGCTATGTGGTAAAAACTATGTTACGCAAGCGACGAGGTGCAAGTTATGTGGTGTAAGTTGTGCGGGGCAATGTACGTGGTGCAAGCTGTCTGGCGCAGGTTGCGTGGTGTAAGCGATAGTGTGTAACCTCTGCGGCGTAAGCACCGTTGTGCAACACCTATACATATATATATAGAGAGAGAGAGAGAGAGATTGTCGCTTCGCCCCGTACACGTTGGTCCTTGCGTCTTGGGTCCTTTTTGGGCCGTCATGGGTGGGGCATTCGTCGGGCCATCTTGGGGCCCAGTTGGGCCGTCTTGGGGCTTCTCTTGGACTGCCTGGAAATCCTCTTGGTCAAATTTGGTGGCAAGGCTTTGGCCTCCTGGGCGGTCTCGGACGCCCGGATGAGCGTAGAATTGAGCATTTCCAACATCATACACAAACCATTGAACATAAATGTTTTCCTGCGTTTCGGAAGCCTTCTGGGGGTCTTCTTTGGGTCTTCTTTGGGTCATCTTGAGGCGTCTGGTGGGTGTCTGGGGCCTCAGTGGGTTCTCGCGGGGCCTTCCTGGCCGCCCTCCTGACTGATTCGGGCCCGCTGCCTAGACCAAGCAGGAGCTTCAGGAGCCCGGGAAAGCACAGGGCACCGTCTGCAAGGGCGTCAGGGGTGCCAGTGGGGTCAAGGATCTGGAGGGGTTCCGTTTGGGGGGGGTTCTCAGGGGCCAAGAATATAAAAATAATCTAGGAAAAAGGGAAGACATGTGTATATATGTGTGTGTGTGTAAATATTCCTCTGCCTAGATGTTGTTTTACAAGCCCGGGGAGGGACCCGTAGGACCCGCCGCTCGTGCGATTACAACCAGATGTTTTTTGTTGATTGTTTTGTACCTACATGTACCGTTTGTTGCACATGTTCACATTCTGCCAGTGTTAATTTGCCACCGCGGTGTCACGGATATCCCCATACTAAAAAAAAACCAATGTTTTCAATTGCCACAATCAAATTCAATGCGTAAGTTATCACAAATACAATCCCATTCGCACTCACGTTACAAAATGATGTTCATTGTATTGGTCTTCCAGAGAAGGCGTCGTGGGGCCGCGGAAGCTTACCAGGAAAACAGGAAAAGCATGCAGAAACCGAACATGCATGTGTTTTCGCAAGGAAATGCAAGAAACACATATAAAAAGCTGACGAAAAAACATATGACCGTTAGTGCACCCATAGAAACGCTGAAAGTTAAAGTTGTTCTGTATATTTCCATTGGGTAAAAAAAACGCTTGTTCCTGTTGTTCTTGTGTTCCTGGTCAGCTTCTGCGGTCCCACGGCGCCGCCAGTAGGATTACCTACATCTAAAACAATGTGAAAGCCCGCATAACTAAAATCAAGTTGAGCAGCCGTACCATCGAGAACAATTTGAAAACACACAATCAAGTTCAATGTGTAAACCACCACAAATGACATCAATATGTAATCCATGTACGACTTGTTTTTGATTGTAATGCATTTACAGATGCAGCCCCGTGGGGCCGCGAAACCTCACCAGGAAAACAAGAACAAGCCATGAGCAACAATAAAGAAAATGTGTTTCCACAAGGAAAAGCAACACACCAATTAACACAAAACAGATGATAACCTATGACAGTTAGTTTTTGTTTGGTTTTACTTGTTGCGCCAATGCAAGCGCCGACAGACACAATACTGTTTTATTACATGTCCTTTTCACCTGGTTTTCTTATGTTTCCATGTTCGTTTCATGTTTTTCATGTTTGTCGCATTTTCTTGGTAAACTTCCGCGGTCGCACGGCGCCGCCAGTAGAAGCCCTTACAACGAATAACAAATTGAAAAGCCACACACTCAAAGTCAATTTGAAACGCTACGATAAAAAAAGCCATTTGAAAATCCGCACAATCAATCCCAATGTGTAAACCACTACACATGAAATCAAGATGTAACCCATTTACACGTTGATTTTGAGTGTAATGAATGTCCAGAGGCAGCCCCGTGGGGCCGCGAAACCTTACCGGGAAACCAGGGAGGAAATAGCGTGAACACATAAAAAACCGCGTACGATTTCACATGGGAAAACAAGAACATTCAGAAACAGTTGTGGGAAACGTGTGACCGCTAATGTTTTTATGTGTTGAACCGATCTAACAACGTTGACAGCCACAGTTGTTCCTTATATGTTCCATGTTTTTTAGTGAAGACATGTTTTTTGGTTTCTTATTCCTAGTTGCTCCTGTTTTTTGTTGTTGTTTTCCTGGTAAGCTTCCGCGTTCTCACGGCGCCGCCAGTAGGGTTCCCTACAGTTCACCATGTTCAAAGCCACACACCCAAAATCAATTGGGAAGCCGTCCAATCAAGAACCATTTGAACATTCACAATCAAGTTCAATCCATAGACCCCCACACATGAAATCAATGTGCAGTCCATGTACACAATGATTTTGATTGTTCTGTGTTTCCAGAGGCAGCGCCGTGGGACCGCGAAAGCATACCAGGGAAACAGGAAAGAACATGACACAGTTTTTTCATTTGGAAAACATGAACAAGTAAGGACAACCAGTGACTGTCGCTACTTTTATGGTGTTGGTGTTAGAGTTAACATCCCTTTTGCAGCGGCCTTTACAACAGGATTCGTCTTGTGGCGTCCTTACACAAGGATTTTAAGTGTGGAGGCTCTGCAGTGACCGCCACACTCATAATCCCTTTGACAGTCGGTACAAAGGGATTTTTGCGGCGGCTTGACAACAGGATTTCTTGTGTGACGACCTTACATGGGGTTTTAAGAGTGGAGGGTCTGCAGTGGCCTCCACACTCAGCACCTTTTTGTAGCAGTCTGTACAAAGGGGTTCCTTCTGTGACAGTTGACACCACGTTTTAAACCGTGGGGAGATGGGCACAATGCGACCATGGGGCGTGGGTTTTGGCCAGGCCGCCAAAAAAAATAAACGTTTGTTACAGGCTGTTGCAAAATGAACCTACCCGTGGAAGCCACTGTAGATCCTCCACACATGTACTCCTTCTGTAAGGTTGCCGCAACAGGAATTATGTTGTCAAGGCCGCTACAACAGTAGTTTAATTGCAGACCATCTGCGCAATCAAAACAGCGACAATCACAGGTAGTCGTAGTTGCTTCCTTGCTTTCTTTTTGAAAACTATGTTTTTATGCTTTCTTGTTTGTCCTGTTTTCCTATCTGGGTTTCCTGTGTTCACGGTGCCGCCACTGCAGATCCCCCACAATTGAAACCTTTTGTGCAAGGCCGCCACAAAGGGAATCCCTTTGTGCAGGCTGCTACAAAAGGATTCTGAGTGTGAAGGCTATGACAGACCCTCCACTCTTAAACTCTTTTTTGTAAGGGCACAACTAGACGGATCCTTTTGCAAAGGCCGTTACACAAGGATTTGTAGTGCAGATCATCAGCATTCTAAAAACAGCAACTATCCCAGTGCGACCCTATCTAGGAGTTGGAGCCTCTAGGAGAGCCACATTAGTAGGAGTGGTAAACGCCGTCCTCCTCTTCATCGTCGTAGTTGTAGCAGTAGCGGTAGCAGTAGTAGTAGTAGTAGTAGTAGTAGTCGTCGTCGTCGTCGTCGTCGTCGTCGTCGTCGTCGTCGTCGTCGTCGTCGTCGTCGTCGTCGTCGTCGTCGTCGTCGTCGTCGTCGTCGTCGTCGTCGTCGTCGTCGTAGTCGTAGTCGTAGTCGTAGTAGTCGTAGTAGTAGTAGTAGTAGTAGTAGTAGTAGTAGTAGTAGTCGTAGTCGTAGTCGTAGTCGTAGTAGTCGTAGTCGTAGTCGTAGTCGTAGTCGTAGTCGTAGTCGTAGTCGTAGTCGTAGTCGTAGTAGTAGTAGTAGTAGTAGTAGTAGTAGTAGTAGTAGTAGTAGTAGTAGTAGCAGTAGTAGTAGTAGTAGTAGTAGTAGTAGTAGTAGCGCCAGAACCGCCGACGCCACGCCGTAAGTGAAACAGCAGCAGCAGCAGGCAGCAAGTCGCCGAGACAGCAGCAAAAGCAAGCAGGCACGGAGATGAGGTTGGGGCAATAGTGGAGGCTGTGCTGCGCTATGCTCAGCTATGCTATGCTATGCTATGCTATGCTATGCTATGCTATGCTGCGCAGTGCTATGTTGGGCTAGGCTATGCTATGCTATGCTATGCTGCGTTATGCTATGCTGCGCTATGCTATGCTATGCAATGCGTTTGCTTTTGCTTTGCCTTCGCTTTTGCCTTCACTTTTGCCTTTGCTTTTGCTTTTGCTTGGCAACCAAGCAGCGCAACTGGGGGAACCGCGCGTTTGCTTTTACCTTTGCTGTTGCTTTTGCTTGGCTCCCAGGGGATTGGGGGAACCGCCCGGGTCGGTTTCCACTGCCCGGCCCCTTCAAGCTAAGAAAGTAATAACCTTTCTAGGCAGAGTCTAGGTAGGGAACAATCACAGGTTTTCTTCGCGTTTTCTTGTTTTTTTTCCCCAGGGGACAAACGTCTTCATGTTTTCCTGCTTGTCCTGCTTTCCTCTCCTAGCCTTCCTGGGCTGAAGGTGCCGCCACTGCAGATCCCCCATAATTGAAACCCTTTCGCAAGGCCGCCATAAAAGGAATCCCTTCGCACAGGCCGCTACGAAAGGATTCTGAGTGTAGAGGACACGGTAGATCCTTCACAATTAAGAGCCTTACGTAAGGTCGCCATGAAATGGAATCTTTTTTTGTAAAGGCGTTACAGAAAGACTTCGGGAGAGAACAAAAAATGGGAATATGAAAAATAACGACGACGAGCATGCAGAATGAGTAAATTGATGGTCCATATCGTTCCAATCGCTCGGGGATCGATCCAAACATGCCTTGTTGTACTCATACAAACAGCCCGTCGGACGGGGGTGACACCCCTCCAGAAACCCACCCCCAGATCCGTGGCTCCGGGGGCACCCATGGACGCCCCTGCAAGGGTTTGGCATCGCTCGGACGTGTGCATTTTTCCTTCGGCGAGGGCCATCGAGGAGCATCCTTGATCATTTGGCGAAAAACCACGCACGAAACCGGAAAAAAACACAGGGAATGGACGTCCGAGCGATGGCCAGAGGGTCCCCCAGGCTTTCCGGAGCTCTTGGGGGCCCCTTGCTGGGCCAAGGCAACGGCCCAAATCGTTCCGGAGGGCAGCCGAACGGACCCCCGAGGGCCCTAAGAGGCCCCAGACGCCCAGCAGCCGCCCGAAGACGACCCAAAGAAGACCTCAAGAGGCTCCCGAAACGCAGAAAAACGGTAATTTCAATGGCCTGTGTATGATGTCGAGAATGCTCAGTTCTTCAGTTTCCCGGGCGTCCGAGACCGCCCAGGGGGCCCGAAATTCGCTCCAAAATTATCGGAAAGGGCTTCCTAGCAGTCCAGAAAAACCTTAGACGGCCCAGTTGGGCCCCAAGATGGCCCGAAGAGAGCCCCGTGACGGCCCAAGATGGCTCCAAGACGCCTCCCGAATCATCCCAAATCGCAATTTGGTCGCTCATGGAGACCGCAGTTGGAAGCAGGATGGCCCGAGGAAATCCCCAGAGGCACCCAGAAAGCACCCAGCAGGCCTCCAGAAGGCCCCAAGAAGCCCGTGAACACTTTTCGTGAGGCCCCACAAAGGCTCTCCAAGGAAGAGAGTCCGCAAAAAGAGCTGAAGAGGATGAGGAAGAATTCGCAGGGTAGGGCGAGAAGGGGGAAGAGGAAGAGGAAACATGAAAGACGGAAAACCAATGACATTTTTATAACGGCAATGTCGGCGATCAGTTTTTTGTTGTTGCCCATCCGTTTGCATGCCGAACTTTCAGGGCAAAGGTGCACGGCGCGAAGTTGTGCACCTTTGTCCCGTTGTTTAGGGCCAGCAGGGGCTTCCAGGAGCTTCTTAAAGGTTTGGGGGCCTCCTGCAAAGGCGTCAAGGGGGCTCTTGGGGCCACGGATCCAGGGGTCCAGTTCTTCCCAATCAGTTTGTGTTGTTGTGTCTTCGTTTTGAAGAGAGAGCGCCCCGCGTCTCCTTCTCCTCTCCTCCTTCTCCTCCTCCTCCTCCTCCTCCTCCTCCTCCTCCTCCTCCTCCTCCTCCTCCTCCTCCTCCTCCTCCTCCTCCTCCCCCCCCTCCCTCACTTTGCCACACACACACACCTCACACGTTTCGTGGCCACATAGGGAGCTCCACCGAAGGCCCCAGTGGCTGCTTTCGCCTGCGGTTCCCCATTACAGCGCTTCGTGACTTCATAGGGAGCCCCACCGACGGCCCCACTAGCTGCTCTCCAATGCGGTTCCCTCGCCCAGTACAGCGTATCGTGGCCCCAGAGGCCAGAGGCAGCTCCACCGCAGGCCCCAGTGACTGCTCTCGCATGCGGTTCCCCCGCCCAAGTACAGCGCGCCGTGGTCTCATCGGGAGCTCTACCGAAGGCCCCAGTGGCTGCTCTCGCAGGCGGTTCCCCCGCCCCCTCGCATGCGGTTCCCCGACCAAGGACAGCAAGTCGTGGCCCTAGAGGGAGCTCCACCGCAGGCCCCAGTTTCTGCTCTCGCATGCGGTTCCCCGGCCCAGTACAGCGCTTCGTGCGCCCATAGTGAGCTCCACCAGAGGGCCCACCCAGTACAGCGCTTCGTGGCCCCATAGGGAGCTCAACGGAAGGCCCCAGTGGTTGTTTTCGCATGCGTTTCACCCACTCAGTGTACCGTTCTATGGCCACGTAGGAAGCTCCACCGAAGGCCCCATTGGTTGTATTCGCATGCGTTTCCCCCACCCAGTACAGCGCTTCGTTGCTTCATCGTGAGTTCCACGGAAGGCGCTAGCGGCTGTTGTCGCATGCGGTTCCCCCACCCCCCACCCAGTACACCGCTTCGTGGCTTCATAAGGAGCTCCACGGACGGCCCCAGTGGCTGCTCTCGCATGCGTTTCCCCCACACAGTACAGCGCTTCGTTGCCCCATAGGGAGCCCCACCGAAGGCCCCAGTGGCTGCTTTCGCAGACGGTTCCTCCACCAAGTACACCGCTTCGTGCCCCCTAGGGAGCTCCACCGAAGGCCACGGTGGCTGCACTCACATGCAGTTTCCACCCAGTATAGCGTTTCGTGGCCCCAGAAGGAGCTCCAGCGCAGGTCCCAGTGGCTGCTCTCGCTTGCGGTTCCCCAGCCCGGTACAGCGCTTCGTGGTCTCATCGGGAGCTCGACCGAAGGCCGCAGTGGTTGCGTCCGCATGCGGACCCCCAGCCCAGTACAGCGCTTTCGTGGCCCCATAAGGAACTCCATCGCTGGCCCCACTGGTTGCTCTCGCATGCGCTTTCCTCACCCAATACACCGTTTAGTGCCCCCGTGAGGACCTCCACCTGTACAGTGCTCCGTGGCCCCATAGGAACTGGCTGATCTCGCATGCGTTCCCCACCCAGTACAGCGCTTCGTGGCACCATTGAGAGCTCCACCGAAGGCCCCAGCGGCTGCTCTCGCATGCGGTTCCCCCACCCAGTACAGCGCTTCGCTGCCCCATCGGGAGCTCCACCGAAGGCCCCAGTGGCTGTGTCCGCATGCAGTTCCCATACCCTGTACAGCGTTTCGTGGCCCCATAGTGTGGCTAGTCTCGCATGCGGCATCCCCGCACAGTACACAGTTAGTTGAGTGTCCCCATAGGCAGTTCCATCAGTACAGAGCTTCGTGGCCCCATAAGGAGCTCCACCGAAGGCCCCATGGGGCTGCTCTCGCATGCGGTTCCCAACCGAATGCAACATTCCGTGGCCCCATAGGGAGCTCCACCGAAGGTCCCAGCGGCTGCTCGCATGCGTTTCCCCCACCCAGTACAGCGCTCGCTTCGTTGCCCCATAGGGAGCTCCACCGAAGGTCCCAGTAGATGCCCCGCCCCATTGCGGCGCACGGCGAACCCCTCACACGTTTCGCGGCCTCATGGTGCGTTCCGCTTAAAGCAGCAGTGGCCGCGCCTACATAGCGGCCCCGCCCCACATCAGCACACCCCTCGCATGCTGCATGGCCTCATGAGGGGATCCCCCGAAGGCGATACCCGCAGCGACTGTATTCACAACTGCATATGGTTGGGTCCTTCGCCAGGGGGTACGTTTTGGGGGGAGGGCTTGTAAACCTATAGGAAGCTATTTCCTTCTCTCTCTCTCTCTCTCTCTCTTTCTTCATTTCTTGATTTATTGTGTTTTCTCTCTCTCTCTCTCTCCCTTCCTCTCTGTAGATATCTGTATGTTCGTGTGTGCATCTGTGTGCGCGTGCAGCCGCCCAGCGCGCGAGGCCTCCGCGGGCGACCACGCACCCAGCCAGAGCACGAGAGGCACCCACGAGGCGGCGCACGTGGGCGGCCACCATGGCGCAACCTCGGCACACCCGTCGGCGCGAGGCGCCCACGAGGCGCCCACGGGCGCCCGCCCAGCGGACACCATCGGGGCTGGACAGAACCCCCAACAGTGACACGTCGATGAGTGCATTGTCCGTTTTCGGTTCTCGAGAGGGCGCCGTGGCCGTCATTTTCCAGTCTTGCGCCCGCCAGGTTTGGGCCTCAGGTCGTTTTCACTAAACCACGTTTTGCTAAAGGGGGGTCTGTCCATCCCCGACGCCAGCCGAACACCTGGCACACCCAATGACTTGTTTCGGGTAGCCGGAGTAAGAACTCACAAGTGGTGAGGGAATGATTTTGGCATTCCTGAATGGGGTGCCTGGCCTGTCGCTCTGATGTGTTGGAGGCATCCGGGGGACCCTTTTGGCGCCCATCGGGATCTTCATGGGAACCGTCGGGTGTTTCCTGAGGCAAGGCTCGGCCATCTTGGCGGCCTGAGTGGCCTTTCTGAGCCGTCGTGGAAGCCTTGACAAGCTTTTGGGTGCGCTGGGGAGGGAGGTCAGGGCGCCCAGGGAGGCTACCAAGGAGGCTCGGGAGGGGGGTGGGCGATGCACGCAGGTGGACACGTCGAGAGAGAGGAGAGGCTCCCTTAGAAGACCTCCCGAAACCTTGCCAGGCAGCACTGGACATCCTACCACGCCTCAGCGTGCCAGGGGGGCACCGCGGCGGATTTCTCGCAGTTCGGGCAGGCGGACTGCATCGTCATGCTGGACAGGTTCACGGGCAGGCCCCACGCTCAGATTCTGATCGGAACGCACCCCGGGAGAGAAGGATCGGTATATCGGTGTCCACCCATTTCGTTTTCGTCCTCCTCGTCCGCTCCCCGTCCCCTGCTCTGTCTCGTGTCCCTCGTCGTCCTTCCTCCCCTCTCTTCTGGGGACCCCCGTCCCCCTTCCCCTCCCTGCCCTCATCGTCACCCTTGCCGTCAGCGACGAGGACGAGGACAAGGACGGAAGAGGAGGAGGAGGAGGAGGAGGAGGAACAGGAGAGCCCAACCTAAAGGCCCCGTCGAGGATGCTGAGGAGGAGGAGGAGGAGGAGGAGGATTGTGAGGAGAAGGGGAGAAGGAGGAGGAGGAGGAGGAGGAGGAGGAGGAGGAAGATGTCAGAGGAGGTCAAACCTACTTCAGAACAGACGTACCCTGGAGTGGGTGCCTCGGGGCCAAACTCTGGACGCCCAACTGCTGCGTTTTTGCGCCCTCTGTGACTGGAACCATGGCCGCTGCGACACTTCACTGGGGGTACGTCCTGGGAGTACAACGAGACCTCCCCAAAAAGAGAAACTCCTCCGTGCACCTGCACAGTCTTCTTGCCCATCAAAAAGGAGAAAAGAGGTGGAGTAGGAGGAGGAGGAGGAGGAGGAGGAGGAGGAGGAGGAAGAGGAGGAGGAGGAGGGGGAGGAGGAGGGGGAGGAGCATGTAGGAGGAGGAGGAGGAGGAGGAGGAGGAGGAGGAGGAGGATCGGTTGCGAGCCAGGGGAGGAAGGAAGAGGGGCAGGCCTCCTCAGAAGGCGGCGGGGCTTCTCGGAAGCCCTCGCGCCCTCTGAGAACTTCTCCGCGGCCCCGGGGGCAGCCCGGGAGGCTTCGGGAACTCCTCGGAGAGCCGGAGGCCTTCCGGGCCTTCCGCCCGCCCCTTCCCACTGCTTGGCATCGCTCGGACGTGTGCATCTTTTCCTTCGGCGAGGGCCATCGAGGAGCATCCTTGGCCATTTGGCGAAAAAACCACGCACGAAACCAAAAAAACACAGGGAATGGACGTCCGAGCGATGGCGAGCACTTCTCGCTTCCCCCCTCGGGCCCGCCGCCGAGGGACGGCCAGGCGTGGCGCCGGCGCCCCGAGGTCCCGAGGCTTCGGGTTCTGCACGTTCCCGACGCCGGAGGAGGCGCAGCGGGCGATGAACGGCGGGCAGCCGAACAACTTCGGCGGCACCGACCACGTCGCTGGGAGGAGGGGGAGGAGGAGGAGGAGGAGGAGGAGGAGGAGGAGGAGGAGGAGGAGGAGGAGGAGGAGGAGGAGGAAGAGGAGGAGGAGGAGGAGGAGGAGGAGGAGGAGGAGGAGGATGAGGAGGGAGGAGGAGGGAGGAGGAGGGAGGAGGAGGAGGGGCCAGCAGGAGGAGCAGGCGGGATGAGCAAGAGGAGCAGACCTCTTCCCATTCACTCTCCCCCTGGTTGTCGCTGTGGTCCTTCCCCCATCGGAGTGGGAATCGGCACTACGACATTGACAGTAACAAGGTGCTGTGCGACTCGTCTGGCCCTGAGGCAGATGCCGCGGAGAATGAGGTCGAGGAGGACGAGACGACGTACGAGGAGGCTGAGGTTTTTGATGAGGATGAGCAGCAGCAGCAGCAGGAGGAGGAAGAGGATGCTGAGGCGGCCGCCAGGGTCTGGAAGGACGGCGACGGCGTCGACTTTCGGGCCGAGGAGAGGGCTTCGGAGTGTGAGGGCGAGGAGGACGAGGAGACAGACAAGGCTGAGGAGAGCGAGCAGGAGGAGGAGGAGGAGGAGGAGCAGGAGGAGGGTGCGGCGATCGCCAGGGTCACCAAGTATGTATGACGAGAGCATCTTCTCCGCGCGCACTCTCCCGGCGCGCGCCGACGGCACGTCTCTGCTGATCGCGCCTCCCATCTGGCAGTGCGGCACGAGCCACCCAGGGCGGCCGTGGCGCCGAAGGCCCGGAGGTCCTTCTGGCACACGCGCCGACGAGGGCATCCTCATCCTCCTCCCTGCTCCTCCTCCTCCCTCCTCCCCCCCTCCCCCCACCTCCTCCTCCTCCTCCTCCTCCTCCTCCTCCTCATCCTCCTCCTCCTCGTCCTCTTCTCCTCCTCATCCTCCTCCTCCTCCTCCTCCTCCTCCTCCCTCTCGCTGGGGTCTGGGGGCCCGCGGGCACGACGCGCGCATCGCACGACGACGGGCTGCCGAGCTTCGCGCTCGTGATCGGAGACTCCCTCTGGCTGCTCGCCCTGGGCTTGGCATCGCTCGGACGTGTGCATTTTTCCTTCGGCGAGGGCCATCGAGGAGCATCCTTTATCATTTGGCGAAAAAACCACGCACGAAACCAAAAAAACACAGGGCATGGACGTCCGAGCGATGGCGTCCTAGTCACCCTGGGGTGCTGCAGGCGGCAAGCGACACCGTCGTCGGCAGCGCTGCCGGCTGCCGGGCGGCGGCTGCACGAGCGGATTCCCACCGGTGCTGGAGCCGGCGCTGGCCACCTTGCCGGGTGTCGGCCCACATCGGGTCGAGCCTCGCCGTGGCTCCCGCCGTGGGGGCCCAGCGCCCCGGCCTCTGCTGCACCGGACAGCCCGGCTGCCGCCCCGGCCGCTCGGGCCGAAGGCTTCGACGCGACGCTGGGGCACCCGGGCGAGGCCCCAGCACGCGTGCAGGAGGAGGGGACGGAGGAGGAGACCACGTGGGCATTGCTGGGCTGGCCGCGGCCGAAGCTACCTGGGCTGTCTCCCAGCAGGGCCGCGGACGGCGCGCTCCTTGCAGCGGGTGCAGAGCGAAGTTCGCCATCGGCGAGGCCCGGCTCCAGACTCAGGGCGGTTCGCGGTTTTGCAACTGGCACTGTGTCAAAACACGATGGCGGCGTTCAGCCAGGCTGCAGGGGTCACGCGGGGCTCCCGGGGAGGAGGTCTTCCTCCTCGGGAGCCCTGCGTGACCCGTGCAGGGGATCGCACGCGTGCGACCGAGGAGCCCGCGGCTTTCCGTCCGGACGGACCCCCAAGCCCCCGGCCGCAGCGGCCTCATGGCCTCCCGTCTTCCCGGCTGTCCAACATGACCTGGCGGGACAGCGTGGACGTCCGGCACTCCCTGAGCCTCAGGGTTAACACCATGCGACGCTTGCCGCTCAGCCTCCAGTCTGCTTAGGCCGAGGCCATGGGCGCGGCGCTTCGGCAGAGCGTGCATGGGAACAGCCCGTAAGAGCGTGAACGGGCGTGGAAGATGGTGATGTTCGCCGCCACGGGAGCCCGCGGCGGGCGCGGAGCCAACGGCAAGCGGGCTGCACGCATCCAGCAGGCCTTTGGCACGGCGACGGGAGCTTCGGCTGGCGCCAGCAGGCGGCGAGATTGGCAGCATATGGCATAGATCGCAGGGCGCGCCGCGCCCGCGCGATGCTGGACGATGGGCAGGTGGCGGGTGCAGTCGCCGCTCTGCGCCACCTTGGCCGCGCGGCCACGGGGAACGTCACGCGCGACAAGCTCCGAGCCCTCTTCCCAGAACGGAACACTTGGAGCCAGGAGCAGCAGCATGCAACCGCAGCACTTCCCCCAGACGACATCAAAAACGGCTTCAGAGACGCCATCATCAGGGCCTTCAGGAAGGTCCGCTCCAGACGACTGGTTGAACACTGGAACAGCTACTGCGCTCCACAGGCCCGCCGGCGGCGTTCGGCCCCTTATTGTCGTCGCGCGTTGCCGCCGTAATTATTGTCCTCACGGGTTTTGTCGCTTGCACCGTGGATGCTACGCAGCCGGCCGCTGGTCCGCCAGGGGGCACAGACGTCCAGTTCTGGGCTCTGCTAGGCGCAATCTGCGACCGACCAGGGAGCATATTGGTCGCCGTCGATGTCACCAACGTTTTCTGCACGGATTCCCGCCAGGCCGTCCTCGCTTCCTTGGTGGCGGTCCTCCCCAAGTACGGCAGCCTGCTCGCCCGGCTTTATGCGAAGCCCGCGGTGGGGCTGTGGCGCGACGGCGAGGGTGACATGTACGAGTTCAGCACAAGGGACTGGGGTGCCGCAGGGTTGCCCTTTGAGCCCCGCAGCTTACGCGGCGGCCCTCCACCAGACAACGCTGCAGCACCGTGCGGGATCACCGCGCTGGCTGGTCACGGCATACCTCGACGACGTCGTCGCTGTGGTGCCCGCTGCAAAAGCCGAGCAGTTCATCCAGGACCCCTCTGGCTGGCTGAATGCTTGGGGGACCCATCTGAACGCGACCGAGACGAAGATGCGGCTCCCCCCGGGCAGCGCCCAATCAATCCCCCCGGCGCTGCGGACCTACGTGGTGGACGAGTTCTGCGTGCTGGACTGCAACCTGACGCGTCGCCAGGACGACGACTGGGAGGAGCTAGCGGCAGGCACAGGAGGCGGCAACTGCGCTATGGGCAAGGCGACAGGCCCCACGAGCTTTCTGCCAGACCCAACACCACGCCGTGGCCGCAGGGCTCGGGCTTCAAGAGACCTGGCGCCGTGCCCCGAAGGACTGCGCAGTTCCTACCCGATCACCTCCTGGGGCCTTTGGGACGGCCTGCTTGACAAGGCCCAGACGGACATAGAGCGGCTTCATGCATGCCTGCCGCTGCGCTGCGGGCGCGGCCGAACCCCAGAGGGAGGCTGCGCGCGTGGCTTCGTGGTGCGCCGCGGCCCCGAAGGTCGCGCTCGCCCTGGGCATGGGCACGCAGAGGAACTCTTCCGGAGGCAGGCCACAGGCGCGCAGGACTGCGCCAACGCCGTTGCAGCGTACAACGCCAAGGTGGGCAACGCGGCGCGCTACCTGCCGGTCTCGCTGGCGCTGGGAGAGCGGAGCAGGCACAAGGACTTGTTGGGGCCGGTTGTGTGCGTTCTCGACGCGAGGGCGAAGGGCGGCCTGGACGACCGCGCGCTTGGCCGCATCCAGTCTTGCGACGGCCCTGGCGCGGGGTCTTTCGCGCTGCTGCCGGCATGAGCTCGATCAGCATCACGCCATAGCGTGCGAGGTTGGGCCCGCCCGCAAGCGGCGGCACGACTGGATCCGCGACTTGCTCGCCCGCTGGCTGGCCAAGAGGGTCCCCGGCTTGGTGCGGACGGAACAGACTGTGCCGCAGTGGACGCGGCGGCGCCGCGACCCGACTACTTGCTTGGACAAGGTGGAGGTGGCGGTGATGGACGTCAAATGGCCAGAAACATGGCGTGTGGCACGTCGAGCACCGACGCCACGCAGCGAGGAACGGGGCAGGGCGGCCCACGCTGGCTTAGCGGCCCGGGGCGCGGCGCGGGAAAAACACCTGCGCTACCAGCCAGGTCCCACGACTCCGCTCCTGACGTCCTTCGCGGTCGAAGCTGGCGGCCGGGTGCGCCAGGCTGCCCGGCAGTTGGTCCTTGACCGGTTTGACCGTGCGGAAGGCAAAGCAGGCGCCAGCGCGGATGCGGCTCCCCTCTGGGAGGAATTTTCAGCCGCCCTGCAGACCAGGGTGGCCGAGCAGATCCTGGCCGCGCGCCGACCAGCGGCCCCGCCAGGGACGCGCTACGGAGGTTGAGGCGGAGGAAGTGGCGAAGGAGGTAAGGGAGGAGGAGGAGGAGGAGGAGGAGGAGGAGGCAGAGGCAGAGGCAGAGGCCGCGAAGGGAGAGGGAGCTGAGGAGGAAACCGCGGGCGAGGAAGAGGAGGCAAAAGAGGAGGGGGAGGAGGCTCAGGAACAGAGGAGGCGCCGAGGCGCCCCGAGGCCGGCTTGAGCCGAGGCGCTTGGGGACAGGAGGACGGAGCGTCCGCCGCCATGAGGGGGAGGAGGAAGAGGAGGAGGAGGAGGAGGAGGAGGAGGAGGAGGAGGAGGAGGAGGAGGACGAGGAGGAGGAGGAGGACGAGGAGGACGAGGAGGACGAGGAGGAGGAGGAGGAGGAGCAGCAGGAGGGGCAGGAGGAGGAGCAGGAGGAGGAGGAGGAGGAGCAGCAAGAAGAGGAGGAGGAGGAGGAGGAGGGGGAGGAGGAGGAGGAGGAGGAGGAGGAGGAGGAGGAGCAGGAGCAGGAGCAGGAGCAGGAGGAGGAGGATTGGGGCCAGATTGAGGGGGAAACGGCGGGGCTGGTGGAGGTCGAGGAGAGAAAGCTGAGGGTGCGGAGGAGAAGGTAGAGGCTGAGGAACGACGCGACGGCCAACCCCCTTCCCCCGTTCCCGCCACCTCATTCCCCCTCCCGGGCCGCCCGCGCAGGTGCGCTGTTTTGTTTTCGATGTTTCATTTCCCCCCCGTGTAGGTCACAGGCCGTTGCCCGCAGGCCATGGGAGTGCACCAATCCTGACGTGGGAAGAGTGCAGGGGGGGAGGAAGAGGAGGAACAGGAGCAGCTGCAGCTGCGAGAGCAGGAGGGAAAGGAGCAGCCGGATGAGAAGGACAGATCCCGGGGGCGCGGGCAGGATATCGCTTGCCGGAGTTATGGGTAGCTGGCGCGGCTGTTTGATTGCAGTATCACGCCTGTGCGCGGTCACGTCGATGAGTTGGGCATGCCTATACCAGGGGGGGTCCGCTCTGCTGCGCGACAGGAGAGGTCAGGCAGGGAAGACAGGGACGTCATCAGGAAAACGAGTGTGCTGGGGAGGTCATCGACGGCAAGGCGACGTCTGCCAAGTTCTGCGAGGCGTGATCCTGCCGGAGCTAGGAAGAGAAGGTGGATGATGATGATAATGATGATGATGATGATGATGCTGATGAGGAGGAGGAGGAGGAGGAGGAGGAGGAGGGAGGAGGAGGAGGAGGAGGAGGAGGAGGAGGAGGAGGAAGAGACGGAGGAGGGTGTATGAGGAGGGGGAAGGAGCAGTAGGGGAGGAGGAGAGGAGGAGGAAGGAGGAGTGAGGAGGGGGGAGAAGAGGCACGAGGGGGAGGAGGAAGAGAGAGTGAGAGAGCGGAAAGGAGTGGAGGCACGAGGAAGAGGATGAGTAGAGGCACGCGGAGGAGAAGGAGGAGAAGGAGGAGGAGGATAAGGAGAAGGAGGAGGAGGAGGAGGAGAAGGAGGAGGAGGAGGAGGAGGAGAAGGAGGAGGAGAAGGGGAAGGAGGAGGAGGAGGAGAAGGAGGAGGATGCGAACCAGTGTATGCCAGCAGCGATGTGTTCGAACTCCCCTTTTCCAGAAGTCCTTACAGGCCTTCATTCTCCCCGCAGGGATCGCTCGATGGAACTACGCACTCCCCGGGTGCCTGCCATTCAGGCCCGCGCCCTGTCTCCCCAATTCGGGCTACTCGCGGCCCGTTTAGCCCTTGACCAGAAGGGGCCCGCTCCCGAGCCGCAGACCCAAAAAAGTGCCTGCCATTCAGGTGGGGGCTCCACTGCGAAAGGAAGCGGCACTGCATCTGCCGAACGAGCCGTCAGACATACGAGGAGGAGGAGGAGGAGGAGGAGGAGGAGGAGGGGGAGGAGAGGAGGAGGAGGAGGAGGAGGAGGAGGAGATTGTGGAGGAGGAGGAGCAGGAGAAATCTTGACAGCTAGGATCAGAACGCCTGGTCGTGTCCAGCGAGGGCCCCGTTCCTGCGAAGCAAGAGCGCCCCCCCCCAGCAGTGCAGCGAGAGCAGGTGCTCCTCCTCCTCCTCCTCCTCCTCCTCCTCCTCCTCCTCCTCTCCTCCTCCTCCTCCTCCTCCTCTCCTCCCTCCTCCTCCTCCTCCTCCTCCTCCTCCTCGTCCTCGTCCTCCTCCTCCGCGTCCCCCCCTCAATGCAGCGAAAGCAGGGGCTTCGCTGATGTCTAGAGCGAAACGAAGCTGCCACCCATCCGTGCAGTACAGTCAACGAGCATAGTAAGGACGAACGGCTTTTTCAAGGGTACCCCTGGGTCCTTGCCTGCCTCGGCCTCTGCGGCCCGGCCCTGGCAATTTTCGCGGGCCAGAATACGTCAATTTCGGCCTCCAAGGGTCTTGCGTCCTTACCACGCGTTCTTACTATACGTTTTCATTGTAGTTTCACATCAACCCTCTGGTCGCTGACTGCAGGAACATTTCAAGTGACAGCCACACTCTGGAAAAGGAGCCGCCGTCCATCCTTTCAGACGAATGTGTGTGGCGCTCAGGCCAAAACCCCCATTAAAGGAGCGCCCCTCCAGCGTTGTCACGACTGCGAGCTCCGGATGAATGAGCGTGGCGTTGGGGTGAGAGCTTCATTCTCATAGCCACCCCGGCCACTCATACATGTTGCCGTTGCTTCGGACGAGAATGCGCGGCGCTGGGGCGAGACTCTCCCACCCTTGCAATCAGCCAAAAAAGGTGAGCGGCGCTAGGCCAAGAGTCCAATTTTGAAAATCCAGCGCCTTCGTCCTTGAAGCAATCGTATGGTGTTGCGAAGAATGTGCCCAGCGAAAAGGCGAGAGGCGAGAGCTCCAGTTTCAAAATGAGCTGCCTCCCATCCCTGCAGGGGGTGCAAATTTTGAAGGCGAACATGCGCGGTGCTGAGATGAGACCCCCATTTTGAAAAGCAACCACAAACCATCCGAGCAGTTGCTGCAGAGTTCCCCAGACTCCTCTTGGTCGGGATGTGATCCGCACAGGGTTGAATTGTGTAGGCTTGTGTGAGATCGCGTAGCTCTGCATTGACGACTATGCCCACGCGGAGCAGGATGAAATGTCATGCTGGGCTGTGGCGCTCGTTCTCCATCCAGGTCTGGGCATCTCCTTCTCCGCCGCTCTTCCCCGCGGGCGAGGGCGTCGGCGAAAAGGGAGGAGGGAGGAGGGAAGAGGATGAGGAGGATGAGGAGGAGGAGGAAGAGCGAGTCAGGGCGGGAGGGATTAGGGAGGAAATGGGGGTGAGGAGCGAGGAGGGGGAGGAGGAGGAGGAGAGGAGGAGGAGGAGGAGGAGGAGGAGGAGGAGGGTGAGGAGGAGGCGGAGGGTGAGGAGGAGGAGGGAGGAGGAGGAGGAGGAGGAGGAGGGTGAGGAGGAGGCGGAGGGTGAGGAGGAGGAGGAGGGAGGAGGAGGAGGAGGAGGGGGGAGGGGGGAGGAAGGGAGAATTAAGAGGAGAAGGAGGAGGAGGAGGAGGAGGAGGATGAGCAGGAGCAGAAGGAGGAGAGGGAGGGAGGGAGGAGGCAGGTGGGAAGAGGGGGAAGGGGCCCCCTCCCCCGTGCCGCGCGCCCCGGCCCGAGGCCAAGCAGGACTGGGGCTCGGCGCCGCCGCAGGCGCCGCAGGTGATCGTCGCGCGACCGCAGGTCATCGTGGCGAGGCCGCAGGTGATCACGGCCAGGCCACAGGTCTGCCGCGGTCGGTCGGCGGCGGGGAAAGGGGGGCCGCCCCTCCCATCCTCTTCCTCCAACTCCTCTGCCGTTCCTCCTCCTCCTCCTCCTCCTCCTCCTCCTCGCTCTCCTCTACCCGTTGCCATTTTGGCTCAAGTTTCTTGAGTTGGGCAGATCGCAGCCGCACCGCGCGCCCGCGAGCGTTCCTCCTTGTCGCGAGGGGGCGGTCATCTCTGCGCGCGCGGAGCTCCATGGCGCCATGAGGCTTCTGGGCGCCGTGGCCACGTTCATCGCATTCGCGGTGCTGAACTACACAATGCACGGTGCTGGCGGCTCGCTCCTCGCTGCTTCTGCGGCGTTTTCTGCTTCGCCGTCGGCCTCTTCTACGGCTCCGACTGCTCCTCGTCGGAGAGGCGCCCGCTCTGCGAGCAAAGTGCATAAGCGTCGGCGACGTGCGTACGAGATGGGCTTCATCCCGTACCCACCCGATCGGCGACAACGGGGCATGCAGCTGCAGCACGCCTCGGGCCAGCCAGTGAAGCATGACAAGGACAATCCGCAGAACTGCAGCACTGACTCGGAGCTGGACGACACATCGGCACAACAGCCGCAGCTCGCCTACGTCAAGGAGCAGGGGAAGTACCAGGGCGCCAACTTTGACGAGGCCATTGAGAAGCACATGAAACACTACGTGAATGCGAATCACTAGATCAGCTCACCACGGACTTGCTCGGCACGCTCACGAAGACCGTGGAAGACATCGCCATACAGATCACCGATATGGTCGTCACGAGCTTGCAGAAGAATAGCACGGAGTACATCAAGGAGCTGGCCGTGCTGACACAGCGCGTGGAGGCTATGGAGGCCGCTCAGGTACAGCGCCCACAAGGCGATGGTGTTGTCCGTAACAGACTGCCTAGGCGTGAGCTGGACCAGGGTGACAAGCATGACGCCCTCTTGCAGATGTTCGAAGAACAGAAGCACAACATGAACAAGTTCACCAAACTCGTCGACGAGACGGGTTTGATCAAGGAGTCCGCTTTCGTCACCTTCGCGGACCTGGACATCCGAGATGCAGAGTGGCGGGAGGACCTCGCACAGATCATACACCAAACCAAGAACTGCATGCAAACAAGGGAGGAGGCCTCTTCATCGGCGTGCACGGCTCCTACCACGTCGTGCGCCTCCTCTCCATCGACGGCGGCCCTGTACTACGACACCCTACTAGCAAGCTTCCAGGACGAGGAGTGCATCAACCAGTTCAACAACATCCTGGACGACCAGTTGGTTGGCTCGCTGGAGCTCCGGCCCTCCTCTGGTGGTTCTTCCTCGCCGCATCCTGCGGCGTCCTCAAAGTCTTCTACACCAATGTCGCCCTCGGTGGCATCACATGCGGCCTCGACGGGGTCGCCTTCATATTCATCTTCGGCGGTATCTTCGACGGTATCATCTGAGTGCCGCTTTGCGACGCTACGCCGCTAGTCTGCACCGTCCCTCCCCTGGGTACGTGCGCTCCTCGCTCTCCTCGATGTCCTCCCTCCTCCTGGCTCTTCCTGCCCCCTTATGCGTCTTCCTCCCAGTCGACCTGGCGCGCAGTCAGTGAAGGCATGCATGCGAGGAGCTGTCTAAGTTTCTGGATGTTGCGCAGCGTGTATCAGGGCCGTATGGGTACGCATTGATTGCGGTCCTACTAAGGCGTTAGCCATATCTCTTCACATCTTCCAGCCAATGAGGCGTGGTCGATGAAGCGTGGCACTCTGGCAGGGTCCCTGGTCACTGAGAAGACCGTTGTGGGCACCGAGGAGTTGTATGCGCGTATTATCACATTGATTGCCGTCCTCATTCTGAGTAGTAGCTTGGAGATCCGTGGGCTCCAGGCGGATACTTTTGCAATGGGTTTTGGTCAGACAGACATCCCGTACATTGAGAGACTTGGCGCACGAGCCAGCAGTACGTTGATTCGTGCAAGGTTGTTGCCGAGGGCAAATGTGCAACAGCTGAGATCGAGCACCGCGTGCATGTCTGGGCCCATATTACCGCCATGGGAACAGTACATGATAGACAGACACTGGGCGAGCGGACCGCAACTACAAGCCTGCGGGCTACAGAGACGGATGCAGGTTCCCCCGTCCATGTCTTGCACGTGTGCAAAGTTGGCAAAGCAATCTAGGACACAAGCAAACATCTCTCCCTCGCCACGGCCTGATGGCCCGTCAACGTCATTGCCAACACCACGTGTGCTGCTGGAAGGGTGCCGAAACGCGGCCAGGCACCGCGGGCGGGGGTCGAGCGCAGACGCCAAACATTGCACGATGAGCTCCGCAAGATCTTACCCGACGATGCCGACAAGGACATCACGGTTCTCTGAGGTAGCGCATCGTGGCAGTTTTCCTTCCATTTCTCCCCCATCCACCCCCCCCCTTCCCTCCACTCCCAGCGTTCCTCTTTGAACGAGCGGTTGTACAGTCGGACCGAGGGTAAGATCGAGGTCGGCTCGGGGAGGATACCCCAGTGTTCTTCGTGCCTGGGGGATGCTCTCATGCATCCTGGGGAGGGTACCCTTGGATGTTCTGCTTGTTTTGGCCGACAGAGTGTCTCGTGTTCTTGAGGGATGTTCTTCTGGTCTAGGTCCCAATGTACTCATACTACGTTTCGCCAGAGCCGTAGC
This sequence comes from Prorocentrum cordatum, assembly GCA_963575745.1. NCBI lineage: Eukaryota > Dinophyceae > Prorocentrales > Prorocentraceae > Prorocentrum > Prorocentrum cordatum. The sequence continues at coordinate 216,752 of CAUYUJ010016188.1, read as the reverse complement.
GGCACCAACAAACACCAGTTGCGAGTCTTCCTCGGCGTCCCGTGCACGCCGCTCCGTCCTTCCCAAACGGCAAGGCGTGCGCGGGATCCGCCGCAAGGGCATCCGCCCCCTCGCAGTCGCGGGGCGTGGGCCAACGCTGCTAGGCCTGTTTCCCACCACCACCAACACCATAAAATTGGGGGAAAGAGGAGGAGGAGGAGGAGGAGGAGGAGGGGGAGGAGGAAGAAGAAGAGGAGGAGGAGGAGGAGGAGGAGGAAGAAGAGGAGGAGGAGGAGGACCCCCTCCCACTCATATTTCTGGTGGTGGCGGTGGAAAACAAGCCCACCAAACGCGCTTGCCTCCACAAGCGCGACTGCACGATGAGCGCTGGCTTGTTTTGGGTTGAGCCTCCCTTGACGCTGCGAGCATCACCGGCACCTCATCATCCCCCCATCTCCCCCTCTTCCTTCCGTCTCCGTCCTCTTCTTCCGCTCCCCCCCCATCCCCCCCTCTCCTGCTCTGCTCCCTTCCTCCTCCCGAGGGAGAGGGGCTCGAGGTCTGGGCGTGTTCCGCTCTCGCTCCCTCGTGTCCGTGGCATGTCGGCAAAAGTCGCGGCTGCCCAGCGTCGTCGCGCCGCGGCCAGACCTCTCTTCTGTCGCCCGCCGGTCAGAAATCGATGTGCACGTCCAGGGAAGCTCGGCCACGCACAAAGGGGGGCATGGGCAGGGTTGGAGGCTTCTTAGAAGCACCCTGCGTCTTAGAAGGCACGGGCCTTGTCTGTGGATATAAGGCCCGCGCCTTCAAAGAAGCAGCCTCCTTCTAAGAAGCCTTCCCCCCTCCCCCTACCTTCTTGTGCGTGCGGCCATGAGGCCCTGTGTTCGTTGTCGGGCCTGGTCGCGCTGGAATGTGGAATACAGCAGGCCGACTGTGAACGCACCCGGTCTCGTTTTGGCTTTTGCTCGTGCCCTGCGGGGCTGCATGATTCGAGCCTTTGCGTTTTGCGGCGACCAGCCGGGTCTAGGCAGGGCGCCTTGTGCATCCCTCGTGCCCCGGCCCCGCGGCAGGGCCCACCGGTTGCTAGACTGGGCGCTCCAGGTGCTCCGCGGGCTGGACATTGGCGTTGTCGAGAACGCCGCCCCATGATGGGGGCATTGGTTGAGGAATGTGCCCAGGAGGTTTCAGATCTTGCAGGATTCCTGATTCGATGAGGGCGGCGGTGAAATCCATGGTCAGTCCACGATGGGAGTTCCACTGGCTTCCGCCATTACCTCTTTCTGCAACGGGGTGCTGTCAGAGATCTCACAGTTCGGGGTGGCATCCGTGTGCCGCCTTCGGGGGGAGGGCCTCTTGCCCCTCTCTCTCTCTCTCTCTCTCTCTCTGCATCGACCTCTCTCTGAGCGATTCGCGCGGCGCTTCCCTGCAAGGTCTTATCCGATGCCCTCACCGTGCCTCCACCATCTTCCGGGCGCCGGAAGCAGCGTCCCGTGGGAGCGCGCCGGCGCCTTCCAGCTCCGAGCTCAGAGGCCTCGGATGGGCCAGAGCTCATCGCGCTCCACGCTCTGTGCACTCGTCGCGCTGCCCCCCTTCGAGCCGAAGGCCGTCGTGGTAGTCGTCGTCGTCGTCGTTCCCGCACATCCGCCCCTCACTTTCTGTTGGAATGGCCAGGCTCCGCTCCCCCGCCCGCCGGCGGCGTCTTCTCCGCCGATTTTCCTCCACTCGGCGTGTGCGTCGCCGTGCTGCGCCGACGGAGAAGTGAGCGGGCGAGGCAAGGGCGCCCTCGAGGGCGCGAAATTGTTCGCGCTTCGCGGTTCGCCTCCAGTTCCTCTCCTCCCCTTCTCCCCTAGGAGGCGGCGCTAGATCGCGAAGTTATTCGCGCTTCGCGCAGCGCGAAGCACGAAGTTAGGCTCCCTTGGCGAGGCTCAGTGCGGTCCTGGAGCGGCGCCATCTCACGGCGCTTGTTCGTCCGCAGCGTTCTTGCAGCGCCGTCGCATATCTGAATCATCATTCCTATCCCCCCTTTTCGTACCATTGGTTGTTGTCCTCAGACGGTTCTTTCTCTCTCTCTCATCCCTCCCTCCCTCCCTCCTCCTTCCCTCCTCCCTCTTCCTTTTGCACTCTTTCTGCCCATCCTGCCCGTTCCACTTTCCATCCTCACTCAGCCCAGGGACGGGATGAGAAGGCGCTGAACGCTGCCCTCACCTCTTCCCGCTCCCTCCTCCATTTTTCTCATCCTCCACCGACTTCCTCCCGTTTCCCCATGGACCGTTGTGTGTAGGTTGTGCGGGTTGTGGCGATGGCGTGTTCCTAATACGTTCGATACTTGGATTGGCGTCTGGAGTAATCGATCTTCAGTGGCCGATGCTTTCATAAAGTTCGGTTGGCCTCGTGAGCATGGTGTTCATCCTTATGTATACTGTGGTTCCTCATCTCCCTTTTGCCTGCTCCATCCCCCATCACACGCATTCCCCATCTCTCCTCCTTCCCTCCCTTCTTGCTCCCTTCAATGCTTCCGCTCTATACAGGCACAGTATGAATGCTACTCTGACTGGAAGATGTTCGGTCTTCGCCGTATATTCCTTTTTACATCGGACATCGAACGCTTACTATTCTTGTGATTGCTTGCAATAGACATGCTCTCGGTGTGTCACAATGATGTTTCCGCTGCCGCGGGGGCTTCATTTTCGGAGTGACACTTTGTTCCCTTCGTTCAGAATGGCGATCTCGCCCCAGCGTGGGAAACTTCTCTGGACGCGAGTGTTTAATCATCATTGCCGCCCCCTGAGTTCCCCTCCTCCGCCTGCCCCTGGTCCTCATGCTCTCCTCTCGTTCGCTCCACTCCAGCTCATGCTGCTGATCTTCGTCATCGCCCCTGTTCCTCATCCTCGTCCTTTCCCTCCTGCTCATCCTCCTGCTCATCCGCCACCTCCTCCTCCAATGTACGCAGCTCCATCTTCCAATTGCGCATAACACGATGGGATCATCATTGGCGTTCCAGGTTCGCTATGACACGCACTGGTGGACAGAGAACGAGCAGCGCAATGGGAAGGGGTGCGTCCGCGGGGTAGGCTGCCAGATGTGGCCCGGCCGCACCCAGCTTGCCTCTCCTCTCCCCCCCCGACCCTCGCAGGTCCAGTACGTGACGGCTGCGCAGCCCGACCCCGCCGCCGCGAACATGGCCATGCTGGCTGCGGAGCCTGCTGGCGGTAAGTGGGGGCAGTGTGCAGAAGTTGCCCGTCCCCGCCCGACTCGCCCCCAGCACTTACAGTGCCGTTTTTTTTTTAATACATGTTCCGCGTGCGGAGCATGTATTAAAAATGCAGGGATCTAGTATTAAAAACCACGATGAGTGCATGCATTGACTAATGAGTGAATTAATCATGTATTAAGAATCCGACGTTCAAAAAACATCCTATGTATTAAAACCTGCCCTGTAACCCTCCACTCTCTCTCTCGTCCTTCGCCCTCCCCTTCTTCGCGCCTTCCGATCCGGGGTCAGCCCTCGAAGAGAGCCCCCTGCAGCAGGGCCCCCTCCCCGCGACTCTTTTCTGAAAGGCCCCGTGGTGCCGCCCCAGGCAGGCCCTCGCGAGGGCAGCGCCCGCATCCATGTTCCATCAGGGGTGCGTTCCCAGGCACTGCTGCGGCTGGGCTCCCATTGCGTTTACCCGTCGGTCGTTGGACGCAGGTTGTTCTGGATTCCCAGATTCCAATCTATGTCAGGCGCGTTCCTACTTCAAGAGTCGAGTGATTGTCCCTCTTTCAACTCCTCATGGGGTGGGCGGAAGCCCAAATCTACTTCCAGCGCCGTCCTGCTTCATGTTTCTGCCCACGTCTTCCGACCGACGGGCAACCTTACCTAATACTTCAGCCCTTCCCTTGACACGCTCGTCTCTCGTCTCGTGCATCCCTTTTTCTCGAAGATGATCCCCTCTGGCGCACCCTTAACCATATCGGTATGGCGGGCGGGGCGTTTCGCTCGATACTCCCTCACGACGAATGTTCTTGAGGCTTGAAATTTGCAGCAATTGCAATTATGGATGGTGGTGGTTTTCACCATGGTACTCGCTCTAGCGCCGCGCATGCTCGTGGCACACGCTTGCATATGGGGCAGGGAGTGAGTGGGATGTGTTTCAAAACGGAGCGCTCGCCTTAGCACAGCGCGCATTCGTTTTAGACGATTGCAGGAATTAGGAGGCTGGAGGGGTCGTCGTTTTCAAAATGCAGCTCTCGCAGTAGAGCCGCGCACATTCGTCTCAAAAGTTTGCAACAGCTACCGGACGGAGGGCGTGTTGTTCCAACATGCATTGTTTCTCTTGGCGCCGTGCACATTCTTTTCACAATTCGACAGCAGCAAGCGGGATGGCGGATTGTTCGGGCTCGACAGATGGTCATCGTTCAAGATTACCTTCAACATAATGTTCCCAAATTGTAGCACATACTTGACAGCTGCTCGAGTGGAGGGCGGATCTTTGTCACATTGGGGTGGTTGCTTGTGTTTGAGACACTTCTTCGAGGTGGCGCACAGGGATACTCCAAACGGGAATCGTTTCGAACACCTCGCTGATCTGTTTGGTCCTACTTTCTGTCATTCCGCACTGCTCGCCAGAGGGATGCAGGGCAGCTCTTTTCAAAACGGGGCCCTCGCCTGTGTGGCAGGCCCAGCGGGTGCTTGGTCTTTCAAGAAAACGCGTACTGTAGTGGGAGGGGCCGGCTTGCAGGGACATAATTTGGGATCGGAGGGTGTCTCGCTGCATCTCTGGTGCATCGTGGATTGGCTCTGGTCCTCCCTCCTTCCCCTCCTTGCTGCTGCTCTCCTCGTTGCCCTGATTCCTCCTTCTGACTGATCTGCCCCTAGTCCTTTCAACTCACCCTCCTCCTCCTCCTCTTCCTCCTCCTCTTCCTCCTCCTCTTCCTCCTCCTCCTCCGCCCACCCCTCATTCTTCTCCTCCTCCTCCTCCTCTTCCTCCTCGTCCTCCCTCCGTGTCCAACATCATCCTTCCGTGTCTTCCCGCATCCCGTGTCTATCTTCTCTGTTGTTTCTCATTGCATTTTCTTGATGGAAAACTCTTGCGTAGGTCTTTGTTCACTCGCCGCACACACGTCGTGAACTAATGGCCTTTTGTGCTAGCTGGTTGCCCGTGACTGCTGACGTGGTTGGAATACACACGAATTGCGTATCTGTCTTGTGGCGTCTCTCCCAGCATGTGTCCACCATGCGGCATTGGGATGCCGAGGTTACGGTGGTGCCGTGTCGTCAGCAGCTCCGGTGCAGCAGTTGGTCCAGGTGGTTCTTCTCATGCTGGCATTTTTCGCTCCTCTCATTATGTTGTTGCCAATCTTCCCTTTTCTTGACCTTTTGCCCCCTTCTCCTGCAGGTCCTCCACTGCGTATTGGCAACTGGTTCATTTCCCTCCTCTTCCCTTCATAATCCACTTACAGAACCGTCCTGGAGCGCATTCGGACCATAATCTCGGGGCGGATCACACCGAGATGACGAGAAGCTACCAGTAGGCCCGGAGAGGGCTTCCAACATCTAAAGCATAGCTTCTCGATCCTCCTCTCCCCTCTCCGTATCAAGTCTTCACGCTTCGCGTATCCCCACCAGTCCGTAGCCTTCGGCTCAAGCCGTCTCTGGGCCCTGGCCCCTCGGCCGGGTCTCCCAGCTCAAGGGGTTTCCCCTAGGAGTCTTTGGGCCGCGCGTCTCCCCCTGGGCCGGGCCGCCATTGCAGACTCCCTGGATTCCTCGTCTTCGGCTACGTGCCACGGCCCGCCTGCTTAGCATGGATGGGCGATCGATCGGCGATGATCCTGCCATCCCTGAGGCAACGACGACCGCGTCACCAGCCGCCGACCTTGGGGCCCGCGGAGCGGCTGATACAAGGCATCCTCGCCCTGGATCACAGGACACCACCCCGCCAGGGCAGCCGTCGCCCCCTGCTCCCTGGAGTGGAAACGCTTCCGCCGACGCTTCATGCACGCGAGAGCCGCTGGCCTTCAGCCCAACGGGAGGAGGGGCTGATGCTTTCAACCCCGCTATGCATACCGATATTGCGACCTTCAGTCGCTTCCCTGGATGTGAGAGCGGCAGGCAGGACACGGCAGGAGGGGTTAGTGCTGTCAGCCTTTTGATACCCACTGACTCTGCGACCTTCAGTCGCTTCCCTGGATGTGATAACGTCAGGCATGACGCCCTCCCGCCTAGCTTATCCCCCTCTCTCACCCCAACCCTTCCCATGCCCATTGCTGGGCGCCCAATCTCCTTCTCCCCAGGCGGTGCTGGGCAGAGTGTGATCGCCCTCGGCGGTGCCAGGTTTACGGGGGGCGAGGGCCTCGCTCCTGAAACAGTGAGTCCCCCCACGGCTCCAGGTCCTCGTAGGCAGTCTGACGAGGGGCAGAGGGACGCCCTCGGTGTCCGACCCAGGGGCCTCTGCGACGTGGAAGGGGAGACTAGAGACCTCACCCCCCCAGGGGGAGCTCGCGATGGCATCGGGAGGGGAGACGGGCAGACGCCTGCCCTAGGCCCCGACTCGCTTCAAAGAGGCTTGTGCCTTCACTCCGCCGAGCCTCCTTTCCTGGACGCGCCCGCGCCGAGCGAAGCCGCCTTCAGCTGCGTGTTGAACATAGAGGATGGGCCTACTGCCCTCGGAGCGCCTTCCGACGCCGATGCGGTGCTCAGCCGCTTCCATGGACCTGAGAGCGGCAGGCGCGAGACTGGAGGAGGGGGTGATGCGTCCACCCCTGCGATGCGCACAGAAATTGCGACCTTCAGTCGCTTCCCTGGATCGGATGACGGCAGGCAGAGGGATGCCCACGGCGTGCGACCCAGGGGCCGTTGCGACGTGGAAGAGGGGACCAGAGATCTGGCTCCCACAGGAGGTGTCCGCGAGGGCTACGGGAGGATGCACACTGGCATTGCGACCTTCAGTCGCCTCCCTGGATGTGATAGCGGCAGGTCTGATGCCCTCCCGCCTAGCTTATCCTTCCCTCTCACCCCAACCCTTCCCATGCCCATAGGTGGGCGCCCAATCGCTTTCTCTCCAGGCGTCGCTGTGCAGAGTGGGATCGCCCTCGGCGATTCCAGGTGCACGGAGGGCGAGGGCCCCATTCCTGAACAAGCGAATCCCCCCACTGACCTAGGTCCTCATAGGCAGTGACGACGAGCAGAGGGATGGCCCCGATCGACCCAGGGGCCTCTGCGACGTGGAGGGGGAAACTAGGGAACTCCCCCCCCCCCCCAGGGGGCGCACTCGAGGGCTTTGGGAGGGGAGACGGGCAGGCGTCTGCCCTTGGCCCCGACTTGCTCCACAGAGGCTTGCGCCCTAACACCGCCGACCCCCCCCCCTGGACGCGCTTGCGCCGAGTGAAGCAGCCCCCAGCTGCGAATCGAGCAGGGAAGACGGGCCTTCAGCCCTTAGAGCGCCTTCCGACGCCGAGGCAGCGGTCGTTCGCTTCCCTGGACTGGGGAGCGGCAGGCACGACGCTGGAGGAGGGGGTGATGCGGTCATCCCTGCGTTACACACTGATATTGCGATCTTCAGTCGCTTCCCTGGATCGGACGACGGCAGGCAGAGGGATGCCCACGGCGCCCGACCCAGGGGCCGTTGTGAAATGGAGGAGAGGACCAGGGATCGGGCCCCCGCAGGGGGTGTTTGGGAGGGCGTCGGGAGGATGCACACTGACATTGCGACCTTCAGTCGCTTCCCTGGATGCCATAACGGCGCGCCCGTAGCTCGAGATGCTCGCTCCGAACGAGCCATCGACTCGAGAGGCCAAGGCGTATCGGGATGTAGCGGAGCGGACATAGAAGATGGGCCCGCAGGCCCCGCAGCAACCTGTGACCGCATGGACGTCGACAGAAGCGCTGTGGCCGCGGCCACGAGTGGAGGGGACCTCACTCCTCCCGGGACCCCCGACGCTCCTCTCCTTGGAGGCACGGTTGCCGACGCCAGAGTCGCGCCCAGCCCCCGCGCAGCAAACCCCACGGTAGAGACTGGCCCTCATCCACCAGAAGGAAGAGAGCGAGAGACGGGTGATCCTGAAAGCAGTGGTCGCAGGGAGGCGCACTCTTCCACTGAAATGATCGATCGCAATCGACCTCCCCTGAGAGCGACGGCTGGGTGGTCCACGGGACTGCCTCGCTCGCCAAACGCTACCAGAATCGCCTCCGATCCCGCGATCGGTGCCGTTCCCCTGGCTGATCGGATCGATCACGCCAGGCCCCCGATCGCTACTGTCGGATCGCCCCGCGCTTTCCCTCCCTCGCCCACCAGCTCCTCTCCTGACTTCTCCCCTCCCGACCCGCCTCCTGGGCTCGAGTATCCTGATGGCCCTCCTGGCGGATGCCGCCGCGGCCTGGAGTACATGTCACAAGAACGGGAACGGGTGCCCCTCCTTTGGGCGGACAACGGCCCGCCTTTCGTGGTAAGTCACGCTGCGCATGGGGGCCCTGTCTTAGCTGACCCGCCCTCCTACCCATCCCCAGACCTTGCCCTGGAGGAGGAATTGCGGATGGAGAACCAGCCCACCCCCTCAGACGCTGAGGACCCCAGTCAAGCGCGGAGAAACAGAGGGCAAGGCGCTGCGGACCTCCACGCCCGGCGGTTGGACGCCACGGGGCACGCGAATGTTGATTGGGCGGCCAGTCGGGAGGCGGACGGACCCATGCGTGGCCCGCGCGTGGCGGATGCCAGTATCACAGGCAGGGGGGGCACCATGAGTGCCCTCCGCCGGCACCTGGCGCGCGTCGACGGTCCTTGGCGCGCGCGAGATCCCCGGCCGTGGAAGGCCGCGAACCCCGCGCGAGACCAGCAACCTTGAGCTTCTCATGCGCCACGCGTGGAGGGGGCACCGCCCAGGCCACCCAGGCATACGGGCCGACAGCCCCACGCGGGTGGCTCCAGCAGAAGCCGCCCTCCCTGGACGCGGCTCGGAGCTTGCCACTTCGGCCCCGGTCCTCGCCACCCTGGACCACTCCTGGCTTGTTTGGTCTGTCGCGGGAGGAGATTACAGAGGGCGTCTCGGAGGAGTGCAGCCTGACCCAACACAGGTCCTTGCCTTCCGCTTTGCGAGCATCACCCATGACCCCAGCATAAGAAGGGAAAGGCTGGACGCCGCCGACCCCTCGGTGACGGAGAGACAGCTGGCGCGTCTGGAGTACGTTGCCATGGTGGCGGCTGCGCACTATTGCGACATAGGCATGGAGATTCCGAGCGGATTTGACACAGATAGGATGCTCATGCCCACCAGATCTCCCGAAGATGCCGTTCCCCTGCACAGCAGTGGCCCCAACCGAACATATGGGGCTTAGGACCCCACGGATCACGAGATCATAGAGTTTGCACACAGAGTCCTAATCCATGAGCGCAGACAAAATATAGTTCACTTTCCCGATCATGGGGATGTCAGGCAGTGGGCGATCACAAGAGGGAACCTCGAGCGGGCGGGGAACGACGTGCACTCGAGAGGACAAGCAGGTAGAGGCCCAGTACCTTGGGTAGAGCCCGCCCTCTCAGGGATAGCCGCCAGTTCAACGGGCATCCCTGGAGTACCCATTCAAGGGAGCGACAGTAGCGACAACGCGTGGCCCTGGTCTACCACAGCGCATAGGCTACGGCTGCGGAACTTTTTCTGTCCGAGTGAGAGATGTGATTTCTGCGGCACCTGGATGCTCCGAGACCCCACTGGACGAATCTGCATCACCTGCCACAGGCTGGCCAACCCCTGGAGCTACAACCCTGGGGAGCCGCGAGCAGATGAAGTACCACAGAGTCACCCAGGCGCATATCCGGCCAACCGCCCAATAGGCATGCCCTCGACCTCCTGGACACCGCCCTGCTGCTGCAGCCTGTCAGAGCGGGCATGCGGTACGCCCCAATCGCAGAGCACCTCTACTCCCCCACCCAGCCTGGCCCCTCCGACTTCACTCCGACCTGGCTCGTGGGCGAACTCCTGGGAGCCTGGAGACACATGGTGGCCCACGCCGCAGGCCTGCCTGAAACATCTGGGCATACGAAGACACCGGAGCCCTCGAGGGGGTCGGGAGCGACTGGCAACTCCGCACAGCAGCGATCTCGCTGGCCTTACTCTGCTCCGCGCCTGGCTCCTGAGCCCTAAATGTCTGCCAGCGAATACGACGCGTCATCAGGACCAACCCCGAAGGACGACTTTTCGGCTGGTTCCCTCCGCCTCTCTATCACGATGGCCCAGACGCGCACTCACCACCGTGCTGGAGGCCCCCCCTGTCTAGCAGGACAACCACAACCGTCTCCATTGGGCCGAACACCGCGGTGCACCTGGATGACCTACCTCTGCTGGTTAAGATACACCATCGGCGGGGATCACCTAGACCGCGCCATAAGCGGCATACGAGACGACGCGGACCTCAGTAGACGCTGGTGGCACAATAGAGACAGCCCACACTCCCAGGCAGCAGGGGTCATGAGAGGTGCGCTACAAGCAGCTGCGCGCACCGACTGGCGCCCAATACACCCCCAAATGGGACAGGGTACCCCCCTGGGAAACCTCGTCACAGATGCCGTCATCAGGCGCCTGGACTCAGACAGTCGGGGTCAGGACCAAGTGCGGGCTGGCCGCCCCAGCGACGGGCACTCTCCAATTGGATGTGGACAACCCCTGCAGCGACAGGGCCAGCCACATGGGCGGGGAAGGAGTCGGAACGAGAACCCCTCAGAGACTCCCCCCAGATCCGGTGGAGGGACTATCCCAAGCGGAACGCTCCCAGCGAGAGGCATTCATCGACGAGGTGCGGAGGATCAGGAGAAGGGTAGCCAGCAACTCCGTCACCCCAGGTATGCGGTGGAGCAGAATCTTGGTCCCTTTCATATGGGGCACTGCGACCGATAGAGGTCGGAGGGTGCTCGAGCAGGCCTTCGCGACCAGCAACATTAGCACCGACATCATCGACCAGGCATCAGCTTGGTGGAGAGCACGAGGCGTTAGCTCCTACAGAGATGCCCAGCTGGTACTTGCTTCGGAAACAGACATATCGTCCAGGGCAGCCGGTGCCACATTTGAGACTCCTGAAATTGGCGGCTACATCGCGCCACTACTCCAGGAACGAATGATGCTGCACCTGGATGCAAACGGTTTCCTACAGACGGCCATCCTGTCTGGGGACCGGCAGGCGGTTGAGGCCGGAGCGAGGGTGCGGGCGCAGTTGGCCAGTACGGAGCTGAGGCCAAACCCCAGGAACCACGGGTCCGCGTCCGAAGGCAGAGCTCGCCCTGGAACGGAGGCCGCGACTGTGGAGGCCGCAGTCACAACCACGCCCTGGCACGCGGATATACGACAGCTTCTCAATAGTGCAAGCTTCGCTACCCCGCAGGGCAGACTGACACGCAGCACAAGAGAAGAGCTCCTGGACAGACTCATCCGCACTCTTGACGCCAGACAACGGGATGAGGAGGGGGCGGGCAGAGGGACCATGCCGGCCCCGGAAGGTAGGACCTCCGTCAACGGAGATCAGGCACAGTGCCTGGCGCAGAGTTCGCTTCTGGATCACAGTGCAAATCGTCAGCCAGGTCCCTGGATCTCTAGAGCCCTGTGGCTCTGCCTGGCACCGCACTACTTCCCCCTCCTCAGGCCAGTACTGACTGTGCGGGCAGTGGACTGCCGAACCTACGACGTTCTCTACCGCTGGATGACTAGGAACGAGATACACACGCCGGAGGACGGGGTTACCCGTCTCCGAAGGGAGTTGCCTGACGCCGAACTAGCGCCATACTCCGAGCTCACCAACCTGCAAATCCAAGCCCTCATCTGCCATCTCAGCGAGGGAGCTAGTCTGACGCACCTTGACGCTAGTGTTCCCGCCAGAGCTCTCATCGAGAGCTTGGGGGACGGCCTTGCCCAGATCAGCCACCCCCCTGGAGACAACGTCAGACTCCCCCCAGAAAGCATGGACGCCGTAGACGTTCCTCCCTGGGACCTGGACACAGGTACTCCCCTATGCATGATCTGCAGCGAAAACATCCTGGGATCCGCAGAAGTCCTGATGCCTTGCGGCCACTTGTTCCACGCCGAATGCCTGAGACAGTGGAGGGTGAGCCAGCCAACGCAGGCCCTCTCCCACGGCAGATGCTTCCCAGCGAACTGCCCTAATTGCCGCTCCAACGATAGGGGTAGCGTCACCGTTAGGTTGCCATGCCGAGTCCGAGACACCGACGCCGCGGCGGTGGCGATACCACCAGACCTCCTACAGCTCCGCGACGGGACCTTAACCCCGCTTCAGCCCTTCCTGAACCTGCAGGAGTTAGCCGATGCCGTCAGACACTTGGCCGTGGACCTGGACTGCCTCAGAGCGCAACCACTCTCCATCCGACGGCCCCACACATACGTCACGCTCTCGGATATGCGCAGAATTCACGAGCACGTAACCGGGAGGAGGACCGCTCTGGAGGCGCATCAGGCTCCGATGGATGTGGACGGAACCCCACCTGACGGTGGAAACGGTGGAAGCAGTATGGACCCTGATCACACGCATGATAGCTCGCAGAGCCCTGGGACCCCGCCCCCACAACAACCCCTCGGCCCCACCAACAGGGCGGATAGGATACGGCAAGCCCCGCGGATCACCTTCGGGAGATGGGCCCTTCTGCTGGGGCGGAACCCACCAGAGGACGAACCCAGGAGGAGGGGACCTTTGCGGTTCCCAGTGGGACTGCTAGCCACGGCCGTCCGAGACATCGCAGCTGACCTGGTAATTTCCAGAAGCACCTACGTCGGCGAACGATTAGCGGATGATACTGGAGTCACTTTCGCCCTGGCAGGCCCCGATGCCTGGGAGCAGATCAAAGCGGTAGTCACGGAGCGCGGAAATCAGCCCCCAGGGAGCGCCGCCCCAACGATCCTCGTGGTAGACGCCCTAGCTCCACAGATGGATGCCGCCCTGGCGGCAGCCTCTGCCGTGGGTTGCCCTTGCTGTGTCATCGCTTTGGCCACGAGGGAGTGCCACCCCCTGGAGGACCGGATCCGGTCGAGCTCGCGGCCCTGGCAAACGCGCAATGGGGATACCGAGCGGCCAGCAAAATCACCCACCTCGTCCCGATCGGCTGCCCCTACCGAACTGGCAAGCCCAGCCCCCCAATGCAGCGGCTTTTTGCCGCTCAATTCGACCTTGCGGGTAGGACGCTGCGTGCGATCCTGCCCCCGTCAATAGTCGTGCACTGGGGAGGGAGGAACAGGGACACCTCTGACGCACTACACATCCTAACCCCCGAGAGCGGCAACGACGGTGTCGTCGCGCAGATCATGAGGTGGAAGGACGAGCTAAGGCAGTCCCACAGCGGCACGATCGCGGCCGACTGGGTCACCACGAGAGTGCAACTCCCCCGGGACGAACTACTAAGACACCAGGGACTCGAGGCGCCTTTCCATCACGTTCTTCGCTGCCGAGCAGCGAGGCCCATGAACGGAGAAGACGGCACGCGTGCCCCCCTGGACAACTTGCAGGCGGCAGCTCAAATCACCACGCTGGCCCACCAGACGGCTTGCGTCTGGAGAACCCACGAGACAAGTGACTCAGTGCACATCCCAGTTCCCCCCAGAGCGATCTGCATAGCCCACTTCAGTGCTTCCGCAACAGCCGGAGCCTTGGGACACAGGGTGGGAATTTGCGGGACGGGGCTCCTCCTGATCGCCACCCCAGAAAGGATTGCTGCCCCCGTCCTGAGGCACCTCCGGGACGAGCTTCCGCGTGTGTTTGGAGACGGGTCCACCTCCCCGGCGCTAGGACCGCGCCGCGTCTTCCCGGAAGGACCCTGGGACGGTGGACCCTCGTTTGTGCGCCTTTCCGACCTTCAGGGCGGCTTCCACCTGCGGTGAAACTTCGCTGACATGGGGCAAACGCGGCCGACGGACGTCCTGCAAGCCGTAGAGGCCACTACCGGCCCGGACACGGTTGAGCAGGCTTCCACCGTGTACGCATGGTTTCCAGACGTCTCTGACTACAGGTACATGACGCAAGTTCGCATACGCCTTGCGGCGGCCGACGCCATGGCGGCAGCTTTCGCGGGCACCAGCTGCAGAGTGATCAGAGCCCAGACCGTCAGGATCTTCCCTGCAACGCCCAGCAGGGACCCCATGCATAGAGCAGCCGCGGTGTCCAGGGAGCTTCAGGAGCATGTGGACGCCCTTGCCAGCATCTCTGTCCGGCAGGCCCCTAGGCGCGTCGTACAGCCCCAAATACTTGAGATCACCACGTTTGACAGGCACGGGACGCAGCTCGGAGAAGTTCGCCCCCGCAGCATGCGCCCTGACGCGTGGCTCCCTGGACACAACCCGCTACGGCTCTACTCTTCCTTGGTCGGCTCGGCGAATGCACAGATACTGACCCAGCCTTGGCCACTTCCGGACGGCCCTAACGGTTTTTCGCACCCAGCCAACACCAGAGCTGCCCCACCCATCATTATTGGTGACTGGCTCTGGGACAACGCTAGGGCGATGAGCAGGAGTGCGCCCAGCGCGATTCAGGGGAGTGGCCTGCGGGACTACGAGACGGCCCTTCAGCCTGGAGAATACTTGCTTGCTGCAATAGCGGCCGGTGGAGCCGTCGAGGTCACCACTGGCGGCGAAGCTGGTTTCCTTTTCACGTCGGTTCCCACCTGGGTGACGATTCTCCTTCCTGCGGACGCGGACATCAGGGCAGCCGCGAGAGGTGCAGACAGACCACAAGCCAGACTGAGGCTCCAGCTCGTCGCGGGCCCAATTCACGTCGCGAGCCTGGACTCCGCCCCTGCGGCTACACCGACCCCCGCCTCCGTGGGGCTGCGGGTCAACGCTCCCTTCCAACAGCCACTTCCTAAACGCACCACCGCATCACTCAACCCACTCCCGGGGCCCGCCAGACCCACGCACTTCCCGGTCTTGCCGAGGTGCTAGTAAGTGTGTGTAGGCCCCCCCGGCCGACCTAGTGAGAGCTGACGAAGATGCAGTACGCATCGCGCGTGGCATGCTGGGTAGATTTGCCGCCGTGGGCCCAGAACAGGCGGTCCACGACATGGCGCGTGGCGTGCAGCGCCGGATCGCCCTCGAAATCCGAAGGCGACTCGAAGGCCGGCCCATGCAAAGGTACAACTGGGACATGTTCGCCGCAATCTGGATCCTGCAGCTGGCCAACCCAGGAAGCCTGGACCGTGACCACGTATGGCAGCTCATCCGAGAGCTCGGGATCCGAGAGGAGGTCACGAGACAGCTCCCCTTCACACAATGGCTCGCGCCGGAACCCGACGCCACCTACTCAGCCCACCAGCCCTGGCTCGAAGTCCCTGGATCCAGAGGCGCAGACGTTGACGCCGCCACCGCGCTATCTATCCCAGAAAACGTCATCAGTGCCCTTGACGCCCTAATGAACAGGCTCTCAAATCTGCATTGGGAGGAGAGGCAGCGCCACGACCCCGGTAGAATTACTCGTGGACGGAGAGGAGGCTCCCAGGCCTCCAGAGTCGTTGGAACAGGGGACATGCCTGTCGACACCCTTGGCGCGAGCCAGCGCAGAAGCCGCAGCCGGGCGAATGACGAGACGGATGCGGCAGGCACGCAAGCCCGCGACTCAAGGCTGCCCACCTCTACAGGTCCTGGATCGCCGGCCCCTCCGGCAGGCCCCGGGCTCCCTGCAGCATCGACATCACATGCAAGGACAGGCCCCAACGGTGGGGCTAGTGACAGCCCTAGTCTGGCCATGCATAGGGCGCAACCTCAGTCCCACCTGGAGGCACCCGAGCAAGGTGCGACACCACCTTCCCTGGACAGACCGACAGGCGACGGAGGGACAGACAACGGCGTAAGCCGCGATGCCATCATCAGCCAAATCCCACCGCGGGCGACTCTTGCGAACCCCGCTACGCCCAGTGAGGGGTCGGCACGGACTCTTGCCCCGGTCCGCGCAACCATGCCGAGCCCCGGCGTAGCTGAAGCCCTCTCCCCAACTGTCATTTCCGCAGAAGCAACGGGAGGAGAGAGTGCGGGCCCCGCAGGACTTCTCGACGGCCACACCGGCGTGGACGTTCCTGGAAGCGCTCGGACCTCTCCAGCAGAGGCAATTGCCAGCGCGGAGCAGCGCTCGACTGGGAGGGGTGGAACCGCGACCCCGGACAGCACCGAAGACGCGCAGCGTGCGCCCGCGGCCGCCAGCGCTGCGTGCATCGAGGGGACAGCACCCCCCAAAAACAACTCCTCCACGGGTCCCCACGGATTCGGCAACAGCCCAGAGCAGGAGACCGCCCCCAGGCACAGTGTAAAGCTCTAGTAACGACCCCCTGGGGCGAGGAGACACGCCGAGAAGCGGGCCTGGGCTCCCCCCGTGCATGGAGGTGGATTGGAGGCGGGAATACGAAGCCATGGCACGCACGCTCAGACAGGCGCAGGTGCATGCCACAGACGGCTCAGGTCACCCCCCCTCCGAGGAAGAGTGGAACCAGGTGCTCAGCGCGATAGCGTGGGCTGCAGCGATACCCCAACTTGATAAAACCGTACGGGACCTACGCGAAGAGCTTGGCCTCGCAATGCGAATCCCAGATGCCTTCAACGCTTACTGGAATACCCACCCACCTCCGGGGACGCGCAATCCCGCTGGCAGGAGGATACACTCACGCCATGTTGCGCTTACTGTTGACGCAGCCTGCGTCCAATTGAGACAACTCGCATGCAGCCCTGCTTCTCGCTCGGACAGTGCGTCGGCCCCCGAGGCCCCCTTTCAGAGCCTGACGCCTGCCATGCTCCGCACTATCCTGCGCGCGGGAGCTGGCGCCCCATTCACCGACGACAGGGACCAGGTTCTGAGTGAGACAGTAGAGGCCTCTCCAAGGAACCTCCGTAGGACTGGAAACACCGCTCGACGCGCCGGCACGCCCAAACCCGCGCGTGCCCCGGCTGACGCCACTGCGAACACAGCTGACAACGGCGTGGCCAGACGCACCCGAACCAGAAACGCGACTGGGCCACGACCGCCCGAGCCTAGCGCCCAGCCTCGCGCCACCGCCGCTGAGAGAGGACGCGGGAGCTCGCCCAGCCGTGCCCCCCGAGGTAGGACCGAAGGCGCACGCAGGACCGCGCTGCGAGGTGCGGCACGCGCCAGAGCTGCTGGCAACACAAGCAGGGAAAGGTCCACCAGACCAGGCAGCAGAGCTCCCAACCCAAGGACCCTGGTCGACCTCTGGGAGCGCTCTCGCCATGGAACAGGAGAGGGCCCGCCCACCGTTGTCGCCGGGCGAGGCGTCACAAGGCGGGCGTCTAGACCAGCGAGTGCGGAAGGCGTTCGGATCCGCAGACCGCGACCCCGTCCAACCGTTTTCACACCAGACGAGCCCACGGCCGCCCCCCAGCCTGCCGACGTGCTCCGGCAGGTATGGGAGCGACACAGGGACGGGCGAACCGGTCTCTCTCCAGTTGCACCTGCCGACACAACGCTCGCCGCGTACCAGATCGCAGGTCTGGACAACACCCAGATCATTAACACTCTAAGGACTCTCCAGCAGGACGGCCTTGTCTCCAGCGGTTCCCCCGATGGCGCATGGGACATCACGGGACACCTCAGGCTCCACCCAACCATCGATCCCAGACTCGGGGACGACTGGACGTACGACTTCACACAACAAACAAGAGCACGAATAGTCAACCCTCGACCGAGCCCGAGTGTCGCCGTCGGACCAAGTCTTCATCTCGTGTCACTCTTCGATGAATGGGGCCTGGCGAGACTTGCGATTGGCGACCTCGTGGCCAAAGTTGATTCGACTCCACGGTTCAGATCCTCCGCCTTTGTCGAGATAAATGAGGAAGCGGCATCTCGAGTCGAGAGGCGCTGGGACCGTGACAGCGCCACGCGCTTCGACGGAGGCCCCCCGCATGTGAGATTAGGAGCTGATATATGGGACCTCCTGAGAGGCGACGACCGCCAAAGTCCCTGGACCGACCACCTCGGAACCCTGGACCCTGGAAGTCGACTCGCCATTACAGCTGGGCTCCCTGGCGCCAGCCTTTCTGCAGCCAGCCAGCACGGAGGACTGGACGGACTTGCGGGCTCTCAGGCAGTACACTTCTTCGTTGTGCCGCTCCTATGGAGCATCGCGCGTAGGCTCCGACCGGACGTGCGCATTTTAATATGCTGCGAATGCCCAGCGACGATCCTACCGGCACACAAGCAGGCAATGTGCACGGCACTGGGAGAACTCCCCCCGGACTGGGCGGTTCGCTTAGATGCCGCTCCCACCGTGGCCAGCCCGAGGGATCGACTATGGTTCAGCAACTGCCCTCCCGCGGAAGACCTCGTGACGCATCCCCGACTCCCCAGTCCCTGGGAAAGACGGTGGACATACAGACCGGGCGGGCGCATCCCGGCCTGGACTCAGTCCAAAACTCCCGCCAATTCCCCCGAGGTAACAGTTCCGTGCAGCTATCAGACGCATCCGCTGTGTCTCTTGTACAGCGAGGACAGCAGCTACAGGTGGCTCCTCCGCACCCTCGCTGACACCAGGAGCGGCATTAAGAACATCCTTGCGGAGACCGGGGCCGAGCGTGGCTTCCAAGGCTGCGCAGAAGGATTGACACTCGTCTGTCAAGGAAGAGAGCGGGAGAGCCTGGCCAGCGAGGGAAAAGTGAGGGCCTGGCTACTTGCGCATGGCAGAGAGCACGGACTCAGGATCCCATCCCCAGAAGGACGGGCTCGAGCAGCGGGCCTTGGGTCTTATTTTCGGTCCCTGGACATCAGAGGAAGGAAACTGCATGACGCCGTGGGGACCCACTGCGACCCGAGGTGCCTCCAGCGCAGACTCGCGACCGCCATCCTGGAGTGGAGCAGGAACGAGCGCACCCCCGGCAGGCAGCACGAGGCTCCAACCGAAAGCCACATTTGGGCCGCATGGAGGCAGGCACGCAGCTTCGCCGACAGAAACTGCCTTTGGGCTTCGCTCGCCGGGAACCCTTGTCCCGACGACATAGTCAGAACCAGGCTGCAGCAGCAGTTACTTGAACAAGGGCTGCCGTTCCCCTAGACTAGCCCGAAGACCCAGGGACGCTTCATCGCGCCCTTGGGCCCCCCCCGCTCGCAAATCTCGTTCCGGGGCGAGAACTAGAGCCTGGCAACCTGCCTGCTCTTCCCTGAGCCGCGCCCTTGCTCTACACAGCGGCTGCAACGTCCGACGGCCGCGGTCCCTCTGGGCCTTTTTACACACTACCCCCTGGAATAACCCCACTTGGGCGGATCTTTGCGGCGACTCCTCCCTACGTGCCCTGATCGATGCCATCTCCAACGCCGCGCAGGCCGGCACCCTCAAAGTGGGCTCCTGGAGCGTCAGGTATCTTAAAAGCACGACTGCACACAAAAACATGATTAAGCATGCCTTCCTAACGCAGATGACCACTAACGGTAGGATAGGATTCATACAGGAGACCCACTGGACAGAGCACGAAGCTGCCGTCTGGTCCACCATGTTCCACGCTCGCACGCTGGTCGCCTCTCCAGCCTACAGTGGACCAGCTGGGGGCTGCGCCGGCGGGGCGGCAATCATCATTCCGAGCGGCACTACGCTCCTCCAGGCGGAGGACCTCGTCCCCGGGTGCGCTGTAGCAGCCACCATCAGGCGAGGTGACAGCACCTACCGCTTGGTCTCTGTGTACCTTCCACCATCCAGAAAAGCCGAGACCATCGAGGCCATCCGACAGGCCATCGAAAGATGGGACGATACCCCCACGTATTGGGGAGGTGACGTCAACATCCAGTTTGACAACCCCAGAGACGGCGAAACTGATGAGGCTGCGTCCCTCTCTGACCTTTTTTCTCTGACTGGATCAAGTGTTTGCCCCTGTGATGGGCCCACCAGGGTGGACGCGGACAATGAATCTCAGATCGACATCGTTGCTTGCCCTTTCAGACAGCTTGGGGCCTACGGAGTCAGGAAGGCTTGGAAACCCTCGGTCTCGGACCATGCCATCCTGTACCTGGAGCCGCAGGGCGCCCCCAGAACCCACAGGGACAACACCATCCGCGCGGGCGACATACGCCTGCTTTCAAGCGAGGCACACGCGGAATTAAGGACCCTGTATTCGTTCCTGCCGCCGAACTTTTCAATCGCGCGATGAGAGAACCCCCCCGACGGCGGGCCCGCTACTTCGGGCGCGTAGTACATGTCGCCGCCTGGGCGCAGCTCCACGGGCACGTTGTGAGCAGGTGGTTCGCCACAACCAGCGATGAGCGCAGGTGGGGTCAAACAGATGGCACGGAATGGTCTCTTCTGGGGCACTGTGCCTTTTTCGCGGAGGCACATCACGTCCTACGAATCCTGGCCAACGGACTTCCTGGGTCCGCGCGCCGGCGAAGTGCAGCTGACAGGATCCCCCACCAATGCGGCTGCGGCAGGGCGGCCAAAAGGGTCTGGCTCACTGCCGGGCAAAGGGATCACGGCCAGGCCTGGTGTGACTCCTGCCTCGGCCCCTGGACTGGAGAGGCTTCCCTCTTGCCTCTCCTTGGATTTACGGTTTCCCCGAGGATCTGCGTCCACTCGCTGCAGACCGAAGAAGGCAACTCGGTAGCATCAGCGCCCCTATCCGGCAAGGGCTCTACGGAGCCTGCCCCCTCTGCGGCCTTGGGGAGGCCACCACTGAGCACGCGTGGTGCTGGTGCCCTGCAGCCGCCCCTGCCTGGGGAAAGGCTAGAGGCCCAGACCGCCCCAGAGACCTTGCCACCGCGATGTGCACCAGAGGTCAGCACCAACGACTTGTCTGCCGCCTGTTACACCAGACCTCCTTCAGATACTGCGTGAACCTGGACTGCACTCCTATCGGTGCCGACGAAGCCGCCAGACTCATCGCCCAGGGAATCACCGTGCCCGATACCGACCTCCAGGAAGACGACGACGAGGACGACGACAGTTACGAAGGGCAGACCCCGCCCGCACCAGCGGATGAAACTGCGGTCTGGGCCCCCATGCTTGCCCCCTGCCAGCAGCGCAACCCCCAAGAGCCGCAGGGCCGCACCTCGGCAGACAAGCACCGCGCGCCCGGGGGGAAATCCGGCGCCTCCCTATCACAATCAGGGCCGCGCGAAGCGGGGATCGGCTGGCCGTTTTCCAAACTTGCGACCCCAGAGCGAGCTGGATGCCCCCAGGGTTGGGCTGGTTTCCCTGTCCCAGGACGGACAGGGTCCCCAGCGCCCTCTGGACCAAGACTTATTGTAGGCTCTGCGACCAGCACACCCTGGTGCTCAGGGCGGGCAGGGATATGGAGGCGGGCGAGGAGATCACCGTCGAGAACTCCCCGCTCCCTGCAGCTGACACTGCCCAATGGCCCTATGAGCTCACGTTCGACGGAGGTGCACGCCGCATCGGGGAAGGTGACAAGGTTTCTGGCGCGGCCGCTGTCCTCTGGAGGCACGACTCGCCGTCGCCGTTGTCGCCCTTCCAGGCTGTGACAACGCGCAGACGGCGGAGGCCTCAGGGTGCAGAGCTGGCCTCGCCCTGCTCCCTCACGTTGACAGCACACTTCGTGGGGCCAGGGTGGTAGGCGACAACCTAGCGGCCATCCGATACGGTGCCGGTACAGGCCGCTATCGCCGGCTCCACCTGGCGCAACAGATGGATTTTGCCCTCAGACAAGCCAGCGAAGCCGGCTGGACCCTCACATGGCAGGCAGTGCGACGTCGCCTCAACAAAGCAGCCGACCGCCTCGCGACGCTAGGGGTCTTTTGGGCCGACGCCCTCCGTCGCGCCGGTGACCAGGCGGTCACCTCCTGGATTGTCTGGGAAGGCTCCCCGCGTCCCTCCCCTCCCCTCTTCCCTGCCGCGGGTGTTGACCTTTGTGACCTGGACCAGGTTGCCCTGTTCGTTGACGCTCTCGAAAATCCTCCTCCTCCCTCTCGCCCCTGATCGCCCCCGCCGTGGCACGCTAAGGTCCTGACGGTCGCAGCCTTCAGCTGCCACAGCACGATATAGCAGCCTTCAGCTGCCACCCTGGATCGGCTTACGCCCTGGACCATGCCCAAGAACAATCAAGGCCCCATCCGACGATGGCCCTCTTGCCTGCCGTACAGCGATGACGGGCCGCCAATGCGCATGGGCTCACGTGTCTTCTTGGCCCGCTTTTGTCCCTGGATGCGTTGGGTCTATTTCCACGGCGGGTGGCGACACTCGTGCGAGATCTGCCAAGAGCCCGTAGACGACACACAGCACATCCTAAGCGAGAGGCACTATGAGCTGTCGGTGGCACGGTATCAAGACGGTTGGCCAGACCCGAACACTTTTGTTCATCCTGGCAATCTTTGGTGCAACTGTGGAGGGCAGGCCTGGGGCGCGTTCCACCGGATCACCATCGTTCGGAAGCCTTGGCCCGGTTGGAGGCCAGTCAAGCCCCCGGTGACCCAGCACGGGGCACGCTTTCTCCCTGGCATCTCGATACCAGAAGACGCGCTGCACGTGCCCATCACCTACCCTCTCTGGGACGACCCGCCAACGTACAACTGCCCTGGAGGCACCAGGTTCGACCCGGAGAAGGTGCGGACACACTTGATGGACAGGCGGGGTGCCACAAGTGAAGGGCTCAGGCAGACCGACCGCGGCGATGAGAACAGGATGCGAGCCAAATCGACCATCGGGCCCCGACCGAACGTGCCTGGACAGGCCACCGGCGCCTCGGGCGTACCCCCACCTCGGCCCCCGCCGCCCCGCCGTCCGCCCGCCTGGAGCCAGCCCAGTCAGCAGCGAAGAGTTTTGGTCGTCGAAGACAGCGCGTTGCCCTCGGAAGATGACGCGCTCTCTCCGACAAGCCCAGCAGCCCTGGACGAGTCCTTGGCCATGCAGGCGGCCACTGAGGTTGTCAGTCTCTACTCGGTGCCACTGGACTCCCCGCATTCCAGGGTCCACCCCAAGGCGGCGGTCGGGGAACTGACTGGTGCCGTTCGTCTCCCCTCACAGTGGCCCTACTCTCTCCAGGATCGAGGACAGACGCTGTGGAGAATCGCCTGGGTGGAAAGCCAGGCCTCCGTCGAGACGGTGGACGACGGGAAGGGCTCCACGCGAGAGGATCTGGCCACTGGCCAGGAAGGGCAACTGTGCTCTCGGAGTCCGCGTCACCAGGATCGACGCCAACTCGGAGCTGGAGGACCTGGATACCTTTCGGCTACGGAATGCAATGAATTTACCTGACGGCAAAGAGCTCTTCCTGTTAAAATGGCCCGCAATGTACAAGGTTGCATCCGGATCCCTGGAAGGTGACAAAGAGAGCAGGATACTGTACATCTCCGTCACGGGGCCCAAGGTGGACAAGATCGCAGACGTCACAGTCTGGTGGCCCCCTGCTCTGGGAGGCCCCATCCATTCTAGAGACGCCCAAGCGCTCGGTCTCAGCCCTCCCGCCAGGTACCCGTCCAACAGAGGCATCGTGGTCTACAATAGTGGGAAGGGAGGTCCATTCCACGAAGATGAGACCAAGGCGAAGCGCCTCCCAAGCGATGATGCTCCCTGGTATCGCGTGGATGAAGCCCCTTCCGAAATCCAGTTCTGGCGGCAGTGCTGGGCGCTCGATCAGATCTACTCCCTTCGCCAGAACCCAGTGGATCTGTTTGCCCACCAGCTGCCCCCCCTGACCTTTCTCTTGGCCTTTGCGCACGCCCCGCGGACCGAGCGACTCACGGCCAACGACCTGAGGCACGCTCGTTCACTGGGGCTGGGCCTTAGGGCCAGAGCGGCCGCAAGCCCGGACCACGACGTTCCCGACGCCGACCACGCACAGGCAGTCCAAGACGGCCGTCTACAGCAGGCTCCGCCACCCCCCCAGGGCCTGAGGGCTTTCTCTGACGAGGAGATCTCGGATGCGACAGGCTCTGTCTTCCAGAGAGTGCGCCCGACTCCCGGCATGGACACCCTTCGCAGCATAGTGGATAAGCACAATTAGAACAGCGACGCGACCAGGGCCCTGCAGGCCACCCTGAGTCATCACGCCGTACTCGTGCACGGACCCCCCGGGACAGGCAAGACCACCTTCTCTGTAGCTTGCCTGGACATGTGGGGCTCCTGCTTACGCCCTGGATAGGCTGTTGCTTTGGCTGCAGGTTTCCAACGCAGCGGTGGGCGAACCAGCTCTGGCCATGATTGAAGCGCATCGACAGCAACGCCTCGACCCAGACACGGGGTTCCCTGGAAATTTCGTGCGCTTGGCAAAGAAGGGCCGTGTCAACGAGGCACTCGTTGACCTGACGCCTGAAGGCCACTACAAGAGCGCCCACGGCGATTTCCCGTTCCAGGATGGGGACAAGAGCCAGGACTTAGGCCCTACAAGGCAAGCCTACTACGAGATGCTAGGATAATCATGTCCACACACGAGGCGGCCGAGGCCCTCGGGCAAAAAGACAGCCCGCACATCGTCCTCCTGGTAATCGACGAGGCCGGACAGGCCACGGAGCTCCACGCACTCATGTCCATGGTAAATTTGATCAACAGCGGGGGGCCCTGGTCCTCGTGGGTGACCCGAATCAATTGCCCCCTACGGTGCTCTCCAAGCTTGCGAATGACTTAGGGCTTTGCGTCAGCATTTTCGACAGGATGTTCCACGCGCTCCGTGGCCAAGAATCGGCCGTGGTGCACCTTTCGATCTGCTACCGGATGCATCCGCAGCTACTCGCATTTCCGAACGCAGCCTACTACGGAAAAGGCATGAGATCAGGCATCTTGGATCCGCTTAGGGAGAGGCCAATCGTTGGAGGCATCCCATGGAGGGACATTAGTGCTTGGGAACCCGGGCGACTGACAGAGCTGGCGAAAGTCACCGAGTCGGACGAGGACGATCCCCGTGCAACCCTCGAGCAGCTAGATCCGCCGCCAAGCGCAGACAAGCACCGCTTCCTCCTGGTTCACACTACCTTCTGGGAGGTCACTTCAGACATACAACCAGGGTATGCCAACCTCCCAGAGGCAGCCCAGGCCGTGGACATCGTGCGGGCGCTTATGCCCGAGCTCGAGAATGGCACCTCTTTCAGAATCGTGGTCGGATACCAGCTCCAGACGGCTATCCTCATGGATGGCTGGCCGCAGGGCCCCCGCCACCTCTCTGGCGCCCTGCGCAACACCAAAGGAGGCATGAAGGGGGAGACTGGCAAGGGGAAAGGCGGCCCTGGTTGCGACGGACAGGACACTTCTGGCCCTGGACAACCCCCTCAAGGCCACAGAGTGGATACTCAGCGTTGGCGACAAGTGTTCCGAGAAGACCACAATGTCCATACGGCCATCGCCACTGCTTTCCCTAGATTACGGCAGGTTGCGGGACAGCACATGAAGAGTCGGGCGCTCAAGCTCATCACAATAGACTCCAGCCAGGGTGGAGAGGCGGACATTGTAATCGTGCTAACCACGCGGAGCAACGGACACCACTTTTGGGGCATCATAGACGACGCCAAACGCCTGAACGTGGCGATCACCAGGGCCAAGCGAAATATCCTGATCCTGGGAGACGGGCGTATGTTTGCCAATGCCACCTGGTCCCAGCTACGCGTACTCTCAGAGCACGGGAGGCTAACTCGCCTGTGGGTCCGCTTTCGTGGTTGCGCCCCCTAGGGGTCTCCGGCACTCCCTGGATATTGATGAGAGCTTTGACCCACTGCACGGCCTCGTCTCATGGGTACCCTCGCCCATCGCCTGGAGCTGCGACGCCAAGGGAAGATGCGAACTACGCGGTCCCTGACGATTCCCTTCCACCCTTGCCTTACACCAGTGGCAGGCGAGTAACACTCTGGAAGCGTCGCCTGTGCACCCCCAAGGGGCTCTTCCGTCAGGTTCCCAAGGCGTGGAGCGCTGCCACCAAGGATTGCTGCAGACACAGGAAACACCCTGGAATGGCCGGGCTGGGAGACATCCTCCGAGGCGCGCTTGGCGGTTCTAGGTGGGATGACTTCCGCAGTGGAATCATAGACACCGACGGCCTCCCCATGGATACCGGCAAGGCCCGGTCGCTCCTGGTCATCATGGTGCTCATGCTCCGCGAGCCGCGCGTGTTCCTGTGGCCCTTCTCCCACGCAGAGCAGGCCGGGGACGTCATCGAAGCCATCCTGGGGTTCTGTGTCCCTTGGCAAGAGGTTCACCAGGGTTTCCGAAACCAGTTCCCCCGAACCTGGAGCCTCACGCTCGACGACCTCGCCGACCTACACGGACGCATCGAGGCAGTCCTGCCCCACATCTCCAAGCTCGTGGCGGTAGCGCATCACCACCCGATTGCGCAGGAAGCCGGCTGCCCGCAGACCTGGAGTGAGATGGACAGGCAGGACTTTCAGTTAAACGCGCCCATGCTCGTCCTCGAAAAGATCGTCCCGGCCGCAACTCTGACCTCCCTGGACACGCGCAGCTGCTCAATATGTGCGCTACACGTTGCACTGGCGGGGAACGACGCCTCCCTGGGGCCTGACGACCGGCTTGCGGGGCTCTCCTACATCGGCGGCGGACTTGCTTTGTCGAACACCGACCTCAATGCCCCCCCCGCCACCGGCTCCCGCCCCGGGCACCAGACAGGACCCTCCGTACATCCCCGACGAGAGGCTCGCACCCGAGCAGAAAAACGGCAGGTTCAGGTGCGACAGGTGCGGTAGGGACCATCTACGCTCGGCCGATGGCACTTGGATCTCCGACACCACGCGCCAGATGGTCGCTCAGAATAGACCCCAGGCCTACCACTGCGGCGCGAATATGGGGTGGTACTGCGACACCTGCTGGCTACGCCACCTGGAGGATCAGGGAATCCCAACGCCGACAGGAGCGACTTTCGCCGACATGGTCAAGGAGTATGAGCAGCAGAGGACGGGCGCCAACAACGATAAGGCGAACGCCCTCCCCTCCCTTGGCCACCTCCCACTTGGCTTTGGATGCAGCCCCCAGGCGGACACGAGTACGTTAGCGGACCTCCTCATGACACCGACGGGCATGAAGATCCCCGAGCGGGCCAACACCACCATTCCCATCCTAAGGATCCGGGACGAGCGCTTCGGCCTCAAAGCCGCACAGACCCAGATTTATTCCGCGCGGTGCGACACATGCCCCCAGGGGGCTCCGCTCCTCGTCTGGGATACATGTTCCCCGCCCCTGGGATGTTTCATATGGAAGCCAGCGGAAGGCATAGGTGTTCCTGAGCAAGCCGGATTGCCTCCCATCGACAAGCGAGCCAGAGCCTGGTGGGAGCGCAAATGGAAAGCCACCTGGTGCTGCAGACGCTGCCTGGCCCCGATATGGAACATCGGCCCGGCCACCCTGAATCACATCCTGGATCGTGACTTCAGCGCACTGTACCCAGCCAAGGCTCCTGTCCTCCCTTCGCTCAGCAGCCAGATAGGAGTCGAGGCGTCAGTGGACATTGCCGACTCCCTCCCATGGCTAGGCGTGGACGCCAAGGTCCAGGATCGATTCACCAAGGTCGGAGCAAGCAATCCCCCTGGATCCAGCGCCGCGGGCAGTACGTGCGTAGCGACAGAGCAGACTCCTAGGTCTCTCGAGCAACTCCTGGATCTCTTGCCTGACTTGCCAGTACCGTAGGGCCCGCTCCTGAGCAACAGGAGTGTTCACAATCCCACACTGGGCGCTGTGGACCCCATCAGACCTGGCATCGGTGGAGTGTCCGCCCAGCGACCGCTGGTAACCTCCCTCCGCGACTTCCATCCGGGGTTGGATTACACCTGGAGACAGTTCTGTTTTACCAACCGCGACAGAATCGGCCCGGAGGACAGGTGCGACGAAGCCTCCTTGCCCGATGAATTTCTCTCAGAGTTCCTCAGGGCGGTATACGGCGACTATATCCCGGACGACTGTCTCCCACCCAACCAGCGCTGGGAAGGGAAGCGCGTGGCCGCGGCGCGAGTTGTAGCACATCTGACCAACGGCGACAGGCATAAAGAGTCCTGGAGGAATTATGCGACGACCCTAGCCCCGGCAAGCGGCCTCGGTCCCATCCGACACGAGATGAGTACACTGACGAGCTTCCTACTCAGCCTCAGTGCCGACGCCCTCGCCTCCGCGCCCATCACCTCCTTGGCGGAGTCTCCCCCACCGGGCCTGCCGATCATGAGCGAGGACAGGCCAGACATTCCTACGGCGGCCGACACAGACAAGTCCCATGGCACAAGGGACAACGACTCCCGTATGGGCTACCTGGACCTGCCCGAACGCACCGGCAAGGACGAGGACGTAGGAGACGGGATCCCCCCTACAAAGGTGGAGTCTCCCGGCTTCGGAGAAGCCGAGCCTCCTCCTCCTGATACCTGCTCGGACTCGGCCTCGGAGGTCGATGGTAGCAGCCCGGGCGACAAGGCGCCTCAGCAAAGCCCCTCGGCTGACAGCTCCGACTCCAGCCGCGAGGAGGTACCCACCTCGGCTGGTGACGACGCGCCCAGGGCCGACCTAAGTAGAAATCCAGCCCGGAGATCCCGGGGGGGCGAGACCGCCCGCCGCCGAGGCGGCGCGCGGACCGAGCACTCACCTGCCCCCACCCCACAGCTCCCTGGACAGAGGCCCCACTACCCTCGCCATACGGGCGCGTCGGAGCGGGACGCACTCAACCTGTTGACCTGTCCGGAGGGGGGTGGCCCCATGTACAAAGTCTGGCTGGGCTCGGTGGACCTGGAGTGTCCCAACGAGACACCCGCCAGACGCATTGCCAGACACCAGTCGGAGCTGGGCGCGGTCTTCTGCGCGTTGTGGACCGCACACGCGCAGCGAATCTGGCCCCCTGGATCCAGGGCGCACAAATTCGACCCGAAATTACACACGGCCACGTCCATCATCCAGTTTCTCGATGACTGTAAGGACTGCGGGTATGACGCCTACCAGATGAACACGCGGCTTGGCTACGGCATTGACTGGGACAGGCTGCGAGCCAGCTACCTGCGACACTCCCGTACCGACGGCAGAGGCAAAGGCAGCCACCAGCAGACAAGCTGGCGAGACCGTGCGACAAGCTCCCGGGACACCTGGGGCAGCTGGCAGGGCGAGTGGAGTGACGGATGGCGCGATGATCGCTGGCAGTCGGGCGGCAAGCGCGGCGGAGGCCGCCCCGACGATCGGGGCGACAGAGACGGAAAGAGGCACCGATGGAAAGACTGAGCTCTCTCTCCACTCCCAACGCCTACGGATGCCACGGCAACCTCACCAAACACCGCGCGCGGCCTTCAGCCGCTTCTCACTCCCCAACCGCGGGGCAGCCCGACTGCCCCCACCCCTGGACGGCGCGCCTCCTACCTTTGGACCGCGGTGTGCCGCGCAGTAATACCATCTGCACTTCTGGGTGATATTGCGCAGCGTGCAGACCCTAGCTGGCCCCTGGCCCGCTGCACTCACTCTTGCCAGCGGCCTTGAATATCAGTCGCATGGCTGCCGTTCACGCTGCCCACTCTGGCGTTGTTTCACACCCTATACTTCCCCCTGGCGCGGCCTCGCGACGCGCCGCGGGCCCCGCTCGATTGCGACGTCCCGCCGCCCCCTCCTGGCACGCGCACCTCCTGCCTTGGATTACAGGTGTGCGTGTCGGTAATACCGTCCACCCGGCTTTCACTGTCGCTGGTGGACCTGTGGCCACTGGCCTTACTGTAGTTGTTTTCACCCGCCAGGCTCGACTTGGCCCGCGACTGTGGGCCCTGGCGGTCTCGCCTGCCCACAGATTCGACATTCCCTGGATCTTTCAACCTCTCCACGGCCTTCAGCCGTGACCCTGGATCGAGATTGAGTGACGCGTTGTCGGTGCGATGTTGCTCTCGCGGGCGCTACCCACTTGCGTGGCGTGGCGCTGAGTCACCTTGGTGATGCACACTCTGCCACGACGTGTTCTTACCGCGTGGCTACGTGCATGTTCTGTGTACTTATCTGTGCTGATCCAAGGGCCCATGTGCATCTCTTCTGTGGAAGCCTTCCTCTGGCGACGTTGTTTCCACTTTCGGATGCGTGGTCGGGCGTCGTGCGGGCCCGCCGCCGCCGCCTGTGCCTGGCTGGACTTGTCACCAGTCAGTCTGTGCTTACCCTTCAGGCTCCCTGGAATGACGTCCCGCTCGGATATGCGCCCCACTTGGTCGCATTGATCTGGTGGGCATGCTCGCGCCATTTTGGCTGCGTTCGGCCTCCACGGTGTTTGGTGTCAGACTCTCTGGATGCGCCGTTGCATGGTGCTTTCAGGGGCAGCCCGCAGACTCCCTGGATTGCACGTTTGGCTCAGACATTCTCGGTTCCTGCCGTCGCTGTTTGGGCCCTCCTGCAGAACTTTGTCTCCAGTCAGTCTGTGCTACCTGTCAGATTCCTTGGATTGGCGTCCCGCTCGAATTCGACTCCCACTGGGTCGCTCGATCTGTTGGGAACTTCGCGCCATTTTGGCTGCGTTCGGCCTCCACGGTGCCTGCTGTCAGACGCCCCGGACTCGCCGTTGCATGTCTTTCAGGGGTTGTTCCGCAGACTCCCTGGATTGCACGCTGGCAGACGCCCTGGGTCGCTGCCGCCCGCCGCCTGACCGCGGCCCCGCCCGCGCCCGCTCCGCTTGTCGCGGCCGCAGCCCGACCGTGACCGCCTGCCGCTGGCGCTTCCGCCTGCGGCCGTAAAAACAAATATCCCCACCAGCCGTCAGAGCATTTTGATCAGTGCATGTGCACACCTCGCATTCTTTGCGAATTATTGCTGCAGGTGCGTTGCCTGTTCTAGCTAATTCGCCTCGCCTGCTGGCCCAGACGACGCCTTCCGCTCCCTGTCCGCTGCCTCGGAGCCGCCGACCAAAAAAGTATCCCCACCAGCCCATTCGGAAACCCTGCCCATGAGAGTTGATAGGAACAGGGACGGAGAGACACATGTAGTGAAACAAAGCGGGAGGATGAGGAGGACGACGACGACGACCACACGACGACCACACGACGACGAGGAAGAGAAAAAGCATGAGAAGGACGACGATGAGTGCAAGGACGAGGACGAGGAGGAGGACAACGGAGACGAGGACACAGCCCTCAAAATCGCATCAAGGTTTCCTCTTGAAATTCTTTGGGGGGATATCGGGGTCCTCTTGGGGCTCTATTGGGGCCCTCTTCGAGCCCTGTTGGGGCCCTCTGGGGACCCTCTCGGGGCTCTCTTGGAGGCCTGTTCGTGAACCCTAGAGGTCTCTTTGGGCTATTGTGGAGGGCGTCTGTGAGATAAGAGGGGGCCGTAACGTTTGGTGCCATTCCTGAGGCTATCCAAAACGCCTCTTGCAGCCCTCTTGGGGCGCTCTTGGGCCGCTCTTGGGCGCTATTGGAGCCGTCTGGGGGGCATCTTGGGCCCCTCTTGGGCCTCTCTTGGGCCGTCTTGGGGCCATCTTGAGACCGCAAGAGCGCATTGGAAGCGAAACGGCGAGAAGGCGAACATCTGTGATTTTCCTTCGGTGTTTGCAGGAACTTGGCCTCTTGGGGGGTCCTGAGGGGACTCTGGGAGCACTTGGGACCGTCGTGTGGCCCTCGTCAGGCCTCCTGGAGGTATGTCTGAAGCTAGCTTGGAGGCCATCTTGTTGTATCGTAGGCCCTCTTGGATCCATCTTGGGCCAGTTTGGGTGCCCTAACGCGTCGCGAGAACCCCCGGCCCCAAAGAGAAACCTTAGGGAGGGGGGGGGATGTAAACTTCCCGGAAGGAACAGGGTTTGGAAGAGAAAAGGATTCGTTAGACCACCTTCGCCCACAGCGATGGTGCGATTTATGTCTTCCGCCGTGGAGGAGGACAAGGAGGAGCAGACCCAGAACGTATGGAAACAAACATGGTATTGAGGTTTTGTCAATGTTTGGCCTCCGGTGGGCAAGTTTCGGGCCCTTTGCCCTTCGGACGAAAAAAACTGCGGCGAAGGGGTGGGTAGTCCTAAGAACGCACAGGTGCATCTTGCTTGGCTCGCACTGGTTCAGTAATTGCGCAGTGGCTCCGACTGCCCTTTCGCTCCTCGTCTGGCATCGGGAACCCCAGCCACTTCGCGCGACTCCTCCAAGAACCCGAGGTCGCCAGCGCCGATCACAAAGGCGCAAGTCATCTGAGTTTGCCTACCTCCTCCGTTCCGCTTCCGCGGCCGCCTCTCTTCTCGATCCACCGGTCCAGGCGCAACTAGCTAAACGCCACTAAGGGTATTTATTTTTGGTCCCCCCTTTTTTCTCGTCGGTGAATAGGACTGCTCCCCGAACCTCCTTCTCATCCTTCTCCTTATCCTCCTCTTCCTCGTAGTCGTAACTGTCGTCTTTGTTGTTGCGCGGAGGGTGCTCACAGGGTCTTCCCACGCAAGTGTCTCTGATGTTATCTGTTGCCTTGTCGCTGGGCATGGCCTCGCTATTTAGTGCCCAGCGCACTCTTACCGGCGCCCTACGTAAGTCAGCAAACCCGTTAAATTTAAGCGTATAAGTAAACGGAGGATAATAATCTAAATAGGATCCCTTCAGTAATGGCGAATCAATAGGGATCAGTTCAGCATGGAAATTGGGGCCCTCGGCCTTGAATTATAGTCTCGACATGTATCGCCAACGGAGGCGCAGATGTAAGCCTCCTGGAAAGGAGCATCAACGAGGGTGAGAGTCCCGTTTGTCATCTGCAGTCCCCCGTGCACGGCATACTTTCTGAGAGTCGCGTTCCTCGGAATTAGAGCGTAAATTGTGTGGTAAATTCCATCTCAAGCTAAATATTGGTTCGAGACCGATAGCAAACAAGTACCATGAGGGAAAGATGACAAGGATTTTGAAAAGAGAGCTAAAAATGCCTGAAATTGCTGACATGGAAGCGAATGTAACCAGTGTTGCTTGGCAATATTGTCGGTTGCATGACGCGCTTGATCGTCTCTTGCCTTGTGTGTGAACGCCAGTTCGCGAGATCGAGGAAAACTCCAGGGTCATGGTAGCTCGTCTACGGGTGAGCGAATAGCCCAGGACAAACATAGTTACCCCCTATAAGTTGGACACTAGCCCTTCAATGAGGCGGCCAGAAAATAAGTAGTTACCTCATTGGGGGGGTCTAAAGGCCTTTCAGGCTTGTTGCGTAGCCCGCTTGAGCCCGACCTCGCCGAGCCCACTGGCGCTGCGACCAAAGCAACGGTTGGGATGCCATCCTTTGCACGGCCGCGAGTGTTCAACGCAATTGACGCAGACACGGGAAACCACAAGCAAGACGGACGACACAATGAATTACCGACCCCACTTGTTCAGGTAACACTCCAGGTTCTTTTAAGACCGCCGTCCTTGGGATGGGCAAGTTCGTTGGGCCCGATCAGTTGAGGAGGACGTCATAGGAAGGTAGTGCCGTATTTACGTTCGTGCGATTGGTGGCAAGAGTGTGTTTTGGAAGTGTTGCGTGGTGGCATGCGTTCTTGCTTGCCGTTCGCGTTCTTGCTCCCGCTCACACCCGCACCGCGATTGCACTACAACTGCGCATGTGGTTAATCCAGATGCCTGCGGCAAGTCCCGCCGCCGTGCCAGCCCAGCATTCTGGGTGGCGATAGTTCGAGGGGGCACGGGAGGCCGTCGCGTGTGGCATTTCGCGTCCCCAAGCTCGGGAGCAATGAAGATGAGGGTGATGCGGATGATGACAAACAGAAGCAGGCGGAGGAGGAGGAGGAAGAGGAGGAATAGGAGGACGAGGAAGGCCGTCACATGTGACACGCGTGTCTGCTTCACTCCTTGAGGAGCGCCGATGGATCTAGCTCATGTGGGTCGCCTTGGGTCCCGTGGGGCAGCCGTGAGGCCCTCTCGGGCCGCCTTGGGGCCCGCATCTGCCTTGTTGGTGCAGGGTTGGTCCTTCTCGGGGCCCCCTTTGGCCGCATGGGGGTAGATTCGGGTGGTCTTGGTATTGTTTAGGTCGTCGGATCTTGGGCTGCTGTGGGGACCTCTGGGGCCGCCTCGGGACCCTCTTCGGGCCTCTGGGGCCGCATTGGCGCCCGTTTGGAGCTTCCTTGAGCCGTCGGTTGTGCAACCATACCTGCCAAGTATCAATGTGGTCGTGGCGTCTCTTGGCCATCTTGGGGATCTGGCTGGAGCCCTAGAGGGCCATCTTAGAGGCTTCTTGGGGCGTCTCGATGGCATCTGTGGGAAAAAAAATCAGTGTGTGTTTTTGTCCCACAGTGTGTTGTTTGTGTTTTTTGTTTCTGTGCGTGTGTTTTTGTTGTCCCACAGTGTGTGTGTGTGTGTGTGTGTGTGTGTGTGTGCGTGTGTGTGTGTGTGTATGTATGTGTTTGTTTGTGTGTGTTTGTGTTTTCCCCACAGTGTGTGTGTTGTGTGTTTTTTTCCCACTGGCAGTCGTGACGCCGTATTGGGCCATGTTGGAGGCATCGTCGAGGCACATATGGGGCCATCCGGGTGGCCCGCCTCGGCCGTTCTGGAAGCTCGAGCGCGCGGGCTGCCCGTGCTCGTTTGCCAGGGATCGTCGCTTCGGGAGCGCTGGCCCAATGATTTCATACGAGTGATCGTTGAATCGAAAAACAAAAGAACAAAACAAACACAAAAAACACAAACCAACACAAACAACACACACTGTGGGAAACACCCACACGCACACTGTGTGTGTGTTTGTTTTGTGTGTGTGTGTGTGCTTTTTTCTCCCCAAAAAACACTCACAACAAAAAAGCAGTGTGTCCTTTGTGTGTGTTTGTGTTGTGTAGTTGTGTGTGTTTTTTGTTGTTTTTTGTTTTCCCACGGGTTGAGGGGCGGTTGCTTCTTAGAAGATTATAGGATCGCTGCTAGACAGCCCTTGGCGTTCCACCACGCCTCAGCGTGCCAGGGGGCACGGCGGAGGATTTACCTGTCAGCGCAGCCGCATTCGTCTGGTCGGAGTCGCAGCCTCGTGCGTGCCCCAATCCCCTTCGCCACCCCTTCGACCCCCAGTGTTGGTGATGGTGGTGATGGAGACGGTGGTGATAGGGATGGTGATTGCAGAGGGTCATGGCAAACGAGATGCAGCCTTTCCGTTGCGCACGCGGCCTCGTCAAAATCTCTGCGCGAGCGCACCAGGTTCCAAGGCCATGCGTGGTGCTTCCGAACTCCTTCTCGCCCCCGCCCGTCCTCCCCCTCCTCGTGCTCCCCCACGTCCTCAGCAAGGGAGGAAGGTGACGATGAGCGGGTTGACTGAATTGGCGAAGCGGCCGCCCGAAGTATGATACGCAGGGCTTTCAGAGTTTTCGTCCCCACCAGTTTCGCGCAGAAACGGAGGAGGAGGAGTGGGATGAAGTGCGTAGAAGAGGAGGCCTCTCTACGAGGAGGTGGGCGAGGGAGGGCGAGGAGGACGAGGAGGAGCAAAAGGACGAGGTAGGCGAGGAAGGGGGCGAGGAGGGTGAGGAGGTGGAGGAGGAGCCGGGTGTGCTGTGTCCCTGAGCCGCCCAGAGACGCGCCAGCGGCCAGGTGGTGCAGGCGCCCCAGGGTGGCCAGCAGGACCCCCCCCCCGCCCTCCCGCCCTACGCGCCCCTGGAACCCGCCGCCTGCTCCGCACTGTCCTCTCGCTGTACCCACCGCACGTCTCACATGTCCTCCGACGCCATCCTCATCCTTGTCCCTCTCATCCTCCTCCTCCTCCTCCTCCTCCTCCTCCTCCTCCTCCTCCTCCTCCTGCTGGTCCACTTCATCTCCTCATCCAGCTCCTCGGCCTTGTCCTCCGCCCCTCTTCCCCCGCCGTCACCACGCCACGACAGAAGCACAGCCTGTGGAAGACGGATCCTGGAACCCGGGGCTTCCCTCGGAGCAGTTCTTCCTCCTGAGTCTCTTTTTGTGAACGGCTCCAAGGCCCGTGGAGGGCCTTGGGGGCCCAAATGGGCATTGGCATCGCTCGGACGTGTGCATGTTTCCTGCGGCGAGAACAATCGAGGAGCATCCTTGATCATTTGCCGAAAAAGCCACACACGAAACCAAAAAAAACAGGGAATGGACGTCCGAGCGATGGCCAGGGGCGGACGAAGACCCAGGACCCCCTTCCTCCAGGGCCCGTTGCAGTCATGGATGCTGAATCCCCGGAAATCCCGGGGAATCCCCAGAAATCCCAGGGAATCCCCAGAAATCCTAGGGAATCCCTAGAAATCCTAGGAGATCCCTGGAAATCCTTGTGAAGCCGGTGGCCCGGGCCTTTATTTTTTTGAAACTCTACATCTCTGAACTTTTCAGGGCTGCATGCGCCTTGGGGCTCTCCACTACGTGCTGCAGGCACGGTGGCGGATATAACTTCCTGGTTTCATCTGCCTGAGGCTCAGAGACCAGCAGGCCTCCCCGACCTGCTGCCCACCAGGCTGGGCTGCGGCGGTCGCGCAGGTCGCGGCCCAGGCGAGGTGGGGCTCTCCCAACGCGAGCATCGGGCACGCGTGGGCCCTCCGCCTCGCCCCGGCCACGGCCGGGCGAGGGAGGCCGACCAGCACCGCCGAGAGCCTCAGCAGGCCCGGCTCGCGGTCCGGGCCTCGGTGGACCGTCCCCCCCCTCCCCTCGGGGGCGGAATAGAGGGGGGTGGTGACTAGGGGGGGTGGATATCATGGCGTGGGCCATGATACTTCCCCAGAATTCATGGCGCCTCTTCTTATTGCATTACGTCCCTGGCCCCCCCGCTGGGCCGCGCACATGCCGCCGGCCATGATTTGCACCCCCCCCTTGGACACCCCCCTCTTGGCCGCTCCCGATCCCCGCCAGCGCCTGGCGGCCACGTCACCCGAGATCTGTGCCCAGGCTTGGCCTTCGGGACTTTGGTGGTTTGGCCAGCGGCTCCCCCTCCCTGCGTCGGGCCTCGTGTCGTGGGCCTTCCAGGCTGCACGCCGACGGTGACCTGCAAGCGGCCAGCGTCGGAAGTCCTGCGCAGTCGGAAAGCCGCGATCGTTCAGGGTTGGACGGTTAACGCGGAAGTCGCCACAACGCAGGCGTGTGACGCATGGTTTCCTTTCTGCCCGAGCCCGGCACCATTGCTTCGCCTCTCTGCCGCGCGTGTTTCCCCGCATGCCCGCCGACTATTCTGAGTGAGCGATTTCTCCAGAGTTCTAGTCTGCGATACTGGCAAGCGTTTGATGATCTCCAACCTTACCAGGAGCTGCATGGGCCTGATTGCAGAGACGCATCTTCGAAGGCACGGGCACGAGCTACGTCCAAGAGCCGGCTGGCTATTCGAGCGTTGTTTATCTAATACTTTGGCGCGGAAATGGGTCCCGTCATCGTGATCATCATCATCCCCTTCGTCCCGCTTCCTGCATGACTGCGCTCCCGCTCCGCCTCCTCTTTCCCTGCATGCTTCCTCCCCACCCTCCCTCCCTAACTTCTTGACGCTTCGAGTATCCCCACCTGCCTTGATGCTTGTGGTTAATTTAGTGCTTGGCACGGCTGCCTTGTTACTTTCGGCGCGCGGTCGGACCGTGATGCTCGCGAACAAAAAAGTATCCCCACCAGCCCATCCAGAAACGATGCCCAGGCGAGTTGCCTCTCAGAGTATCCTCGGATGTCTCTTGAAAGCTTTTTGGAGGCCTCTTGGGGCATCTTGGTGGTCTCATGGCGGCCCCGGGGGCCTCTCGGAGCGCCTTGGGTGCCTTGGGGAGCCTCTTGTGGCCGCTTGGGGTCTGTTGGGAGCCTCTTGGAGGCCTCTTGGGCGCCTCTTGGGGCCCCCTGGGCGCTTATTGGGCCCTCTTGAGGCGCTCTTGGGAGCCTTGGGAGCGCTCTTGGGGCCATCTTGGAGGAGATCGATCAAACGAGATGGGAGCTCCAAGTACGTTCCCCCCTCACATCGCCTCTTGGGGCCCTCTTGGCGCTCTTGGGCACTCTTGGGGCCGTCTTAGGGTTCTCGTGGGCCTTTGTTGGGGCCCTCAGGAGCCCGTTGGAGCTGTGTTGAGGCCTCGGAAGGCCATCGGAAGCGAAAAGGCGAGAAAGCAACCATCAGTGATTTCCGTAGGTCTTTGAAGGACGTTGGCCTCTTGGCGGCCTCCTGGCGATGTTCCGTGACCACTCGGAGCCGTCTTGGAGCGGTCTTGGGGCCTGTTGGAGCATGTTTGGGAGCCATGTTGAGCCATTTTGGGCTAGGTTGAGCCATCTTGAAGGAGGTCATCATGGGCTCTCCGAGGCCCTCCTAGAGCCATCTTCGGCCATCTTGAACGCTCCAACACCTCGTTGGGTTAGAAGAGACCGTTCTAGACCGCCTACGCCCAGAGGATTGGTGGGATTCGGCAGCGAGCCAGGGGGGGTGAGAAGGAGGAGGCCTCCTCAGAAGGCGGCGGGACTCCTTAGGAGCCCTCTGGCCGTCTGTGAAGCTTTCTGTTTTTTTTCGGGGAAGGCAGACAACTTCTCAGAAGGCCTGAGGCCCTCTGCGCCTTCTGAGAAGGGACGCCCCTTCTTAACTTCTCCCCAAGGCTCGCCGCCGATAAACATCTCCGCGCCCTCTGGGACGCCGCTCGCCAGCTTGCGGGTCGCCCTCTGGGCGGAGACGTTGCGTCGCCCGCCGCTTCCGCCTTCCACTGCCTTCCTGCCTGCCGCGCAGTACGCGGTCGACTATCAGCAGCAGGTGCCGCAGCAGCAGGCTCGGGGCCGGGGGGGCGGACGGAGGTCAGGCTGGGCGGCCCGCGGGCCAATAAGAGAACAGAGGCTGCAGGATGAGGAAAAGCGGGGCGAGCAGGGAAGAGTACGATGAGGAGGAGGAAGAGGAGGAGGGAAGAGGAGGCATGATGATGATGATGGTCATGGCGATGATCATGCTGATGGTAATGATGATGGGCGATGATGATGATGATGACGATGATGATGCTGCTGATGATGATGCTGATGATGATGATGATGATGATGATGATGATGATGTTGCTGATGATGATGATGATGCAGAGGAGGAGGAGACGGAGGATAAGGAGTAGGAGGAGGAAGGGGAGGAGAGACGAAGAGGAGGAGGAGGAGAGAAGAGTAGGAGGGAAAGAGGAGGGGAAGTTGAGGAGGATGATGCAAGATGGTGCGAGATGGGCAGCTCCGGAGAGGCCCGACATGGGCACGCGAGCGAGAACGAAGCCGGCGCAAGCCACCTCAAGCGAACCAGTTCGAGTACAGCGTTGTCAGGTTGAGCCTTTCGTGCCGATTATGGGCCAGATCCATCCAGCTGCCCATGCTGTGGTCCACTGCGAAGCGGCGCAGAGCGCAGTGGTTTTTTTTCCAATTACATCCACTGCCGCCTGGGAAACCGCATAATCAGCGCGGAGCCGGACTACCTGCAGGCTGCTGACCACTCGGCGTCCCGCGACGTGGTTACGCGCTACACTCAGCTGGATGGACTCATCCGCATCACGTGCCCTGTCTACAACCACTTTTTCGCAACTTGTGCCCACCTTCACTGTCTCACCCGGCGGCGTGCGCGTCTGTCCACGCCCTGCGTGTGGCTCTCTGGACACATGTATACCACGCCTCTCCGGAGGTTCGCTTGTACCCGCAGATCGGCCGGACCAGTTTATTCTCAGGAGGAGGAGGAGGAGGAGGAGGAAGCGGAGGAGGAGGAGAAGGAGGAGAAGGAGGACGGAAAGGAGAAGGGATGGTCAGGATGAAACAGGAATGTCCGGGAAGGAGGAGCAGGAGGAGGAGCACGAGGAGGAGGAGCAGGAGGAGGTGGAGCAGGAGGAGTAGGAGGAAGGGGGGGCCAGGAGGAGGAGGACTTGGAGGAGCAGGCTCAGAATGCGGCGCGTGGTCAGGGCGACGAGGAACACCAGCAGGTGGGGCAGGGTAATCATTATGAGGAGTAGCAGCAGATGGGAGATTTTGGTGATGCGACGACGGGGTGGCGCTGAAAAAGTGCGCTACACAGGGTTGCATCAAGCCTACCAAAAGCAAGTGTCAACCGATACGAACCCATCCGAAAATAATGACGATATTGAAGATCCGAAGCCATTTTGGCTTAAGTTCGAAACGTTGCCTTGGCGCTTCGAGCTTGGAAGGTGCCAGGTGGTTGGCCCGAGCAGTGTCCTTCTGAGGTTAGGCCAAACCTTCTCCAGCCGTGCGCCAAAGCACCCGTTTTTGTTCGGCATCGTTCCCAGCTTCTTCGCCACGTCCAGGATTACCCCTGTCTCGCACGTGCTCCTGGCCATGACCCGCAGACATGGCCACTCAGCGCGCAAAGTTCGTCAGCGGGATGCGAGTACCAATCGTGAAGATTGGGACGAGGCAGCAGAACTCTCACGCTCGAGTCAAGGTAGTGCGGCCGCGCAACGGACACCAATCGGGGGCACGGCGACTCCCATCTTCATGACGTCGCGGCGCTCTCACCGCCCATGACCAGAACTTCCAACGCCTGCAGAATCGCATCGATCGGCACGCCCTTCAAGAGCTCTGGCGAGCCTGAGGCTACGGGCGCAGCCACCCTCAGGTCTCCCAGTGAAGACCTCATGGCTGCGAGCCGCCAGTTGCCTGTGCCTGCATCGCATGGCAGTCTCTACTATCCTCTGCCTTCTGTGCCCCCTTCTTGTAATATTGTCAATCAGGCTTTACCCTGTTCGGTCAGATCCATTACATAATCTCCCCCGCTGTCCGATCAAGTTGTGCACTTAGAATTCGCATGCGCTCTTTGGTGCAGTTCGCTCGGTGAGCGACAAGGCCCTTATTCGGCATGTTTCAAGTACACCCGTCTCTTTGATGTTATGCGCGGACAAGAGTGCCATGAACAGATCGTGTGTATCAATGCCTTGTCTCGGAGACTGCGCGGGTCTAACATTGGGCGCGCCCACTTCTCATCCAATGCTAATGCTGGCGGGGTCGTTACCTGCCTCACTCCTCGTCTTTTCAGCCACTTCAGATCTGTCTCGCATCGCACTGTCATCGAAGGCCGCATGCTTATATTTGTCCTATCTGGGCCACGTGGCCACCTGGGTGTGACAAATATACACGTGCCGAACACCAATGAGCTTCTTACTGTCTACCGCCGCGCGCGTGCGAGTGTCTTGCCAGCCGGCGTCTGCCGCGCTACCTTTCTCGGCGGTTGGAATGTCGTTTGGTCGGCCGAGGGTCGCCCCCGCGCCGACGGGAGTGGACGGGGCCACGGGGGCGAGGCCCACTCCGCCCCTGCCTTCTCGAAGCGCGGGAGGTGGGCGGAGCCGCGCCAGTCCGGGGACTCGAGGTGAGAGGTTCGGGACGGGGCGATGGCTCGCGCGCCCAGGCTCGACAGAGTCTACAGTTCTCTACCTGCGCCGCCGTTTGCCGACCTCACGGTCCGCGGGGAAGCGTCGGGCAGATTGCAATCTAACATGGCGTTTGATCACTTGCCTGTCGCCGTTGCCACCTCGCAGTTCGATCCTCGGGATGCCCCTCGCCACCTTCCTGGGTGGAGGGCGAAACGCCCAATGTTCGGGGATCTGCTCAACGATACCGCGGAATGAATTCCTGTCTGGGGTCCGCGGGGGCGTCGCGGGCATTTCCAAGATTTGACTTACGAAGTATCCGCGCAAGTCAAGTCTATCTCAGCGACTCGCACTGCAGAGACGACGGGGGGCATGCACTCACGGGCGCTGCAGGCCTTGAGAGGATGGCGCTCAGGCGACGTCTTCGTGGTTGACACTGCTAGTCGCGCTTGCCCTGCGCTTGCTGCCCATTTCCCTGCTGGTCTTCTCCTCGCGGCGCGCGCGTCGATTCCCCTTGCCAACACGCGCAGAATCTACGCTCTATATCATTGGACAAGCCGATCGCGCGCTCGAACGCGACCAACGACATATCTGTCAAGAAGCGCTGGATAATCCCAGCGCCAAGATTCCCCGCCGCCGCGAGCTCTGGGCAAAGATGAATAGTCGGTCGTTGCTCCAAGTGGCCCTCAATGATCATGGCGAACCCGGCGCTTCTGAGGAGAAGGCCGCACGCGCTTTTCCGTTATACCGGGGCCATGTATTCGCCGCGCCGCCTGAGGACTGTCGCCGCGGACCGAGATTGGCACGTTCATGCCGCCACTTGGGCGGGCGCCTGGTGCCCATGCGCTGTCTCTACTCTTGGGGGAGGGCTGGGTGGTGGATGCATGGATTGTCATGGCGCACTGACAGTGCCATGGATATTATGTATACCTGTTCTTGCGAGCTGCTTCGCTCACCCAATGGCGAGATCACCGCCGGCGCGAAATCGAACCCCCTGGTTTGTTCTCCCGAAAAAGATCCAAGGGTTCGAAGTTGACGAGCGAGTTTTCTGGTTTCCCTCCACCGCCCGCCCCCTCGGCATGGCTAACATTGCTACCAAAGTCTTCTCAGCTGCAATGGCTCGGGTCCTTGCCGACGCGGCTGAGTCGAGGTGTGATTGGCATTGCCCAGAAGTGCTTCAAAGGCCGTTTTATGATGGTCAATGCGATCGGAGCTGAACATTATTTGCTCATGGAACACCCTCCGGACCGTCTCGCATCGGGGGTTGTATTAACCGGTGGTGAAGTTGCTTCTCCATTGAATGCAGGTCCAGAGGGTGTTGCTTGTGCTTCGGTCGATGGGTTTGCCCGAAGCCATACTTTCCTTGTTCGGGGAGCTGCATGATGGGGATCAAGCGGCGGTTGCGCTTGGGGGATCTAGATTTGCTTCGTTTCTTGCGGGTCGTGGCGCGCGCCAGGCGGGGCCAGGCTCGACGCTGATCTGCGCCCTGGCCACGCATCCCCTGGGATCCCCGGGCCCCATCACCTTCGCGGGCTCCGCTTTCTCCCGACCGCAGAGCTCGGAGCTCACGTCGCCAGGCTCCTGCATCTTGCAGCTTCAGCACAGTCGTCCAGCACTCCGACCAGCTCGTCATCCTCTTCTTCGCCCAGCTCGCCTGGCTCGACACCGTCGCTCCCTGAGACCTGCGTTGTCAAGGCTGCCATCGCTCTGGAGGCCACCCCGCTCCTCCGCATGGACGACGACGGCGCCTCTGGCTCGACGGTTGTTCTCGAGGCTCAAGCACGGCCTTTCTCTACAATGGCGGGCCAGCGTGCTGCGGTGGCCAGCGGTGGCCTCCTCCGTAATATGTCGCACCTGAGCGCGGCTGTGGCCCCTAGTGCACTGCTCCGAAACCAAGCGACTGAGGACTGCGGTTACCTGCGCGGCCTACCATCATCATCGTTTGCGGCGGACGTTTCTGGCGAGCTGCCACGCGAGAATGCGGTTGAGGCCCCGGGCGACCTGCTCTGCAAGAGTGGCTAGTCTGTCATCGACATGGGCTCTCGTGGCGCGCGCCCTGTTCTTAGACGTTCCCCTGCCCAGCGCTCTCGCGCCCTTCGTCGCGGGCCGATCAACCGTGCCGTGATCTGGGCAGACAGCTGGGTTGCATCAGTACTTTCGCAGAGTGGAGCTGGCAGCTTCGCGACCTGGATGGACTGGCGCGTCGACTGCGTCTTTGCGCCGCTGTTCCACTCCCCCCTCGCGACCACTTCGCCCACATTATGTCTCGCAGGGGTGACTGCCAAGAGCGCCTGCATTGCCGCGAAGCGGAAGAAATATGCATGGCAGGTACATGGAAGCGCTATCTCTCGCGGGCGGTTCCGTCGGAAGCTCTCGCGCGCGCTCCCCGACCCCTCGGTATTGCGCTTGCTGGTGAAGCTCTCCAAGCAGCTCTACGACATGCTCACCCCGCACCCTGGCCCGTCCCGCATGCCCATGGACATTCGCGCCCTCTGTCTATCTTGGGTTGAACGTGGCAGCACTGAGCGGCATGGCCGTGAACTAGGCACGACTCCAACACCGTGCGAGCACATAGCAGGCCTTGTCGCTGCCCTTGGTTTCTCACTTGACGACCCCGACCTCGACCCAACGGGTCCAATGTTCAAATATATCCCGAGCGCCTCAGAGGAATATGTTTTCCCAGCGAGCCCGAGCCGCACACGCAGCAGGGCCCTGAAGCGAACTCCCACCTGTCCCCCACAGGTGCTGATTTGGAAGAGATGGATGAGATCCAGGTGGGGCCCTCGCGGCCACCCCATCCACCAGACCTCTTCGGGGGCGACGCGATATCTGATGGCGAGTTCGAATGCATCGTTGGCCCCCGCCCAAAGCCGTCTGTAGCGCAGCAGGGGCGCCCTCCAGCCTCCTCAAGTGCCGCGCCGCCCGGGTAGGATGCGGGCCCATCGAGCCCTCCACCTCCAGGAGCTGATGCGGCCGTTCTTGATTGGATTGGATCTTCTCTCTCGTCGGCGCATGCTTTGGCCCTTGCTGCCGCGCCT
Source organism: Prorocentrum cordatum (assembly GCA_963575745.1). NCBI lineage: Eukaryota > Dinophyceae > Prorocentrales > Prorocentraceae > Prorocentrum > Prorocentrum cordatum. The sequence goes on along the minus strand of CAUYUJ010016188.1, from coordinate 172,716 downwards.
GCCGCCATGTCTCCGACCCGCCCCAGGCACCCTGGGCCGCATGACCACATCGCCGGAAGTGGGGGCAGCGAGCCGGAGGTCGAGTCCATGGAGGTTGGGGGCGCCGCTGCGCCGCCTGACATGACCATGCCGCCGCTCCACGCGCCGCTCGCGGCTGATCCTTCTTCGTCAGCGTCTCCGTCGGCAGCTCGCCCCGATGGCGATCCCCCTCCTGCTGAAGACCAAGGGCCCCCTGGATTTCAGCCTCCAGCTGTACATGGTGCTGGCGCACCTCCTGTTCTTCAGCCCCATGCTGTCCACGGTGCGCGAGTGCCCCCTGTCCATCAGCCTCCCGAAGATGATCGCGGTGAGTCGGGTCCTCTGGCTGCTGGCGCTGAGTCTGGAGGTGCGTATGCGGCCTGTGGCTTCAACGCGAGTGGGTTTCTGCATCCACTGCGCTCTACGCTGGTTTTGCAGCTCGAGCTGGAGGCCCTCGTGCTTGGCTTCACCCCACGCCCTTCTTCGGCGGCTGCGACGTCGGTGGCTTCCTTGTCTGCGTGCTCGCCACCAACTGCGCTGCCTGTCGAGCCTACCCATCCCGAGGCGATCTCTAGTCTTCCGCTAGCTAACGCTCTTCGTGCCCTGACCAACTTGTACCCCGAGATTTCCGTGAGCAAGAAAGAGCTGGTCTGCTGGATGCTGAACAACCCTAGCTACCTTCCGGGTGAAACGAAGGAAGCCCACATGATGAGGAGCTGGAGTGTTTACCCGTTCCCGGCGTGACCTGAATTTCTCGAACTTCGTGTTGGCGAACAGGCCATGGCCTGCGACTCGGAGGACGACGGGTCTGTGCCACGGCCGTTGGTTGGCACCCTTTTCGGGCGCGCGCACTGCCGCCGAGGACTCCGACGACGTCGACACCAACTTCGCGCACCTGGCGGTCGACGTCGACATGGCCCCTGCTGGGGCTCATATCGATGATGCAGATGGCCCTGCCTTCGCCCTCGCGGGCTTGGAGGGCGCCTTCTCCGACCACGCGCCCTTCGACCCCGTGTCGCAGGCGGCGTTCGGCGACGCGTCCGCGGACCTTTGCACCTTCTCCGGCGCCGACGGCGTCGCCACCTTCGCCGCCGACCGCGACGCCGTGCCCCTGAGTGTCCCAGATGGCGCTCGGCCGAGCGCGTGGTGGTCGCGAGGAGGACTCTTGCCCCCAGGGGCGCTCGTTCGCTCCTCCTCCTCCTCCTCCTCCTCCTCCTCCTTGTCCTCCTCCTCCTCCTCCTCCTCCTCCTCCTCCTTCTCTTCTTCCTCCTCCTCCTCCTCCTCCTCCCTTCTACTTCTCCCCCCCCCGCCCGCCCCCGCCTCGGCCCACCGTCGGTTTGCCACGGCTCAGCGCCCGCGAGGTCCAGGTCGGCTTCGCGCCCGCCACGGCCCAGAACGGCGTCGCGCCGCAGCTCGCCAGCGTCTGGGGGGGGATGGGGGCGGGGCGAGGGGGAGGGAGGGAGGGCGAGAGGGAGGGAGGGAGGAACGAGGAGAGAGGGAGGGAGGGAGGGAGAGAGGGAGGGAGGGAGGGAGGGAGGGAGGGAGGGAGGAACGAGGAGAGAGGGGGAGGAGAAGGCGATGCTGATGATAAGGCCACCTGGAAAAGCGCATGCCTCAGATTCCGAGAGTGCCCACTGGATTTGGGGGAACACGCACACTTATAATTCAATCGGGTTGGAGCAAGCCCGTGAATCACATGACCCTGGTTGTATTCGGATGCGCCTGTCGTAGGGACTCAGGGGACACGACCCCGGACTCAAGGGATTTCGGCAGGATTCGAATGAATCATTCAATCAAAGACAAGCAAAAGGAATGGAACCGACACCTGAATCAGATGATTTCGATTGAAATTGTATCGGGGACCCCAACGCGAGTTCAATCTGCATAGGGGAGCAACCAATGTCAGGGGGCGCCAATTGGATTCGCATTTGGGACAAATAGGAGTTCGATAGGGATGGGCCAGATCCGAGATTCAGAAGATCGTCATGGAATTCGAAAAGATACCGGTCATCATCCATTTAGAATTATGAGGGAGGCAAAATTTTTATCATAGTTTGGCTGGCGTTGAATCGGAATGCACGCACGCATTCAAATCAAACACACACACACACACGCACCAGGTTGGGAGGACTTCGATCATATTTGAGTTGGAGATCGTTGAGTGTGCCATGGAGACACGCGAACCTATAAATCAGCAGTAGAAACTTTCGAATTAGGAACGTGCGATATTTCAAGAAGGCCCATTGCTAACTGCAGCCACATTTCCCCTCCGGGGGAGGGGGGTGGCGCTACTAGAGTACGAGAAGTCTGCAGAGCAGCAGCTTGCGTTCTAACGTGCCCACATCGCGCAGGCACGGTAGGGGATCCATATCCAACGCCCGCTGGGGGTCCACGACGTTGGTTCCCCAGGCTGTGGATGTGGGCAGATCCCCGCCTCGCACTCTGGGGGCCGGTTGGGCTACACCCTGGGCGCGTTCAGGGCGCCGTCTGCGGCCATCTTGGTTTTGCTTTCCGCCGCCGCGGCCCTTCAGAAGCCCTCTCGGACCGACGTCGTGTCATAATGGATGTGTTTGGTTGTATGTTGAGCTCAGATGGGAGCCTTTGCATGTACGATTGAGGCGCCATCGTGCAGACAAGCTTGGGCATTGCTGAGCACTTTCAGGTTTTACGGTGCGTTTGATTGCTTGAGGTTTCTCGTGAAGCCCCTTGAAGTTTCTGATTCGTTGTTTCCGTTAATGTAATTTCTCAGTCTGCTTCTCTTTTTCGTCGACTTCTCGAGCCAGCGAGTACGTGTGCTCGGGGCTCCAGAAGCATCATGTGCCGTCCAGGGCTAGTGCGATCCTTTCAGGCCAGCTAGTACACGTTTCTTGGATTCCAGCTAGCACGCGTTTTTAGTGCGTTTCTTGAAGGCCTCTCAGGGCTCCACTGCCAGCCTCCCGTGGCCATTCTTGCTCCTCCGGACCCGTCCTGAGGCGTGACCCGAGGAGCGAGGCGAGGAGGATGACGACCGCCTAGAGGCGCAAGGGGGGTGGGGGGGGAGCGGGACAGCCACGGTTGTGTCAGCGGCGACGTGGCACGCGAGAAGGGGCATCCGTGCAGCTTGCCACGCGCGGTGCAGAATGCAGGCTCCCGTAGGAATCCCGAGGGCAGCCCAACATGTCTCACGCCTTGTTGCCCTCAGGAAGCGCGGGTCGGCGGACAACGCCACTCGCGTTCTCTCTCTCTCTCTCTCTCTCGCGCCACCGTCTGTACATCCTCCCCTCTTGCTCCCGCATTCCTTTCCTGTTCTCTCCCAAGTGCCGCCCCCCCTCCCCCCAAAGCCCTCTTCTCCGTTTCTCTCCTTTCGCCTTGTTTTCCTTTCCCCTGTTCCTTTCTGTCTGACTAAGGTCTGGATGCTTCAAAGCATGTCCTGGGACCCCTGCCAGGATCCATTCTGGACAATTTGTCGAGCCGCGTCCAGCTGAACCGACGGAGGGATGGGTGCAGGCGAAGACAGACAAACAAACAACTACAGCAATCAGTCTCCCTCCCCCTCAGCAGCTGCCCTATCGTGATCACGCGAGCGCGGAGGCCTGGGTTGGGGAGGCCGGGCTCTCGATGCTGGCCAATATGCAGCAGCAGGCGCAGGCAGTTCGCTTGAGAGGAGAGGGGGAAGGATGGAGGGAAGAGAGGGAGTCAGGTACGAGGGGAGTGGGAGTGGGGCATCATGATTTGAGAGTGGAAGAGGAGAACGCGCGGGGAGGAGGGGGAGGGGGAGACGGTGTGAAGGAGAGGGGTCAGGAGCAGGAGCAGGAGAGCAGGCGGAGGCACGGCAGGACGGACGTGGGCCCCCGTGGGCGAGGAGAGAGTGTCCACCCAGCGGGGCCTTCGCACATCTCGGGAAGGCGAGATGCGGAGGAGGAGGGGGAGGAGGAGGAGGAGGAGGAGGAGGAGGAGGAGGAGGAGGAGGAGGAGGAGGAGGGGGAGGAGAAAGAGGGTTAATGTCGTCTGATGCCGCTGGAGACTGCAACGACGAAGGATCCCAGTTCAGCTGGCGTTCGAATCTCGTTGTTGTACGATCTAACCTGGCGGCGATCCGTGCGACGGCTGCGAGCCCGCGGGCAGCGTGGCGCTAACTGCCAGGCTCAGAACATGCAGGCTTACCAGGGCCAAGCTTACCAGCAGGCCAGCCCCTGCGCCGCCAGGCGTGATGTATACGTCCTTCCCCCACACTCCCCTTCCTCCTCATTATGGTCCCTCTTCCTGTCCCTTCCCCCTCCTCCCCGTCTCCCGCTCCCTCTCCTCCTGCGCAGCCTCAGATACCCGCCATCTTGCCCACCCTGCTCTTCCTTCACCGGGATGGCCTTTCCTCCTCGTCAACCGTGTCCTTTTCCTGCCCCCCGTCATTTTCAGCATCCATTCTATCCTCCCTCACCACATCCTCGTTAGACGAGCTCTGCTGTCCCGTATAATCATGGTGAGGGCATGTAGCCGCTGATGTAAACGACACGCCTGCCAGCGTGGACCCAGCACCGTGAGTCAATGGTGCAATTTGGGTATGGTGCTCTTTGTGAAGAGCTTGAGGTCCTCGACGCCACTACTCGCTCAGGCATCCCATACTCCCATCCGCAATTTGCGACCAAAGCTTTCACCAACGGTGAGTGCGGCTACCGAACAACGTTCGCTCGATAATCTCAAGCTGTGCAATGACGCGAGGACCCTGCTCATGCATATTGCTGACCCAGGCGTGCGAGTGGTGATGCTGACGGCGACATGGGTGACCACGCCAAAGACGATGACGATGCTGGTGATGGTGTTGATGATGTTGATGGTGATGATGATGGTGTTGGGTTAGTTGATGGTGATGCCGATGCTGGTGGTGCTGATGATGAGTGTGATGATGATGATGCTGATGATGGTACTGGTGATGATGAATTGGATGCTATAGATTGTCCTGACTGGCACTACGCACACATGTGACGAGCTTGTAGCGGTTACGTCCAGATTGGGAATGGCCACACGCAGGAGAAGGGGAATTGAACATATGCGAATATTCGAATACCGTGTTACGTGTGTGGACGTTCGATCGTTCCTCGGTTTGTTGGGGTTGCGACCTGGTGTGAGGTCCGATGGCGCAGTGTTGCAGACAGATCGTTGCTGTTGTCATGTTGCACGTTCCAGTATGTTGGGCGTAGCATGCGGAGTTCACCGGGGAAGATCGAAGTAGGCTTCCTTCCAGTTGTCCTCCTCGGCATGCTGCGCATGTTCATCCTGCCCAGCTCCCGTTTCCCATACGCCTCGCTGACCATTTGCAGCCACAGGTGCAGCCCCAGGTGCAGCATGTTCAGCAGCAAGCGTTTCCGCAGGCTTTGATTGCTGCCCACGCGCGCGCTTACCCCCTTTGCGTACGAAGAGGAGCGGAGGACGAGGAGGAGAAGTTGGGAGGAGGAGGAGAGGGAGGAGGACGTGGAGGAAAGGGTGAAAGAGGAGAACAACAAGGAGGAGGAGGACGAAACAGAAGAGGCGGTCGAGACAAAGGACGGAAGAAGGAGACGGGGGAACGACGAGGGGGAGCAAGAAGCGTTGGGTGCCTGCAGGAGTACCATGCATAGTTCCCGAAGGGAATCTGCGGGAGCCCACGACATTATCTCCAGAATCGGGCTGGAGCCGTCACGGTGTGCGGCCCCTCTTCTTCGCATCCGCATCCGCGCGCTCCTCAGTGGACGCAGCTCGCTTGGCCTCTAAAGAAGGAGCCCCGTCTCCAGAATTGGGTATAGAGAGGAGGAGGAGAGGGAAGGGCGGAGGAGAAGGAGGAGGAGAAGGAGGAGAAAGAGGAGGAGGAGGAGGAGGAGGAGGAGGAGGAGGATCGAGGAGGATCGAGGAGGATCGAGGAGGATCGAGGAGGCCCGTCCGGGAAGTGCGCCGCCACATGGAGGGAGAGGGCGAAGGACGAGGATGGGAAGGACAAGAAGGAGCAGGAAGGGGGAGAGGAAGGGGGACGGAGGGTGGGTACTTCGCAGAGCGTGGCGCAGAGCAGCCAGGTTTGCGGGCTCAGGCGTGGCCAGCGGGCTCCGTGGGGGGGGAGGGGGCAGCGCTTCGTGCTTGCCATGCAGGGAGCCCCCTGGGCCAGCCCGCTGAGCCAGCACCTCCCCGTCCACGTCGGGGGGGGGGAGCCAGGCTTAGGTGGCCACATGCGAACCCTACCCCCACCCTCCCCCTCAGAAATCGTGGGGGGTAGGGGTAGGGTTCGCATGTGGCCACCTAAGGCTTGAGAAGCTGTTCCCCCTCAGCCCGAACCTACTGCGAGCACAGCCCGCCGCACACATCACAACGCAAGGGCGCGTGTTTCCGCCCAGCCCCCCCCCCCAGCCCCGCGTCAAACCGCGTGCGGTCGTGTGACGGGCGCGCGGACACTCCGCGCCTCCAGAGACCAGGTGACCTTGGCGAGGGCGGAGGGGCCTGGGCAGCAAGCCCGCCTCGGCCACGGCATAAGCGCTCGCCTGCCGCGGGAGATCGGCTCCTCCTCCTCCTCCTCCTCCTCCTCCTCCTCCTCCTCCTCCTCCTCCTCCTCCTCCTCCTCCTCCCCCTCCTTCTCCTCCTCCTCCTCCTTCCCCTCCTTCCTCCTTCTTCCTCCCCCTCCTCCTCCTTCTCCTCCTCCTCCTCCTCCCAGAATGTGGTGACGGACGGTGCTGGCCTCCTCTTCCTCGAGCTGTAGTCAGGAGCCTGAGCAGGGGCCGAGAAAAGAGCGGCCAGGCGTCCCGCGGCAACGCTTAACTGCCGCGGACAGGTTGAGAAGCTCTCGACTAGCTGACCGTAGTGACCCGAGCGTCCCGCCCGTCGTTGGTAGTGTGCGTCCGACTCCGTGTATGCGTGTGTGCTGTTGTCCGTGTGTCTTCGAAGTTGGTTCCCCTCGTCGCCCTCCCAAGCCCAATCGCTCGCTCTTCACTGCCACGCGTTCGAGACAGCGGCGCCACCTGCCCCCACAGAGGGCACCGGGCGCCCTCGCTGCAGGTCGCCTCCCGCGCGCGAGCGTTCGAGCTTGGCGGGCGGAGCAGGCCGAGGAGCCCAGGAGACGCGCCGGCAACCGATCGTGTCGGACGAAAGGGAGGGGGCGGGACCGGGGAGGGGGTCCTCTTCCTCCTCCTCCTCCTCCTCCTCCTCATCCTTCTCCTTCTCGTCCTTCTCCTCTTCCTCCACCTCCTCCCCCCCTCCAACTTAGTTATGGTGGTGGTGGTGGAAAACAGGCCACTCAGAGACGCCGCTGTGGTGTAATTGATTGTAGAAAACCCGCGGCGGATCCAGGCCATTTGCGAGTAGTGACTTTGCGAGTAGCCTCCAGGCTGTCCTTTCGGCCCGCAAGGTGTTGGCATGACAGTGTTAGTACACCCTCATCGCGGAAGGAGAAAACATATGTTGCCGCGCCGTTTATTCCGACGCGCAACCTTGCGTCTTGGGGGGAGGGCGTCTCGGCCACGAGGGCAGACGCCGCTTCGGACGCAGGGCTTGCCATGGGGTTTGCCGCGGTGCCGGCTTCGTCTACTTGGGCGCGGTACGCAGGGCTTGCCGCGGGCTTGCCGCGGTTTCAGCGCCGTCCAACTTGGCGCGTCGATAGCAAGAGGCGCGACAGCATAATATACATTGTATGCATACATATACATACAGACATACATACATACATACATACATACATGCATACATGCATGCATACATACACACATGCATCCATACATACATTCATTCATACATACATACATACCTACATACATACATACACACACATACATACATGCATACATACACGTATACATACATACATACATACATACATACATACATACATACACGCATGCATGCATGCATACATGCATACATGCATACATGCATACATGCATACATGTATGCATACACATATACATGTATACATACATGAACACATCCATACATGTATGCATGCATACATGCATACCTCAATACATGCATACATACATACATACATGCATGCATACAAACATACATGCATACATACACACATACACATATTCATACATACATACATACATACATACATACGTACATACGTACATACATACATACATACATACATGCATACATACACACCCACAACCATACATACATACATGCATACATACATACATACATACATACATACAATCATACATACATACATACATACATAAATACATGCATGCATACACACACATATACATACATACATACATACATACATACATACATACATACATACATACATACATACATACATACATACATACATACATACATACATACATACATATTGTCCACAACCCAGGGATTATTAGTAAGTTTGGCTCTCTAATCCTTCGCTCCCATTCACAACGAGAAGGTCGGCCACATGCAGACGGGGGCATGGGGAGGGGCAAAGACTGTGAGTCGGAGACCACGGGCGCACGGAATGGCGTAAATGAGAGCCTGTGGTAATGGGGGGGAAGCTGCGGCGTTCCGTAATGAAATGCCATCTGAGCGGGCGAGAACTCAGGGATCTACATGGGGGCCTGCCGAAGCGGTGTGAGGGCCCACATCGGAGCCACCTCGGACTGTCCTCGGGACGTCTTGGGACTGCCGTTCGCCCGTTTGCACGCTTGGTTGAGCGTTGAGAAGGCGCCCTAGAGAGCTTGAATTCCTGGGTGGCCCTGTAGAGGAGCGTCCAGACAGTGTCCCCGGGCTGTCATGGAGCCGCCTATGGGCAGTGTCTAGGGCCCTCATGGCGCCTCCCATCAAAGAGTGAGGATGCTGATTTGGCTCGTGTTGGGGCCTTCCCTGGCCGTCAGGGCGCCGCCCATGGGCAGTTCGGGGGCCGCCCCGGGCCCTCGTGGGGCCGCTTTAGGGATTCAGGAAGCGCGTTTGGGTAAAGTTGGAGCGGTGTTCGGAGATTTGACCATCGTTTCGGACGCCCGGCAGGCCGAAGGAACGAACGGTAGCAAGTCTTACTATATCATTGAAACATCAGTGAGTTTGGGGTTCGAGCGGGTCTTGGAGATACCTTTCGGGTCGCCTCAGGGCCTCCGACGAGGGCCAAGGCCAAATGGACGCCATTTTGGACCGGTTTGGGCGTGTCTTGGGCCTTCCGCCGGCCATTTTGGGGTCAGTTTGGGGCGGTCATGGGGCCGCTTGTGGGTAGTTTAGGAGCCGTCTTGGGCTCCCGTACCGGCTTTTCTGGAGTCGGGAAAGGTTTTCGGTGCTTCGCCTGCGTTCTCGGACCCCTGGCAAGCCGAACGAGGACATAGTCGAAAAGCATGCAAAAACCACAGAAATATGTTCAAGGTTTCGAGCGCCTCTTGGACGTGACATTCGAAGCGCCTCCGAGCATCCAGCCAGGGCCTGGACCGCATGATGCCATCTTGGACCGCTTGTGGGTCTCGAAGGTCTTGCGCCAGCCGTCGTGGGGTCAGTTTTGGGCGGTCATGGGGGCTCTTGTGGGCAGTTTTGGGACCGCTTCGGGAGCTCATGGGGCTCATTTGGGCGCCGTCTAGGAGCGGCCGTCAGTGCGTTTCCAACATTCTCGGACGCGTGGAAGGCCGAATCAGCAAGAATCCGAAAATCATATAAAAACCAACGACACATCTATGCTTTTGCGGTTCGAACGCATTTTTAGGGTGACATTGGGGTGATCTTCGGGCATCCAGCGGGGGTCAAGGCTAGTTGGATGCCATCCTGGACCATTTGGGGTGGCTCTTGGGCCTTTCGCCGATTGATTTGGGACTGCCACCCGCCTGCATGCACACCTTTGCAAGGATTTCCGGCCTCCCCCCGTGCCACGGATCCGGGGGGTCCCGTTTCGGAGGGGGGGGGTCGCACCACATTGGATTATAAAAGCATAGACAAGGGAATGGATATGTATGTATGTATGTATGTATGCATGCATGTATATATATATATATGTGTCTACATATATATAGTGTCTACCGATCTATCGATCTATCTACTTATTTATCTTTCTCTCTTTTTCCCAACCATCCTGTGGTGTTGGGTCCTCGTTTTGAAGAAACGGTCCCCGCGTTCCTTCTCCTCCTCCTCCTCCTCCTCCTCCTCCTCCTCCTCCTCCTTCTCCTCGCCCTCCTCCCTCCAGGGTTCGCATGCCTCCCCACCACCCATTTCGGCACACCCCTCACACGTTTCGTGGCCCCATAGGGAGCTCCACCGAAGGCCCCAGTGGCTGCGTTCGCATGCCTCCCCACCACCCATTTCGGCACACCCCTCACACGTTTCGTGGCCCCATAGGGAGCTCCACCGAAGGCCCCAGTGGCAGGGTCCAACCACACGATCCCCACCACCCATTCACGCACCGACACGTTTCGTGGCCCCATAGGGAGCTCCACCGAAGGCCCCAGTGGCTGCGTTCGCATGCCTCCCCACCACTCATTTCGGCACACCCCTCACACGCTTCGTGGCCCCATAGGGAGCTCCACCGAAGGCCCCAGTGGCTGCGTTCGCATGCCTCCCCACCACCCGTTTCGGCACACCCGTCACACGTTTCGTGGCCCCATAGGGAGCTCCACCGAAGGCCCCAGTGGCTGCGTTCGCATGCCTCCCCACCACCCATTTCGGCACACCCCTCACACGTTTCGTGGCCCCATAGGGAGCTCCACCGAAGGCCCCAGTGGCTTCGCGTTCGCATGCCTCCCCACCACCCATTCGGCACACCCCTCACACGTTTCGTGGCCCCATAGGGAGCTCCACCGAAGGCCCCAGTGGCTGCGTTCGCATGCCTCCCACCACCCATTTCGGCACACCCTCACACGTTTCGTGGCCCCATAGGGAGCTCCACCGAAGGCCCCACCACCCATTTCCGGCACACGGTGGCCCATAGGAGCTCCACCGAAGGCCCCATGCCTTTCGGCACACCCCTCACACGTTTCGTGGCCCCATAGGGAGCTCCACCGAAGGCCCCAGTGGCTGCGTTCGCATGCCTCCCCACCACCCATTTCGGCACACCCCTCACACGCTTCGTGGCCCCATAGGGAGCTCCACCGAAGGCCCCAGTGGCAGGGTCCGCATGCCTTCCCCACCACCCATTTCGGCACACCCTTCACACGTTTCGTGGCCCCATAGGGAGCTCCACCGAAGGCCCCAGTGGCGCGGTGCCTATGAGAAGAGGGGCCTAGTTTGCGTGCCCCCTCCTTCGTCTCATATCCGTGCGGTACTCGCAGCTGCATACGGTTGGGTCTTTCGCCAGGCTAATTTTTCTCTCTCCCTCTCTCTCTCTCTATTTACATATGTATCACCGCGTGGCCCCCGTCCGCCAGCCCGCACTCTGCCCTCTGCATCCTCGAGAGGCGCGCGCCTCCGCCCGGCATCCGGCCCGCCCGGCCCGCGGGGCTTGCCGGGGCGATGCCCGCAGACGCCGCCGCGGCAGCCGAAGACGCCGCCGCCGCCGGGGCGGCAGGCCTCCCACACGGGGGGGCCCGGACACGGTCGGTGGGCCACGCGCAGAGCCTCTGCCACGCGCAGAGGGGGGCGGAGGGAGGGGGGAGGGCCTCTTAGAAGCGCCCCTGCTTCTCCGAAGGCGCGGGCCCCATCTATAGATGCAAGGCCGGCGCCTTCTAAGAGGCAGCCTCCTTCCAAGAAGCCCTCCCCCCTCCCTCCGCCCCCTTGTGCGCGCCGCCAAGAGCCGGGTGGGGTCGGACGGGCCCAGGGCGAGGCTGGGCATCGCTCGGACGTGTGCATTGTTCCCTCGGCGAGGGCCATCGAGGAGCATCCTTGATCACTTGGCGGAGAAGCCGCGCACGAAACCGAACAAAAGCACAGGGAATGGACGTCCGAGCGATGGCCAGGAGGAGGAGACCGCTCCAGAGCGTTCCGCTCCGAGAAAAGGGCGCGGCGCCCGAGGCATCCTCCAGAGCCGCCAGGGCTCAGAGGTTCTCGACTTAAACCGCACCCGAGTTTGTCCTCGCCCTGGCTTCGTCTTATATCACCGAGCGCGTTCCACTACTCGCAAAGTGCCTACTCGCAAAGGTCCGAAAAACATGTGTTCGCTGTGGTGTCATTTATCGTGGGAAACCCGCGGCGGATCCAGGCCATTTGCGAGTAATGACTCTGCGAGTAATGGAACGCGCTCGTCTATTATAGGGCAACGGGGGAAGGCTTCGTAGAAACACCGCAGAAGGGGAGTGTGGTACGCGTCGCCCGCGCGGCAGGGGCGCTTTCCTCGAGGCACTGGCGCCTCTGGCGCCGCAGACGGGGCCAAGAACATATAATCTGGCCGCGCGCCGCGGATGCACGGACACACGCTCTTGCTATCCCACTTCCCAAGGTCGTCCGCCCCGAAATTGGCCCTCTCCTCTTCGGCCCCCCCCCCCAGGGCCAATCGCGCGCAGAGGGGGGTAGAGGGAGGGGGGGGTGCTTCTTAGAAGCACCCCTGCTCCTTAGAAGGCGCGGGCCCTGTTTGGCCGGCGCCTTCGAAGAAGCCTCCCCCCTCCCCCTACCCCCTCGCGCGCCCCGCCAAGTCGGAGGATCGCGCCGAGTCGCCGCTGCATGTCCCGATGCATCGGCGGTGCATCTGCGACGTCGGCGATGCGCCGGCAACGATGGCATAGAAAAGATCGGGCTCCACATCGCGCCGCATCGCCGATGCAACGGCAAGACGCCGCCGCCGCCGCTGGGGCGGCAGGCGGCGTCAGCGCCGAGCTCTCGCTGCCTCTCGGCGGCGGCCCCAGGGGGAGGGGGTGGGGCCTTCACTGAGATACAGGCGCGCCGATGCTTTCACACCCAGCGTTTCGCCTGATTTCGTGCTCTGGAACCCTTCCAGACCGACCAGGCTCGAAACATGCCGCGCAGAGATAAGGTTTTGGGCTCCGGACATTTTTTGATCCGCGGGTCGAGAGCGAGCCTCTTCCGATAGAAGCTAAGCGGGCCACGCACAGCTTTAATTAGCAGAGGGGGGGCAAAAGAAGCCGGGGCCTCACGTCAAGGTTAGGGCTCCGGACATGATTCTTACGATGTCCCATTTCTTCTTCGCGCCGTCGGACCTCAGGAGAAAGCAGAGGGGGTGGGCCTCCTCAGAAGGCTCAGAGGGCCTCGGGCCTCCTGGGAAGCTTTCTGAGCCTTCTGCGAAGCCCGGCCGCCTCCCGAGAGGGCCTGCCCCCCCTCCCGCTCCTCAGGAGGGACAGAAACACGCAGACACGGTGCATCGCCGACTCCCAGGAAGATCTGGGCACACATCGGAAGTGGGGGGGAATACGAGAGCCCAGACAGCATGGGACAACGTGGGACAACGTGGGGAATCCTGGGAGTTGTGCCAACTTACCTGTGTGTCCACAACGTGCGTATTTTTCCCTCGGCGAGGACCCTTGAGGAACATCCTGGACCATCGAGCGAAACAAAAACACGCACGAAACCGAAAAATGCACGGGGAATGGACGTCCGAGCGATGGCAAGATGGCCTCTTCAGCTCCCCCCTCCGGCGCGCCGCCGAGCCTCGGCCCTCCGGAGTTCCGCCCCCCCAGGAGCGGCGGTGAGCGGTGGACAGCTGCGCGCCCGCAGAGTGCGGGCAGGTGTCCCCGCCTCCTCCTCCTCCTCCTCCTCCTCCTCCTCCTGCTCCACCTCCTCCTCCTCCTCCTCCTCCTCCTCCTCCTCCTCCCTCCTCTCCTCCCTCCTCCTCCTCCTCCTCCTCCCTCCTCCCCCTCCCTCCTCTCCTCCTCCCTCCTCCTCCCCTCTCCTCCTCCCCTCCTCCTCCTCTTCCTCCCCCTCCCCCTCCTCCTCCTCCTCCCTCCTCTCTCCTCTTCCTCCTCCTCCTCCTCCTCCTCCCTCCTCCCCTCCTCCCTCCCCTCCCCCCTCCTCCCCTCCTCCTCATTCCTCTCCTCTCCTCTTCCTCCTCCTCCTCCTCCTCCTCCACCTCTCCTCCTCCTCCTCCTCCTCCTCCTCCTCACTCCTCCTCCGCCTCCTCCTCCTCCTCCTCTCCTCCTCCTCCCTCCCCTCCTCCTCCTCCTCCTCCTCCTCCTTCCTCCTCCTCTTCCTCCTCCCCTCCCTCCTCCTCCCTCCTCCTCCTCCTCCTCCTCCTCCTCCTCCTCCTCCCTCCTCCCCCTCCTCCCTCATTCCGCATCCTCCTCCTCCTCCTCCTCCTCCCCTCCCTCTCCTCCTCCTCCTCCTCCTCCTCCTCCTCCTCCTCCTCCTCCTCCTCCTCCTCCTCCTCCTCCTCCTCCTCCTCCTCCTCGCCCACCTCGCCTCGAGTCGGCGACTACAAAGGGCGTGTTGTTACGCCAGGGTGTGGCTTGCGATCGGCACTGCTGGGGCCCAGGAGGACACTGTCCTCACTGGGCCTCCTCGGGGCGCGGCGGAGAGCTAAGTCGAGGTCCCCGACCACCCCCCAGGGTGGCCCCCAGGGCGCTGGTTGCAAGCCACACCCCTTGCAATCCGCACCCTTCGGAGTCGCCGATCGAGGCTCCCCGTCCCCGGAGATCGCGGCTTCAGGCCTCCCAAACGAGGTCCGAGCGGATGGGGTCGGAGGATCGCGCAGCTTCGCCGTTGCATCGGCGATGCGGTGCGACTTGGAGCCTAATCTTTTCTATGCCATCGTCGCCGACGCATCGCCGGCGTCGCTGATGCATCGCCGATGCATCGGCGATGCAGCGGCGCATTCGGTAGGCTTCCACTGGAGGAGCCCGAGGCTGCAGACGCACTAGCTGTTGGGGGTCCGCGCAGATTTCTCGTGTCGGCGCTACAGGAGTCTATGGAGCCGCCCCAGGCAGCTTCGGAGGAGCACCTTCATATCCTTCGTGCTTGGGTGTTATTCGTGTCGGGTGTGTCTGTGAGGTCTTGGTCCCTGGGCGAAGGGGCTCATGTGCTTGATCCACGTTCGTGCGGCCATGTTTCGAGAGTACGCTCCACTTTGTCCAGGGTCGAGAAGCAGCCGCGCGAGGTCCTCCACGGTGTGTGTGTGTGTATGTGATCGCGTGTGTGTGTGTGTGGTCTTGTGTGATTGTGTGTGTTTATGTGTCTGTGTGTGTGGTTGTGTGTGTGTCTGTATGATTGTTTCGTGTGTATGTGTGTGTGCGTGTTTGTGCTTGTGAATGCTTGCGGTTGTGTGTCTGTTTGCGTTTGTGTGTGTGAGTGTGTTTGTGGGTGCCTGTGTGCATGCGTGTGTGTTTGTGTTTGAGTGTGTGTGTGTGTGAGTGTGTGTGTGTGTTTGTGTCTGTGTCTCTGTGTGTATGTGTTTGTGCCTGCGTCTGTGGGTCTGCAAAGTACATGTGTTTCCGTCGATGCTGTTGCTCATCTGTACGCTGCCTCCCTTCGGCGGTGTCGTGCTGTCGTGGGTCGCTCGCGGATCGCGCCGCCCCCCCGACGGCGTGGGGCTCCAGGAGCCTGGCCGAGGGTCGAGGGCGATGAAGGGACGACGGAGTGATGGAATGGGGTGGAGTGGAGGGTTGATCACCGAGCGCGTTGCACCTTCTCGCAAAGTGCCTACTCGCAAACGTCTGAACAACAACGTGTCTGCCTCAGCGCAACGGATCTTTCCTCTCACACACGACGGATGCAGGCCATCTGCGAGTAGTTTCCGTGCGAGTAGTGGAGCGCGCTTGTCTAGTGGAGGCAAGGAGGGAGACCCAATCTAAAGGCTCCCGGTGGCGGAGGGAGGGAGGGAGGGGAGCGGGAAGTGTGCCCACCCCCCCAGGAGCATTCCCGTGCCATCGGAGAGGCCAGGGGTTCCCCTTCCCCTCCCCTCGCCCTACAGCTGGCACGAGGGTTAATCAAGAGAAGCCCTAGGTTTTGACTGGGACCCTTGAGTTCTGTGCGTTTGGTCTCTCCACACTGGACTGCTCCATTGGGCCGGGCGCTCGGCGAAGGTGCTCATGCTCTTGGCACGAATTCTTGTAGCCTTGTTTCGATTGCCCCCTCCGCCCTCCCCTTTTTCCACC
>CAUYUJ010016188.1:139305-154305 GCA_963575745.1 Prorocentrum cordatum | reverse complement strand
CTCCCTCGTGCGCGCAGGCGCTGCCGGGGCTAAGAAATGGTTTCGTCCTTGTATGGGTGTTCCTGGATGATTTCAGCACCATGACGCTAAACATAAAAATTCGACGATCTGCTCGCTCATTTTCTTGGATCTGCCGAGCAAATCTGACGAGGTGTCCAGCGATAGGCCTGTTTTGAAAAAGGATCTGCCCTAGATCCGCTTAGGAGTTGAACAATTTTGCAAATCCGGTCTCAAAACAATGCGGACCTCGAAAGCAAGAGTCCATCCGTGTAACCCTTGCACAAGCTAAGCTGGAAGTTCGGGGCGAACACTTAGAGGAAAGCTTGTCAGATTCAATGGGCGAAGGGTAGGTGGAACGATTGTACGAAATTTGTATCTTGCCGGCCCTTTCTTGCGTCCTCCGCCTTCTGTTTTCTTCGATTGTCGTTAGAATTTACGTGGTGGCTCACGGAGCTTCGAACACGGTTCGGCGTTGGGTGTTAGCTCGGCATTACCATTGGCCCCGTGTAAATCACAATTAAATGAATGTTGAAGCGATACATATATACATATAGAGAGAGAGATTCAGAAAGGAGTGGCTTCCATTGGACTCCATCCTTTTAGTTGTTGGAAGCGGTTGAAGCGATTGTGCTCGGCGCTAAGGCGAGAACCCCATTTTGCCAACAACCCCTTCCATCAGCATCACTGCTGGAGTTGTGTACGTCGAGATTGTGCGGCGCTGGAGCGAGAACCGCACTTAAGAATGAACCTGCCTCCATTCTAAGCACTGTTGCGCTCGTTTACAACCAATGTGCGCGACGCCAATGCGAGAGCCGCCTCTTGAAAATCAACGGCCCTGACGCCTAGGCCGGCCTACGGAAATGTCTGCTGGTGCGACAGGGGGGAGCTACTCATCTGACTCGGACGAGGGATTGCGGTCCGAGGATCGACGGCCGATGTTTTCCAGAGCTCGGGGATGCGGAGGTTCGAGGATCGAGGTGTCAGGATCGAAGAGGCGTCAGGATCGAGGGTCAAGGCTCCCAGCCTGCTGGGTGGCGAGGGGAGGGAAGGGGGCCGACGACGCGTTTTGCCATCCACGAGGGCCGACCTCGGGAGGCTCGTTTCGGGCCCTGGGATGCGGGCCTTGATGGGGCCCCAGATGGAGGCCACTAGGGGCGTCCGGTGACCGATCTTGAGTGGCCGAGGCCTCCAGGCAGATCTGGGGACCTCGGCTGGAGAGCCACGAGGAGACCCCAGGGACAAGCAGGCGTCACCTCGCGCGGTGCGTTGCGAGGGTCCCTGCGCGCGAGGCCCCGGACCTTGCTCGAGGATGGGGCTCTGCAGCCCCCAGTGTGCGGCCGAAGCCACGTGATCTGATGCGACCGCGTGATGGCAGCATCGTCCTTCCCCGCTGGTACTGGTTGGCCCAGTGTTCTTTTGAGGGTACACGGTGGCGCGATTACGGGTTCTCCCGTGGTGCTCCTCGGGCAGTGTTTGCACGTATGCCTATAGCATTTTTGGGCCCCCCGAGGAGTGGGATGGTTGTGATAGGAGCTGATTTTTCCCAACCGTCCTGTGGTGTTGGGTTTTCGTTTTGAAGAGACAGCGCCCGCGTCCTCCTTCCTTCCTTCCTTCTCCTCCCGCTGCCTCCCCTCCCTCCCCCAACCATCCTGTGGTGTTGGGTCCTCGTTTTGAAGAGACGGTGCCCCGCGTTCTCCTCCTCCTCTCCTCCTCCTCCTCCTCCTCCTCCCCCTCCTCCCTCTTCTCATCACCACCATCATCATCATCATCATCATCATCATCATCATCATCATCATCATCATCATCATCATCACCATCACCATCACCATCACCATCACCATCACCATCACCATCACCATCACCATCACCATCACCATCACCACCAGCATCAGCATCATCATCATCATCATCATCATCATCATCATCATCACCATCACCATCACCATCACCATCACCATCACCTCCATCATCATCATCATCGACATAATCATCACCCATTTCGGCGCACCCCTCACGAGGATCGTGGCCCCATAGGAAGCTCCACCGAAGGCGCCAGTGGCAGGGTTCGCATGGCGGCCCCGCCCCGGCGGCCTCGCCCCATTTCGGCGCACCACTCACGAGGATCGTGGCCCCATAGGAAGCTTCACCGAGGGCGCCAGTGGCAGGGTTCGCATGGCGGCCCCGCCCCATTTCGGCGCACCCCTCAAGAGGATCGTGGCCCCATACGAATCTCCACCGAAGGCCCCAGTGGCAGGGTTCGCATGGCGACCCCGCCCCAGTTCGACGCACCCCTCACGAGGATCGTGGCCCCGTGGGTAGCTTCACCGAGGGCGCCAGTGGCAGGGTTCGCATGGCGGCCCCGCCCCATTTCGGCGCACCCCTCACGAGGATCGTGGCCCCATAGGAAGCTCCACCGAGGGCGCCAGTGGCAGGGTTCGCATGGCGGCCCCGCCCCATTTCGGCGCACCCCTCACGAGGATCGTGGCCCCAGAGGAAACTCCACCGAGGGCCCCAGTGGCAAGGTTCGCATGGCGGCCCCGCCCCATTTCGGCACACCCCGCACACGGTTCGTGGGGCTCAAGGTTGGATTTTCCGGTTCGTGGTCCCTTTCTTGGGCAATTATTCGGTCCGTTTTGGGGCCCTCTTGGGCCGTTTTGGGGCTCTCCTGGGCTGCTTTCAGGCCCTCTTGGAGGTCTCTTGGGCTGGCTTGGATCGATTCTGGAGGCTGGGCTCGAAATGTCCGTTCGGGTTCCCCGTCTGGGTTTCCTCTTGGGTCAGTCCCAGGGGTCATATTGGGCAGGCTTGGAGGCTTGTTGGTCCGTCTTGGGGTCTCCTTGGGCCGTCTTGGGACATTCTTCAAGCCCTCTTGGGCCGTCTGGGGGCGATGTTGAGGGCCTCTTGGGCTATCCTGGAGCGTCGGGAAGCCGAACGGGTGAGAACGCCAAAATCTTTCAACATCCGAAGGGAAATCAATGATTGTTGTGTCCTGAGGCCCTGTGGAGACGCTTCTTGGAGGCGTCTGTAGGCGTCTTCGAGGCGTCTGCGGCCGCGTGGAGGCGATCTTGGGCATCTTGGACCGATCGGTCGGCGACTCGGAGCACCGTGCCCGCCTGGTGGCGCCTCGTGGGCGCCTCGTGCGCGTGCGCTGGGCGGCCGCAGAGCTTGCACCACGTATATTGCACCACATAGCTTGCACCACATAGCTTACACCACACAGTTTACAACCCAGAGCTTGTACCGCATATATTGCACCGCATGGCTGCAATAGTGACCTGCTGCACCTCGACACCGTTCATTATCATTCAACGTGCTGCCTCACTCGATCCTTTCATCATGTCACGTTCTGCAGCCAGACGTCTCTTCGGGATTGTCTATGCCTCAGCCACTAGATTGTCTTCTTGTGAATGGGCAGCCGTCACAGCCAGCCAATGTCTCAGCGTTCTCGCAACGTCACCAGCAAACACATACCGTCTACGGGGACCGCAGCGCGCCCGCTCAGGTCAAGTGATTGTGTAACCATAGTCGTTGTCAAGTCCATTTCGTCGGCTACTGTTTCTAGCGCGGCACTCGGTGCCTCAAGGGATTGCAAGCTCTCACACTTCGCACTTCCACGTGCTCGTGCGTCGTAAGCAGCGAAGGGTGTGATGGTGTGTGGTTGACAGAGACGTCGGACGAGTGACAACGGAAAAAAACGTGAGTCGTTCGAGCGACTACGCCACAAAAGACGGCGCAAGTCTGACAGAGCCAGCCGATACGTCATTTGGCTGGGTATACTACAACGGATTGTGCGGCGCACCTCAGACTGAGCGAGCCCAGACGTGGTGATGCGGACAACGATGCAGCTTTGGCGCAACCTTCTGGCTCCATTTGTCGTGCCGTAGGTCCGACACGTGATTTTTGTTCCCCGAGTGTTCGTTGCGATTGCGTCGTGGATCCAACGCGTGATTCGGTGGGGCGGTATCGTACTAGTCCATGTCGTGGCATTTGCCACGTGACGCTGGCAACTGTACACTGGATGCGGTTCCCAGGGGACCAACAGTCTACGGAACACGAGAATATAGAGGAGCAGGAGGAGAGAAGGGTTGAAGGGGCCCCGTTATTGTCTCTCAATCGTTGTCACCATTCCCAGAAGCCAAAGGGAGTTGTCTCACTATTCCCAACCATCCTGTGATGTTGAGTCCTCGTTTAGACGAAACGGTCCCCGCGTTCCATCCTTCTTTCCTTCTCCTCCGCCTCCCTCCTCCCCCTCCTTGCCACTGCCCTCCGCATGTCCATTCTGGTACACCCCTCACACGGCTTCGTGGCCCCGTAGGAAGTTCCACCGAAGACCCCAGTGGCCGCGTCCGCATGCGTCCTCCCCGCCCACCGCATGCCAATTTCGGCACACCTTCCACGCGGGTCGTGGCCTCATAGGGAGTTCCACCGAAGGCCCCAGTGTCCGTGTCCGCATGTGCCTTCTTTGCCCACCGCATGCACACCCTTCACACAGTTCGTGGCCCCATACGGAGCTCCACCGAAGACCCCCGTGGCCATGTCCGCATGCGTCCTCCCCGCCCACTGCATGCCAATCTCGGCACACTCTTCACACGGTTCGTGTCCCCACAGGGAGTTCCGTTGAAGGCCCCAGTGGCCGCGTCCGCATGCGTCCTCCCCGCCCACCGCATGCCAATTTCGGCACACCTTTCACACGGTTCGTGGCCTCATGGGGAGCTCCACGGAAGGCCCCAGTGGCCGCGTCCGCATGCGTTTTCCCCGCCCACCGCATGCCCACTTCGGCACACAACTCACGCGGTTTGTGGCCCCATAGGGAGCTTCACCGAAGGCCCTAGTGGCCGCGTCCGCATGCGCCCTCCCCGCCAACCGCATGCCCATTTCGGCACACCCCTCACGCGGCTTCGTGGCCACATAGGGAGCTCCACCGAAGGTCCCAGTGGCCGCGTCCGCATGCGTCTTCCCCGCGCACCGAATGCCCAATTCGGCATATGTGTCTTGCGTTTTGCGGCCCTCGGGGAGCTCCACCGAAAGCCCCAGTGGCCGCGTCCGCATGCGTCTTCTCCGCGCACCGAATACCCATTTCGGCACACCCCTCACACAAATTTCGCGGCCCCTGGGGAGCTCCACCGAAGGACCCAGAGGCCGCGTCCGCATGCATCTTCCCCGCCCACCGCATGCCCATTTCGGCACACCACTCACACAGTTCGTGGCCCCATAGGGAGCTCCACCGAAGGCCCCAGTGGCCGCGTCCGCATGCGTCTTCCCCGCACACTGCATGCCCATTTCGGCACACCCCTCGCACACGTTTCGTGGCCCCTGGGGAGCTCCACGCACACCCCTCACACGGTTCGCGGCCCCATAGGGAGCTCCACCGAAGGACCCAGTGGCCGCGTACGCATGCGTCTTCCGCGCCCACCGCATGCCCATTTCGGCACACCCTTTACACGGTTCGTGGCACCATGTGGAGTTCCACCGAAGGCCCCAGTGGCCGTGTCCGCATGCGTCTTCCCCGCGCACCGTAGGACCACTTCAGCACACCTCTCACACGGTTCGCGGCCCCATAGGGAGCTCCACCGAAGGATCCAGTGGCCGCGTCCGCATGCGTCTTCCCCGCCCACCGCATGCCCGTTTCGGCGCACCCTTCACACGGTTCGCGGCCCCATAGGGAGTTCCACCGAAGGCTTCAGTGGCCACGTCCGCATGCGTTCCCCCCCCCAACTACCCACTTCGGCACACCCCTCACACGGTTCGTCACCCCATAGGGAGTTCCACCGAAGATCATGTTCACAAATGCGTTATTCGCATTTGCACATGGTTGTGTCTTTCGCCATGCTAATTTTTGTGTAGTTCGTAGCCCGTTCTCATCAACAGCATCATCATCCGTACAGTCAAGGGCAGCAGCACCATTCTCGTCTTCATTACTATCAGTACCCTCATAACCATCTTCGTTGTACACCTTCACAATCGTACCCATCAGCATGTTGACACGTATTGCTCGATTGCCCATGCGTGCAGCAAGTCTCGTCACCGTGCCAGCGCAGCACTCAGTGCAACGACGCTTCGAGCACTGGTCAACAGACAGGGAGCTTGTGAAACCCCTCGTCTCTGTTCTTTGAGGGGCTTTCGGGGGGGCTATCTTGGCAGTCTTGGGGCTGTCTTGGGCTCCTGAAGGCAATCTTGGGACCCTCAGTGATCGTCTTGTGGCTCCCTTGGGCCATCTTGTTGCAATTTTAGGCCCCAATCGGCCGTCTGGGGAGTCTCTTGAGGCTGTCTTGAGAGCCTGCTGTGCCCATTTGGGGCAATCCTCGGGCGCTCTTGGGTTGTCCTGGGCCCCTTCGTCTTGGGACCTTTTTGTAGTTGTCCTGGTTCGACTGGGGGACTTCTGGAGGCCCTCCTTGGGCTTGCTTGGCCCCTCCTCGGCGCCTCCCATGGTCTTCCAGGAAGGCCTCCTGGCCTCCACTTTGATGGTTTGGAAGCCGCTTGGGCCCCTCTGGCACCAGTGGGGCCTTCCTGGGGAGGAGGTGGGAAAAAAAACATACACAAAAACACACTGGGAAAAAACACGCGTCTGTGGGAACAAAAAACAACGCACAAACACACACACACACACACACACCCGTAGCCATTTTGGTTCAAGCCTGCCTTGAGCAGGAGGTGCGCGGCGTGGTCTCTCCCTGTAGAGTCCCGTCGCCTCGGCGGGCACAGAGAGCGGCTCTGTCCCTTTCCCCTCCTTGTCGCGGCCCCTGCGATGGCGGCGGTGCCCGACGACGGCAAGGCAATGGATCTACGGTCCAACAGCGGCGCGGAGCTGGTCTTGGCGATGGCCGTCCAAGGTGCTGCTCAGGGAGCTGCGGCGGGCGGCGCCTCGCGGCAGGCGATAGCCGCCGCGGTCGCTGCCGCGCTCCGCACGACATGGGCGCTGCTGGCAGAGGTCGGCTCCGAGGAGGACGCCGAGCTTGCAATGCGCTGGCAGGCCATGGAGCCCGCCATGCGCCAGCAGCCGCGGGGCGCCCAGCCAGGCGGCGCCGCTCGCGCCAGGCGCAACGTCGGGGCGCACGTCGACCTCGGCAAGGGCGTCGAGGCCTTGCGGCAGGCCCTGGCGCAGCCGCAGCGGGCCCAGCGCGGAGGGCGTTGCGGGCCCCGCGTGCCGGCGCCGCCGGGCCCGGTGGCGGCGGACGCGACGGAGGACCAAGCCGACGGCGTCGAGCTGGGGGGCACCAGCCTGGACATTGGGGAGCCCGACGTGGACGAGTGCGAGGGCACCGACCAGGTCATCGACACCCCCGAGGGCCAGCTGCTGGGCGAGGTTCCGCCTTCCTCGCAGCTCAGCGCAGCGGTTGGCGAGGACTCGGAGCTGGACGTGGACGAGTGCGAGGGCACCGACCAGGTCGTGAACAGCGCCGAGGTGCAGCATGTTCCTGAGGCGCCGCGGGACGTCGAGCCTGGGGGCGACGGCGGGTGCGACGCCGAGGAGCAGCTGATGGTCGACAAGACGGAGGGGGCGAGGGCGGCAGCAGCCGAGGAGGAGGACGACGGCCTCTACGATGGCCAAGACCTGCCCGTCGACGGTGTCGGCGGCATCGGCATGGAGTACGGCTGCACCTTGGAGGGCAAGGAGGGCGAGAGCATCTTCAGCGACGCCGTGCAGGCTCGCGTGCGGGGCTACTTCTCCTTCGTCCTCAGGGTCGCCTTGCTGCTGTGCGTGGCCTTCTGCCCGTACGCCATCTTCGACGGGCATGGGCCGTGCGTGCGTCACACTGCTCGCGGGTCGGCCCTGGCTAGCTTCCGCCCCGTA
The DNA here is from genome assembly GCA_963575745.1 of Prorocentrum cordatum. Taxonomy (NCBI): domain Eukaryota; class Dinophyceae; order Prorocentrales; family Prorocentraceae; genus Prorocentrum; species Prorocentrum cordatum. The sequence goes on along the minus strand of CAUYUJ010016188.1, from coordinate 146,516 downwards.
TGTGATCGACCTAGGGCCTTTGCCCGACCCGTACCACGCGGCCCGCCAAGCCTTCCCGAAAGGTGGAGAGATACACTGTGGACCTTGGAGGAGGAGCACGTGCTTGAGTTCCTCGTGGAGCGGCGGCGCAGGCTGGAGCACGCGCTGGCCGTGGCTAGGCGCGACGGGGTGGCTCGCACCATTGACGCCGAGGACGCCGAGGACATGGCGCTGTCCTTGCGGAGCGTCTCGGAGGACATTCGCGAGCTTGAGGCGTGGAGGCCTCATGACTTCGATTCGGGATAGCCCGCGTGGACTTTCCTTGACGCCTCGGGTACCCGCCGAATCGAGAGCAGCGAGAGGCCAGCTGCGTGGACGGTCTCAGTGCAGCAAGAGTGCCAGCTGCGCGGATGGCCTCATGATGCTGGAATGGCCGTTGCGCCATCGTCGTCGGGGTGCGGGTCCCGCCTCTGAGTGGCCCCAGCGGTAGTGACAGTGCCCCCCTTGGCGCGGCGTCCGCCGTGGCTGAGGGGCCTGAGGGGGTGTTCCCTCGGGGTGCCTGGGCCCGCATTCGCCGTTGGCGGGGCCTGGGCTCGGCCGCTGCGCTCGCTTTTCAGCCCCCTTGGCGCCAGGCTGAGGGGCCTAGGGTGGGGCGCGGCCTCGAGGGGGCCTCGGCGCTCTTCACCCTGGGGAGTCGGCGGGGGCGCTGCCCGCGGCTCGGCTCCCTCGAGGCTCGGCATGCGGCGGACGGTCGCTCGAGAGCCCAGCGCACGGGCTTGGCGAGGTGTCGACGCCCCAGGCTGCCGATGCACCAAAGCACCAAAACACACACACACACACACACACACACACACACACACACACACACACACACACACACGTGGGCAAAAAACACAGTTTGGTGGGGAAAAAGACACAGTCTGTGTTTGTGTGTGTGTTGTTGTGTGTTTTTCCCAGCCCTCCTTGGTTGGGTATTCGTTTTGAATGGAGCAGTGTGGTCGCGTCCCTTCTCCCTTCTCCCGCCTCCCGCCTCCCGCCTCTTCTTGTCTTGCCTGCGGGGGGCTGCGATCTGTGAAACGGTCGCCACTTTCGAGGCCTGCTGGGGGGTCCTGCATAGAGGGTAACCGCGGCAGATTCAAATTAGACCTCGCCATCCCTGGGGGGATGCGATCTGTGAAACTGTCGCCACTTACGAGGCCTGCTGGGGGGTCCGGCATAGAGGGTAACCGCGGCAGATTCAAATTAGACCTCGCCATCCCTGGGGGGCTGCGATCTGTGAAACTGTCGCCATTTTCGAGGCCTGCTGGGGGGTCCTGCATAGAGGGTAACCGCGGCAGATTCAAATTAGACCTCGCCATCCCTGGGGGGCTGCGATCTGTGAAACTGTCGCCACTTTCGAGGCCTGCTGGGGGGCCCAGCACAGTGAGGGCCACGCGGCGGATTCAAATTAGACCTCGCCATCCCTGGGGGGCTGCGATCTGCGAAACTGTCGCCATTTTCGAGGCCTGCTGGGGGGCCCAGCACAGTGAGGGCCACGCGCGGATTCAAATTAGACCTCGCCATCCCTGGGGGGCTGCGATCTGCGAAACTGTCGCCATTTTCGAGGCCTGCTGGGGGGCCCAGCACAGTGAGGGCCACGGGCAGATTCAAATTAGACCTCGCCATCCCTGGGGGGCTGCGATCTGCGAAACTGTCGCCATTTTCGAGGCCTGCTGGGGGGCCCAGCACAGTGAGGGCCACGCGCGGATTCAAATTAGACCTCGCCATCCCTGGGGGGCTGCGATCTGCGAAACTGTCGCCATTTTCGAGGCCTGCTGGGGGGCCCAGCACAGTGAGGGCCACGCGCGGATTCAAATTAGACCTCGCCATCCCTGGGGGGCTGCGATCTGCGAAACTGTCGCCATTTTCGAGGCCTGCTGGGGGGCCCAGCACAGTGAGGGCCACGGGCGGATTCAAATTAGACCTCGCCATCCCTGGGGGGCTGCGATCTGCGAAACTGTCGCCATTTTCGAGGCCTGCTGGGGGGCCCAGCACAGTGAGGGCCACGCCGCGGATTCAAATTAGACCTCGCCATCCCTGGGGGGCTGCGATCTGCGAAACTGTCGCCATTTTCGAGGCCTGCTGGGGGGCCCAGCACAGTGAGGGCCACGGGCAGATTCAAATTAGACCTCGCCATCCCTGGGGGGCTGCGATCTGCGAAACTGTCGCCATTTTCGAGGCCTGCTGGGGGGCCCAGCACAGTGAGGGCCACGGGCAGATTCAAATGAGACCTCGCCATCCCTGCGGGGCTGCGATCTGCGAACCTGTCGCCACTTTCGAGGCCTGCTGTGATCCCCGTTTTCGAAGTGGCTAGGAGTGCTCAGGAATTGTAAATCATCAGCTTTATCAAGCCCTTTTCCTGTAGCCAGTGTCCTGCGAGTCTCCCGAATTCCGTCTGCAGACATATGTAACCCTCGCTCCGTCATCGCCCCCTTATAAAGTATCCTAAACTATTTGCGCCCCGCTTTTGCGCAGGGGTTGGGTACGTCGCCAGGGTAATGTGTTTTTTTCCCACAGTGTGTGCGTTTTCCCCACAGTGTGTGTCTTTTTCCCATGGGTGCCTCTTGAGGCAGTGCTGGGCCCTCTTGCCCGCCGGGGGCCCTCCTGCGCCGGCCTCTGTTCGGCGTGGGTTGCCGTGGAGAGCCCGAGGGAGGCGGCAGGCAGCCGAGGAAGCCTCGGGAGAGGGGGCGGCGGAGGAGGAGGAGGAGGAGGAGGAGGAGGAGGAGGAGGAGAAGGAGGAGGAGGAGGAGGAGGAGGAGGAGAGGAGCAGGACGGGCGGAGGAGGAGGAGGAGAGGAGGAGGAGGAGGAGGAGGAGCAGGACGGGCGGAGGAAGAGGAGGAGGAGGAGGAGGAGGAGGTGGAGGAGGGGGAGGGGGAGGAGGAGTAGAGCACGTGTTCGGCGACGACGACGACGGTTCGGGCGCGGCCGCGGCGATCGCGGGCTCCGGCGCGGCACACTTCGGACAAGGGTCCGCTAGCGGGAGCGCAGCAGCAGGAGGAGGAGGAGGAGGAGGCACGCAGCACTGCCATGAGAGGGGGGCCTTAGAAGAATGTCACAGAACTTTGCTACAAGGCAGCACTTGGCAGTCTGCCACGCCTCCACGTTCACGAGGGCACGAGGGCGGACATCACGAGGCATGCGAGTACGTGCCTGAGCCGGTTTGGCAACTTGTTCCCGCTACCGAAAGCCAGTTTCTGTGCCGTTGTTGTATTGTTTCGTGCCCGTTTTTCCCCAGCACAGCATGGCCCTGGCGCGAGGTGGAAGAAGAGGAAGATGAGTTCGACCGCTTGCAGAGGCTGGCCCGAGAAAAGCAAAGAGCTCGCCGGAAGTACCGGAACAAAAAGTTGCAGTGCCGTGGGTGAAGCAAATACAGAGTAGCAGGAGGAGGAGGGGGAGGAGGAGGAGGAGGAGGAGGAGGAGGAGGAGGAGGAGGAGGCGCATAATACGGGACATTTGCAGGATTTCGAGGTTCGTCGCGGGTCGTTTCAGAGGACCCCTGGGGGGCCGAGAGTATGGCTCGGAGGACGAAATCGGCATGAGATCTTCAAAAGTCTGTTCTGTGTTGCGGTTGTGGCCTTCAGTACCTTCACAGGCGCAGCACTCCCCCCCCAGTTGCTTTCGCCGCGTGGAGGGGTGGGCACAAATATTGCATGGGAAAACACACGCACACACACACACACACACTGTGGGAGAACACACACACACTGTGGGAAAAACACACACTGTGTGTTTGTGTGTTTTCACACACACACACACACACACACACACACACACGCACACACACACACACACGCACACACACAAACACACACACACACACTGTGTGTGTGTTTTGTGTGTGTTGTGTGTGTGTTTTCCCCACAGTGTGTTTTTTTGCGCCAAGGCACCCCCTGGGAGCACGTTGGTGCAGGGCGCCCGAGGCCCTCGCAAGGGGCCCCTCGCGCGCGGGGCTAGGCGGCGAAGGAGGAGGTGCAAGGGGGAGGGGGAGGAGGAGGAGGAGGAGGAGGAGGAGGAGGAGGAGGAGGAGGAGGAGGAGGAGGAGGAAGAGGAGGAGGAGGAGGGAGGAGGGGGAGGGGAGGGGGAGGAGGAGGAGGAGGAGGAGGAGGAGGAGGAGGAGGAGGACCAGTGTAAACCCAAGAGTCATCAACGATGTTTGAATAGACCCTCCCTCCAAGCTCCCTCTTCGTAGGCCCCTAGAACGGTTCGTTTCCATGGAAGGAACTGCCTCGTTGGAAGACGACCGTTTGAAGACCTTGAAGCATGCCAAAACATTGTTCTCGGGGTTCCAACGCCACGGATCAACCTGCCGTTTGCATCTTGACGATCCTGAATCGCGCCAGGACGCCATTCTTGGGAGTCCAGCACAGCGAATCAACGTAACTGTTGCACCCGCATAATTCGGAATCCTTTCAAAACACCACTTCTGGAACGCTGATGATGGGAATCCGTGAAACTCCTCCCTTTTTCTGTAAACGAATTAGCGCGGCGCTAAAGCGAAAACCACATGTTGAAAAGGAACCGCCGAAACGAATGTGCGCCGCGCTACGGCGAGAACCACATGTTGAAAACGGGTCGCCCTCAAGCCGCGAAACCTTTGCACATTGTCAAAGCGAATGTGCGTCGCGCTAATGCGAGAGCCACAGTTTGAAAACGGGTCGCCCTCAATCCGCGAAACCATTGCACGTGCTTAAAATGAATGCGCACTGCGCTAAGGCGAGAGCCACATTTTGACAACGGGTCTCCCTCAATCCGTGAAAGTATTGCAAAGTGTTGGAGCGAATGAGCACCGCGCTAGGGCGAGAACCACATTGTGAAAATAGGTCGCCCTCAAGCCGTGAAACTCTTGCACATGTTTGAAACGAACGTGCGCCGCGCTAAGGCGAGAGCCACATGTTGAAAACGGCCCGCCCTCCACCTGTGAAACTGTTGCCCATGTGTTTCCAACCATCCTGTGGTGTTGGGTCTTCGTTTTGAAGAGACGGTCCCCGCCTTCCTCCCCTCTCCTCCTCTCCTCTGTCTCGTCCTCCTCCCCCTCCTCTCTCCGCCCCCTCCTTGCCTCTGCCCTCCGCATGTCCATTCTGGCACCCCTCACACGGCTCGTGGCCCCATCGGGAGTTCCACCGAAGGCTCCAGTGGGAGGGCTCACCCGGCACCACCGCACCCAATCCGGCACACCCATCACATAGTTCGTGGCCCGACAGGGATATTCACCGAAGGTTCCAGTGGGAGGGTTCGCATGACACCACCGTGCCCCATTCGGCACGCCTTTCACACGGTTCGTGGCCCCACCAGGAGTTCCACCGAACGCGGTACCCACAATGCGGTGTTCGCAGTTGCATATGGTTGGGTCTTAACGAGGACGAGGAGGAGGAGGGGGAGGGGGAGGAGGAGGAAGAGGAAGAGGAAGAGGAGGAGGAGGAGGAGGCGGAGGAGAAAAGGGAGGAGGAGGAGGAGAAAAGGGAGGAGGAGGAGGAGAAAAGGAGGAGGAGGAGAAAAGGGGGAGGAGGAGGAGGAGGAGGAGGAGGAGGAGGAAGAGGAGGAGGAGGAGGAGGAGGAAGAGGAGGAGGAGGAGGAGGGGGGGGAGGAGCTGAGGAGATGAGGTGGAGGAGGACGAGGAGGAGGAGGAGGCGGAGGAGAAGGAGGAGGAGTAGTAGGAGCAGGAGGAGGAGGAGGCGGAGGAGAAGAAGGAGGAGGAGGAGGAGGTGGAGGAGGAGGAGAATGCGGCGGAGGCGGAGTCGGAGGAGGAGGAGGAGGAGGAGGAGGAGGAATAGGAGGAGGAGAAGGAGGAGGAGGCAGGAGAGGAGCGGAAGGAGGAAGAGGACGAGGAGGAGATGTTGATGATGATGATGATGATGATGATGATGATGATGATGATGATGCTGATGCTGATGCTGATGCTGATGCTGATGCTGATGCTTATGCTGATGTTGGTGTTGCTGATGTTGGTGTTGCTGATGATGATGATGATGATGATGATGATGATGATGATGCTGATGATGATGATGATTATGCTGGTGATGATGATGATGCTGATGATGATGCTGATGCGTATGATGCGAATGATGAATGCTACGATGGTTGTGATGAAGGTGATGAGGATGTTGCTGATGGTGGTGGTGATGATGACGATGATGGTGATGGTGATGCTGATGATCATGATGATGATGGTGATGATGATGATTAGGAGGACGAGGGGGGGAGAAGGAGGAGTGGATGAGAATGAGGATGAGGATTAGGATGCTGCTGGTGATGGCGATGATGATGCTGGTGATGATGCTGATGATGCTGATGATGATGGTGATGATGACGATGAAGAGGGGGAGGAGGAGGTGGAAGAGGCGGAGGCGGAGGACGCGGCGGCGGAGGAGGAAAAGGAGGAGTAGGAGGAGAAGGATGAGGAGGGGGAGGAGAGGAGTAGGAGGTCGAGGATGAGGAGGAGGAGGAGGAGGAGGAGGAGGCGGCAGACGAGGCGGAGGAGGACGAGAGAAGGATGAGGAGGAGGAGGAGGAGGAGGAGGAGGAAGATGATTATGATGATGATGAAGACGATGATGATGTTGATGAGGATGAGGATGAGGATGAGGATGATGATGATGATGATGATGACGACGATGATGATGATGATGATGATGCTGAGCTTGATGCTGATGATGCTGGTGACGATGATGATGCTGATGATGCTGATGACGATGATGATGGTGGCGGTGGCGATGATGTTGCTGATGATGATGAGGTGGTGGTCATGAGGAGGACGATGATGGTGATGATGACGGTGATGCTGATGCTGATGATGGTCATTGCGATGATGGTGGTGATGATGCTGATGGTGGTGGTGATGATGCTGGTGCTGATGAGTATGGTGCACATGATCGTGATGGTGATGCTGATGCTGGTACTGATGATGATGTTGATGATGATGCCGATGCTGCTGATGATACTGCTGATGCCGATGGTGCTGATGCTGGTGATGATGATGATGCTGATGCTGATGCTGATGATACTGACGGTGATGGTGTTGCTGATGCTAATGATGATGATGACGATGATAATGCGGAGTAGGACGAGTATGGTGAGGCAGATGATGATGGTGATGGTGATGATGATGATGATGATGATGATGATGATGACGATGCTGATGCTGATGATGGTGTTGATGATGATGATGATGAGGAGGAGGAGGAGGAGGAGGATGG
>CAUYUJ010016188.1:84305-134305 GCA_963575745.1 Prorocentrum cordatum | reverse complement strand
CTGCTTCTCTCTCCCTCACACGCCCCCCCCATCCAGGATTTTCCGCGACAAAAGGGGCGCTGTAAAATACCCTCAAGTGGGTATTGTCGAATAACATCTCCCCACAAACAAAAAAGCAAACATCGGTGTTTGTAGTCAGCGTCTCCACGCAAATACAGGCTAACAATCGTTTGTCAGGCCCTTAGGCGGATTCGCCCGCCATCTTGAGAAGCATGTGAGCAGCAAACTGAGGTTAGTGGCAAGAGAAGTCATCCTCCTTCTTTTTCGATCGATGCCTTCCTTCACCGTCCCCGCCTCCTCTTCTCATTCTTCTCGATTTCTTCCTTCATCCTCCTCTTTTCAGCGTCTCCACGTCTTCACCTCCCTTCCTCCCCTCCACCCTCCTTCTCCCGTCCACTCCTTCCCTCCATCTCCCCCTCCTCCCCTCCTCCTTCCCCCAATACCCCCCTCCCCTCCTCTCCTCTCCCATTCTCTCCCCTGATCCTCCGTTCCCCATTCCCCCCCCGACCCCCCCCCTCTCACTTCTGCTCGCGGCCAGCGCCCAACGTCTCAGCTCTTCGCCGGCGCGGCGCCACGCGACGCCCGCGGCGTCTGCCGGCGTTGCCCTCGTCTCGGCATCGCTCGGACGTGTGCATTTTTCCTTCGGCGAGGGCCATCGAGGAGCATCCTTGATCACTTGGCGGAAAAGCCACGCACGAAACCGAAAAAAAAACACAGGGAATGGACGTCCGAGCGATGGCCACTCGTCCTCGTCCTCGTCGTGGTCACAGTCGCCGCCGTCGGCGGCCATGTCGTCTCGCCCTCCGCTCGCTCGCGCCTCCCCGCCTCTGCGACCGACGAGCGGCTCCGCTTCGTGCAGGTACAGGAGGGAAAACACACACAGACAGAATTAATCGTCGATTCCCCAGGAAATATGGGAAAATATGGGAAGTGGGGGGGAAGACAAAAACCTAGAAAATATGGGAAAATATTTATTTGTGTGTCCCAGGGCCCCTTCACTGCTCCGTGCAGGTACCAGTTCCTGTTCAAGGCCGGCGCCTTCATCATCATGTTGACGATCGTGCCTCGCCGCGCTCCCACTCCGATCTCTGGGTGTCACCAGCCTCGAACTGATCCCTATCCCTAAGGTTGACACGCCAAAAGGCGATGACCATCTTAGGGATGCGCCCTAAAAAACTAAGGGAATCCCTAAGATTGGCATCGAGATGAGGCGATGCCCAGCTTAGGGATAGGGATATGTTCCAGGCTGATCAGGGTGGGCAGCGCACCGATGGATGGTCGACCAGGGGAGGGACGACGGTCGGAGGAGGAAGACAACGAAAGGAGGGATTCGCTGGAGTGTCCGCTGGCCTCCACGGAGCGGGAGCGAAGTCAGCGCTCGAGCGCCCCAAGCGGCGGGCCGCGGAGGAGAGCCTCGCGCCTGGCAGTGCCCTGCTCCCGAGCCCGGGGCGCCTTCGACAACAGGGGGGGGAATCGAGGAGCGGAGGAGGAAGACGAAGGAGAGAAGGACCCGGCATCGCTCGGACGTGTGCATTTTTCTCGGCTGGGGCCATCGAGGAGCATCTTTGATCATTTGGCGGGAAAGCCACGCACGAAACCGAAGAAGACACAGGGAATGGACGTCCGAGCGATGGCCAGCGGAAGAGGAAGACAATGAAAGGAGGGATTCGCTGGAGTCCGCTGGCCTCCACAGAGCGGGAGCGAACTCAGCGATCGAACACCCCAAGCGGCGGCCAAGAGGGCGGTGATGACTGGGGGGGGGGATATGATGGCGGGGGCCACGACGTCTCCCAGATCTCATGGCCCCCTCTTCTTCTTCAGTGCATCCCCTGGTCCCCCTCCCCCTCCCCTCGTCCGCGCAGCTGCCTGGGGCCATGATCTGCGACTCCCCCCCCTGGGACGCCCCACCCCCCGCTCGGACGCCCCCGACCTCGGGGAGAGCGCAATGGGCCGGTCCTCCGCCCAGGCTGGGCCGGGCCAGGATCGGTGCATACGGATGGTTGATTGGCTGCGCCGCGACACTCAGACGTGCACGCTCCCTCTGCTGCTCCCTGCTCCTCCAGGATTCATTCTGTTGTCATCCGTCGTCTCGCCCGAGGCCTCCCAGGTGGGGTCAAAACAGGTGGGGTCGGAGGATCGCGCCGCATCGCCGATGCATTGGCGATGCGGCTCGATGTGGAGACTGCCGTTCACCACGCCGACGTCGTCGATGCATCGCCGACGACGCCGATGCATCGCCGATGCATCGGTGATGCATCGATAATGCACCGGCGATGCGGCGCGATCCTCCGGCACCCCTTACTCTGACCCCATTCGGGAGTCATCCATCTGCATTGTCTTGTACACGCCGTTCGCTTCATACAGGCGCCACATCTGTTGTTGTGGACAACGCCACGTGAACCTTGACGTGCGGGAGTCGTACTTGTCATGGTGTTGTTGTCAATCGCGAGCTCGCTCGTCGCAACCTGATCGCCTCGCCCGGCATGCATGTGTCGTCTGGTTTGGCATTTGTTTTCGCACGTTCGTTGTCCCCCCGCCAGCTCATCCTGCTCATGTTCGTGCTTCTTCTCCTCCTGCTGCCCTCATTCCCCCATGACCACTCGGCCCCCTCTGCCAGCCCGGTCCCAGTGCCCGACAGTCGTTTGCGCTTGCGTCCCCATCTTCCACTACCTCGATGCATCTCCTCCCTGCATTCGCAGCAAGGTGCTCATAACCAAGAAGGTTCAGGCATGGATGGGGCATGGAAAAGACAAGGACACAACCCGGCGCTCTGTGCCCCGGCCTCGCTGTGTGGTTGCATCGACCCCACTCCCTTCCGTCTCCCAACTGCTGCCATTCCTCATCATCCTTCCCCGTCTCCCGATCCCCTCAGTCTGAAGGTGAGGTCGAGTGAATGCCGAGCAATGTTGCACGTGGCAGCGTCGCCCAGGCGCCCTGGGGAGATGCGCATCCTGTTGGGCGCCTCAGCCGTGCGTAGAAGCGCAAGCCCTGCGCGATCAAGGAGCGCACGAGGTTGGCTCTGCATATCCGAGCTGGTCGCTCGCCCTCCGCAGGGAAACGACGAGGCGTGCGCAGGCACAGGAGTTGCACGCTGGAGGTGAGCCAGCGCTGCGGGGTACCCAGGTGGGGCACCGCCTCTCGCGCCTGCTCGTGCCGGCTGCTCCTGACCGCTACACACAGGGGAACAAGTAATGGCCTTGGCATCGCTCGGACGTGTGCATTTTTGCTCGGCTGGGGCCATCGAGGAGCATCCTTGATCATGTCGCGAAAAAAACCACGCACGAAACCGAAAAGAACACAGGGAATGGATGTCCGAGCGATGGCCAGAGCATATAAACGTAAAACCTCTGAGGTCCGCGCGGACTCCCCGGATCGGCGCTGGGGCCCCCTGGCGGCGCCTCGGACGCCGCCCCTGGCACGCCCTCGCGAAGCTCCTTGACGAGATGGTCCCGACAGCCTCCGAGGGGCGACGGCCCAGCTGCCGCCCTCTCCGGGAGGCGCTCTCCGCGCATGCGCGGAGCGGAGTCGGCGCCTCGCCTCGCCTATGCCTCGCCTCGGAGGGGGGCCCGGCGCCCCCTGCGAGGAGTCCGCGCGGACCTGCGAGCTCTCGTGCTCGTGCCGCGGCTCCTTCCCCCCCACGGGTGGGACTGCCCGCTGCCCAGCCCGCCCCTGCCTGCTCGTGCCGCCCGCGTCGCCGTCTGTCGCCTGCCCCTGCTCGAGCCCCCGCCTCCGTGGTGCTGGGCTTCCGTCGGGCCTGCACTCCGTAGCCATCTCGGCTCCAGCGCCGAGGCCCAGGGCGGGGGCGCGCCGCAGCGGCCGGGGGCGGGCGGGCGCCATGAGCGCGACGACGTTGCCCTGCCAGGGCGCGGTCTCGTCGTCGGCGGCGCGGTGCGGCAAAGGCGCCAGGGCAGACTGGCCGAGGATCGCGGCCGACTGGGTGGCCGCGGGGTCTCCCGCGCTATCGGCGCAGCGTCGGCGGCGCGCAGGGCTGGCACCACCCCGTCGAGGCACGTCTCTGAGGGCGACGAGCAGCCCGTGTCCGACGGCGCCCGGCAAGGTGGTCTCCGCAGAAGGGGAGACGATTCACCCCGTCGCCGCGATGTTGGCGACTGCATCCGACATCGCCGCCAACACGCCGAAGCTGAAGCGCGTGCACGGCTCGCCGCCGCCGCTGTGGGCCTCCTCGAGCGCACGTACGAGCCTCGGGAGCACGGCATTCACGTCGTCCGTCTGCCAGGAGGAGGTCCACCAGCTCAGGCACCGGGTCGGCCAGCTAGAGGAGCTCCTGCGGCGGAGGGCGGAGCAGGTCGGCCAGCTGGCCGAGGAGGTCGACGGCATTTCCGCCCTCGCCGCACCTGGAGGACTGCCGCCGCTGTCGAGGCAGTTGGGCGAGCTGCTGGAGGACCACTCGGTGAGCGAGAGCACCCTTGATAAAGTGGAGCAAGCAAGGCGATCCGCCCTTCAGCAAGAGGACCTCGCTGCAACCTTCTCGAACGCCGCGCAGGCACTGCAGAGGCGGCTGCGCGCGATGGCGTCCCAGCACGAGGAGGACGGCCTGGCCGCGGGCTTGGCCACCACCCCGCTCCACACCCAGCGCTCCGCCCCGAGTTCCCGCGCCGCCACGGCCAGGCACTCGGAGGCAGAGCGCCGGCCGGCCGCGGAGGACCCGGAGCGCGGGCCCGGCGCGGAGGAGGCCGCGTCCCTGGGCAGCTCGGGCATCCAGGCCCTCCGCCTGGAGCTCGCGTCGCTCGGCGCCGGGGAGCGCGCGCACCGGGCCGCGATCCGCCGGGCGCGGGAGCTGGCGGCCGCCGAGGCGCCTCCGCCGAGTGCGCCGGCAGCCGCGGCGCCGCAGGCGACGGCCCGTGAGGCCGGTCGTGCCGCCGCGCCGGCGGGCTGCGCGGAGGCGGGCGGCGACCGGCGGGCGCCTTCGGCGGAGTTGCGGGCGCAGCACGCCGTGCAGGTGGCCAACGAGGTCGCCGCGCAGGCCGCCCAGGCGCTGGCAGAAATGCGGAAGCGCGAGGCCGCGCTCGCGGCCCAGGCGCGCACCGCCACAGAGCAGAAGGCGGCGCTGGAGGCCATCCTCGGCAGCCTCTTCCCTGGCGACCGGCTCCCGCTCAACTGACCATCCGCGGCAGTTCGGGCCAGCCCCGATCCCCCGCGAGACTGTGCAACGTCCTGCCGACCCCCAAGTGTGCAACATCTGGGCACAACGACGGCTGAGCCAGTCGCCTCCTCCCCCCTAGTTGAGAACTGGCGCATCTCGCCTGGCGCCCGGCTGCGTCCTTGCGCGTGGACTGCCGTGTACAGCGTGTCACCCGATCCAGCCTGGGAGCAGCGCGCGCTGGCGCTCCTGGACCTGCGCTGATCTCCCTGTCGTGCTCCAAAAAGAAGAAGCGTAAGTCGGGCCTGTCCCTCTACAGGGGGAAGATCCAAAGACAGTCAACACATAGTCTGGGGACGATGTTTTGGAGCGTTTTTGGACCATTTGGGAACACCATGTTTGGACCATTTGGGAAAGTATCCAAAAATAATCAAAACATAGTCTGGGGGCGATTTTTGTTCTAGCATGTTTGGACCATGACGATTTTTTATAGCATTTTTGGACCATTTGGGAACACTTTGTCTGCATATGTTTCTAATGCTTCGCCGAGAATCCCTGGAGTGCAGTGCAGTGTTGGAGCATGCTTGCTTGCTTCTCGCGTGCGTGCTGGAGTGCAGTGCGTTTCTCATGCTTGCTCGCGTGCAGTGTTGGAGCATTTTTGGACCCTTTGGGAATACTTTGTCTGCACCTGTTTCTCATGCTTCGCCGAAAAACTCCCCCTGCAGGGGGGGGGCACGCCCGACTTCCTGCCGGGCTCCTGCGCCCGACGGCCCCGCTCCGCCGGCGGGCCTCCGGCCCCCGCCCCTGCCCCTGGCCGGGGGCCCCGCTCCCGTCGGGGGCGGGGATGACTAGGGGGGTGATGACTGGGGTCCCGTCGGGGGCGGAAAAGAGGGGGGTGATGACTACGGGGGGGGGGGGGGGGGGACATCATGGCGGGGGCCATGACATCTCCCCAGATTTCACGGCGCCTCTTCTCCATCATTCCATCACGTCCCTGGCCCCCCGCTGGGCCGCGCACATGCCGCCGGTCATGATTTGCACCCCCCCCTCTTGGACCCCCCCTTCTTGGCCGGGGCCCCGGGTCCCGCCTCCGCCCTTTCGGCCTCCCGGCCTTTGCTCCCGCCCGGGGCCTCTGCTCTCCCAGCCGCAGCCCCTCGCAGACCGCGCGGGGGGGGGAGGGTGATAATTCGGCTCGTCGTCGTCGCCGTCGAGGTCGTCGTCGTCGCCGTCGCCGTCGTCGTCGTCGTCGTCACGGTCGTCGTCGTCGTAGGAAACGGTGAAAAAACGGCCCTGCCGTTTCCAGGGCCCACAAAGGTGGGGACTATTTTTGAAGCTATTGTTTGACCATTGGGGGGCATTGTTTTATCATTTTTTATTTCTCGTCGAAAATCCCCCTGTAGGGGGACACGCCCGACCGAATCGTAGACCGCGCTGGGGGGGGGGAGGGTTTTCGTGCCACCCCCCGGTGCTTAACATGCGACCGCTCTAGACTTGAGAGGTGGGCCCAGAGGGCGCTTGTACCCCGCGGGCCCGGGCAGACCTATCCGAATCGATGTGTTATTGGTGTTTGTTGTTGTTGGTGTTATTGTTGTTGTTGTTGTTGTTGCTGCTGCTGCTGTTGCTGTTGTTGGTGTTGCTGGTGTTGTTGCTGTTGTTGGTGGTGTTGTTGTTGTTAGTGTTGTTGGTGTTGTTGTTGCTTGTGCTGCTGTTGCTGATGATGCTGCTGCTGTTGTTGTTGGTGTTGGTGTTGGTGTTGTTGTTGTTGTTGGTGTTGTTGGTGGTGGTGGTGGTAGTATTGTTGTTGCTGATGTTGTTGCTGCTGCTGTTGTTATTGGTGTTTGTTGTTGCTGCTGCTGGTGTCGTTTTTGGTGTTTGTTGTTGGTGGTGTTGTTCTTAGTGGTGTTATGTGCTGTTGTTGTTATTGGTGTTTGTTGTTGTTGCTGTTGGTGTTGTTGTTGTTGTTGTTGTGGTTGTTGTTGTTATTGGTGTGTGTGTGTTGTTGTTGCGGTTGATGGTGTTGTTGGTATTGGTGTTTGTTGTTGTTGTTGTTGCCGTTGTTGTTGCTGTTGTTGTTGTTGTCGTTGTTGTTGAGGTGTGTTGGTTCTCTCTCTCTATCTTTCTCGCTCTCCCGCTCTCTCTCTCTCTCTCTCTCCCTCTGTCTCTCTCGATCTTCCTGGAGTGCCGCTGCCCCTCCAGCTCCCTTCCTGGCCTCCCGTCCAGCCGCGACGCCGCTAATCTCCCTCACTGGGAGGCCGAGGCAGCCGCATCCCTCCCCCGCTGGGACGGGCACGGGGAGGAGGAGGGCTCGACGTCAGGCTGACTCGTTGTTTCTTCCCATCTTGGGGCTTGCTGGCATTGACGGTTCGCCGATACTCCTCATCTCGTGCCAGTTCCCGCCGTCTCTCCCGCGTCCCGTCCGTCCCGTCCTCTTCCTATCGCCCGCCCCGTCCCGTCCCGTCCCGTCCCGCTCCCCTTTTCCGCCTCGCCCCCCCCGTCCACTCTCCCCAGCGGGGGGGGCGAGCCAGAGGCCCGCCTCCTCCTGAGCGCCTGTCCCAGGTCGCTCCGCGGAGGCGCGAAGATATGGCGGCGCTGCACGCGTCGCGGTCCGGATCAGCGCGGTCGCCCTTCTCCGAGCGGGTGGCGCGATGGCGCGAAGCGAGTCGCGTCTCACGGGGTGCGATGCGCGAAGCTGGGTGGCGATTCGCCAGTTGCACCGCATGTCGCATAGCAGTATACGACCAGGGCACGCAGGTTCCCGGCACGCCCGACGGATCCCGCGCTGCCCGCAGGGCGGCCGAGCCCACCGTCCGCCACGGCATGGCCGTCCGAAGACAAGATGGTGAAAAGACGTGCTCACTACTGCGGGTTTCTTGATAAGCGTGGGGGGGGAACCCCCCGACGGGGGTCAACCTCGCCTTGTCGTCGCGCCGCGACGGGGGTCGGAGCGCCTTCAGCGCGCGGTGGCTGCCCGCGACGGGGGTCGATGTGGGGCTGTCGGCGGGGGTGACGCCACCCCGGCGCTTATTAGGAAATTCGGAGTAAACTCGTCATCCTCCCGCTCGCTCCCTGGTCACACTCGACGCGCGAGGAGGGCGCCAAAGCCGCCCCATCGCCGCCCGGGCCCGAGCCGCCGCTGTTTCCCGTGCCGGAGTCGACGCTCCCCGAGAAGGGCGAGCTTTGATGTGGGAAGCGGGCGGGACGGAAGAGGTGGGGAGAGAGGGGAAGGGGAAGGGGGGAGGGGGAAGGGGGTGAGGAGGGAAGGGGGGGGGGGTGTACGAGGAGGAAGAGGGCGAGGGGGAAGGGGGCGAGGAGGCCAGAGGGAGATAGAAGGGCAGGCTGGGAGTGTTCGCGCCTCATCTGACATCCGATCCCTCCCTCCCATACCTTCCCATGGTGCTGATGTTTCTCTTTCCGCGGACGCGCGTCATAACCGAAAGACCACTTCGTGTCATGCAGGAGCCGCGTGCAAAGGAAAGGAGGAGTAGGAGGTGGCGCGTGAGCAGGAGGAAAAGGCTACTGACGAACAGCAGCAGCAGGAGCCAAAGCGGAAGGATCAGGATGGAAAGGAGGATTAGGGAAGGCGGAGGAGGGGAAGTGAGAGCGGCGACAACGATGAATGAAGACTCGCATTCAGAAAAGTGGCCCGCGCTGAGGCGAGACGAACATCAGCAGCAGGCATTGGAGTGGAAGGAGCGGTGGGAACTGGAGGACCAGGGGGAGGCGAGGAGGGGAAATGATGGGGTGACCACACTGAAGCAAGTCTCGAATGCAGAAAAGTGGCCCACGCTTAGGCGAGAGCGCTAGTCACAACGACGGGAGCAACGCGCCGAGCCGAACATGAGGCCCACGTTGCAGCGGGAGCATTTGGTCGTAGAAACCATGCGAAGACAACAAGGTTTGAAATCTTGTGTGCAAAAAGAGCACGCAGAAGAGGCGGGAGATCTTCCGGGCAACATCAGGGGAGGAGGTAGATTAGTACTCAGACTGTTTCATGGTGGAAGGGTGAACGGGGAAGGGCATGAGGAGGAAAGGGGGGTACGAGGAGCAAGACGGCGAGGGGGAAGGGAGGCGAAGAGGGGAGAGGGAGATAGGGACAAGCTAGATGCGCTCGCACCAGATTGGACATCCTGCCCCTCCCATCCATCCCGTCCCACTATGCTTTTTTCTGTATCCGCCGACGGGTGTCATGGCTGTCTTGAAACCCCACAACGGCCCAATTTGGCATGCTTCATCACAGAAGGGGAGCTGCGTACATTGGAGGAGGAGGTAGCGGATGAACAAGAGGATGGACAGGACGATGACGACGAAGAGGAGGAGGAGGCAGGAGGAAGAGGAGGAGGAGAGGGACGAGGACGAGGAGGAGGAGGAGGAGGAGGAGCGGGAGGATCGGGAGGTGCAGGATGAAAGAGCGGGGCGACAACGATGAGGAAGCACTTGGATCCAGCAGAACTGGCCCGCGCTGGGGCGAGAGCGCCACTCTGAACGATGGGAGCAAAGCGCCGATCCGAGAATAAGGCAAGCGCTGCAGCGAGAGCGCCATGTTGAGGCACTGGAGACGTTCCGACTGCAAAGCAGCGAGAAGCAATACCGAATGATAGCGTCCAGTGTGTAAAACAACAATACGTATGTGGGGGCGGGCGACTTCCTGGCAATCTTCGGAAGAAGGGAAGGCGAGTAGCACGAGGATAAAGGAAAACGGGATGGCGCCTCTGTAGGTGAAGGGGGGGAGGGGAATGGGGGGAGGGGAAGGGGGGAGGGGAAGGGGGGGAGGGAAAGGGGGGGAGGGAAGGGGGGGAGGGGAAGAAGAGGACGAGGAGGAGAGGAAGGGGGGGAGGGGGGTAGCCGCTGCAGGGCTCGGGGTGGGGCGGAGGAGTAGGAGGAGGAGGAGGAGGAGGAGGAGGAGGAGGAGGAGGAGCGGGAGGAGGAGGAGGAGGAGGAGGAGGAGGAGAGGAGGAGAGGAGGAGGAGGAGGAGGAGGAGGAGGAGGAGGAGGAGGAGGAGGCGGAGGGGAGGTGGAGGAGGAGAGGAGGGAGGGAGGAGGAGGAGGGAGGAGGAGGAGGAGGAGGAGGAGGAGAGGAGCAGGAGCAGGAGCAGAGCAGGGAGGAGGAGGAGGAGGAGGAGGAGGAGGAGGAGGAGAGGGGAGGAGGAGGAGAGGGAGGAGGAGGGAGGAGGAGGGAGGAGGAGGAGGAGGAGGAGGAGGAGGAGGAGGAGGAGGAGGAGGAGGAGGAGCGGGAGGAGCGGGAGGAGGAGCGGAGGAGGAGAAGGAGGAGGAGGAGGAGGAGGAGGGAGGAGGGGGGAGGGAGGAGGAGCAGGGAGCAGGAGGAGGAGGAGGAGGAGGAGGAGGAGGACGAGGAGGAGGAGGAGGAGGACGCGTACAAGAGGAGGAGGAGGGATGGGACAGGAGGCGGGGAGGAGAGCACAGCAGCGGCAGCAGGCGCAGGCGCCCTCGCGCCCGTCGCTTGCCGCCCTCGCCCCCGTCCCCGCGGTGCCCGTGCCCGCCGCCGCTGCCGCTTGCCGCCCCGCCCGCAGCTGCTGGGCGGGAGGCCCGGCCGAGACAACGGAGGCCTTCCGCAGAGAGCCTCTCGGAGGCATCCATTTGGAGTCCCGAGACGGTGCGGTGACAGACCGTGCGGTGACCTCGAAATCCCCCAAGACCTCACCGCACGGTCCGTCACCGCACGGTCTTGGGACCTCGGAGGCCCCAGTCGCCCGAGACGTCCTCGGAGAACGACCCGAGTCCCAAAACCGTGCGGTGACCCCGAATCCCCACCGACTCACCGCACGGTGTGGTCACCACCCCGTTTGGGGGGCCGGGGCCCCGAATCCGGGCCTCCTGGAGTCTACGGTCAGCATTGTTGGCTCAGCGTGTCGCTCCGCCGGTTTGGGCCCACCACGCTGCGCCGCGGCACGGCATCCGCTCTGCCATGCCCCAGGCGACAGCGCCCCGCGCCTCGTCTCCCACCCTCCAGCCCCGCGGAGCGCAGCCACACGCCATCTGCTTGCTAAGGTGTCGCCAGGACCGCCGCGGCATCACGATGAGCCAAAGTTCCCGACCGCGGGCCTCCCAGGTGGGTTCGGAGCAGATGGGGTCGGAGGATCGCGCCGCATCGCCGATGCATTGGCCATGCGGCTCGATGTGGAGCCCGATTTTCTCCGCGCTGGCGTCGCCGATGCGTCCCCGACGTCGCCCGGGCATCGCCGATGCATCGGCGATGCATCGGCGACCCGGCTCGATCCTCCGCCCCCATCTACGCGGACCCCGTTGGGAGGCCTCTCTGGAGGTGGGGCCCCGCCTCGAGAAGGCGAAGAGCGCGAGCGCAGCGAGGAGCCTGCGTGCCGACGAGCCAGCCAGCACGTGATCCCACGCGAGTCGTCCCGGGAAGGCCTCGTCTTCGAGGCTCGAAGGGGATTGCGTCTCTTCCTGGGTGGCAGGCGGCGGAAGCAAAACGAGGGCAGTTCCGCTGGCGGAAGCCAGCGGAAGGCCAGCGGAAGGCGGGGGAAGTGAAAGATGCCCCCGTCAAAAGATGGCAAAGTTTTGTGCCCCAGGCATCTGGGATCCGCCACATGAGATCGGTTCGCCCTGCGTGGAGAGGCCTCGCCCCCACATGAGCAATATTTGGTCCAGGGCACGACATCGCACCCGAGACGGGGTAGTGCGGAGGGGGGGCCTCTGGACCCCTTGGAGGCCGTTCGTCGCCACGGTTGGGTCCGCCTCCGCGAGTGGGTCAGGATGGAGCCTCCAGGGGAGGAGGAGGAGGAGGAGGAGGAGGAGGAGGAGGAGGAGGAGGAGGAGGAGGAGGAGGAGGAGGAGGAGGAGAGAGGAGGAGGAGAGAGAGAGGAGAGAGGAGAGGAGAGGGAGGAGGAGGAGGAGGAGGGGAGGAGAGGAGAGAGGAGGAGGAGGAGGAGGAGGGAGGGAGGGTTTTGAGCGGATCTGGGCTGGCCTCGGGGGCCGCCGTTGTCTCAGCAGGCCTTCCTCCGAGGGACGGTGCACGGAGTGCCGTATGAGCCGGCATTGCACGAGGCGCAGCGCATTGAAAAGCGGGTTCTCTTCGTCCCGCCCGTTCTCTCCTCCTCATGTTCTTCAGCTTCGGCCTCCTCATCTTCGTCCTAGCCCCTACTGGCCAAAGAGGCGGGATGTCTGTGTACCTTACTTGCGTGGGCCGAGGGTCCACCAAATGTGGACGCCCCCACCAGCCCATCCTGTAATGATCCCCAGGCGAGCTGCCTTGATGAGAAAAGGCGTGGGAGCATGCTGGCAGTGGAACAAGGAGGGAGACAGCCGCCAAACCGAAGCTCGGGATTAGCTTGGGCAATCAACCCTAAAGGCCGTCGCGAATCTTTCGATATGGGAGCCCCTTGAAAGTTTATATTGGGGCCAGCGTTTAGCACTGTTGGGGATTAGGGCCACTCTTGGAGCTCTGTTGGGCGATAGTGTAGCAGTATTGAGGCCTCAGACACCCATCGGACTGGAAAAGGCGAGAAGCCAAATCATCCTCTAGCAATAAGGTCGGATGTTCAATGATGTCGCAGGCCTAGAGGTTGACACCAACACCAAGGTCGGCGGTGTGCCTCCACCGAGGGAAGACGATCCCGATCTCGGTGATGGTGGTAATATTCTGGCTTCCAAGGCGACCGAAAGATTACCATCAACACCGAAATCTAGGATCACCTTCCCCACGTGGAGGCCCCCCCCTGTATTGGTGTTGGTGTTTTTGTCCTGCATTGTGTGTTTGTTTTCCCACTGTGTGTGTTGTGTGTTTTTGTCCCACAGTATATATGTGTGTGTGTTTCCCACAGTGTGTGTTGTTTGTGTGTATGCTTTCCCACAGTGTGTGTGTGTGTGTACGTGTGTGTTTTTTGCACAGTGTGTGTGTGTGTGTTTCTTTTCCCACGTGTTTTTTTTCCCCCACTGACTGTGTGCTCTTTTCCCACCAGCAAGGAGGTCGGATGTTCAATGATGTTGGCCTCTAGAGGGTATCCTTGCGAGGCTGGGTAACAGCGGACTCGCCTCGCCCCCTTGTACGCCGGCCAGCGGTGTCCGCCTCCGCTCCCTGCAGCCACGCTGGTTTCGGAACTAACTTCGTACAATATTTAGAAAATACATGTTTGCAGTTTTGAACTGATGTTGAAGTGAGATTTCTCTTCGTATTCTGAGCAGTACTTCGCGCGTCAGGAGCTCTACGAGGGTCCTGGCGGTCACCTGGTTGACGGTTTACCGCCGGCTCCCAGTTGGTCCATGCCATCATTCGCGACGGCGTCGCCACCTTGCAACAAGTGCGCACTCCCTCCTTTTGTCCCTCCTTCTCTCCCTCCCCCGCCCGTCCTTCCGCTCCTCGTGTCTCTCGCCGTCGCCGCCCGTTCCTGCCGCAGGACCGCCCTGAGGGCCCTTTCGGACGTTTTAAAAAATGAGTGCATTTCCTGATGGTTTCCACCGTCGGGCTTGGCATCGCTCGGACGTGTGCATGTTTCCTTCGGCGAGGACCATCGAGCAGCATCCTTGATCATTTGGCGAAAAAACCACGTACGAAACCGAAAGAAACACAGGGAATGGACGTCCGAGCGATAGCCAGCGGGAGGGAGGAGCAGGAGGCGGAGGACGACGACGACGATAATCCTGACCAGCAGAACGAACGGGACCAAATCAACGACGACAAGTAGCAGGAGGTATGGACGAGGACGGGGGAGGTCCTCTACGAGTGCCCAGCATACTGGCACAGTCGTATGTGCAGCCCAGTCCAGCCATGAGACGCAGTGGCGTCGGGGCGAGGTTCGACATCGGGCGGAGGCTTTCCTGAGCTGCCCGCGCAGGGCCACAGGTAGGTGCCCACTTTTCCACGCGCCTTGCCGCGCTGACAGCCTTCGCAAGCCGCAGCGAAAAGAGCGCGGCTGCAATGTCTTCGTGAGACCCTTCAGGGCCTCTTCAATGACCCGATCGATCCAGTTCGATATCGATTTCGGCCGGCTGGATCCGATTCGATTCTGATATTCCGACGATTCGATGCGGATTGATGGTTGCATGGCGTTGCCGTGCATCTGGCCGTGGTCGACTCGATTCGACCCCGACTCCGTGCCGATGCGGCTCGATGCGTTTCCCATTGCGACCCGACTTCCCGATTCGATGTTGATTGATATTCCTTCTGATGTCTCCTCGCCCTGGCTAGCCTTGGCTCGGCATGGCCTGGTATGTGGCGAGTGTGAGGGCCGAAAGCTGTCCTCTAACTGTGCTCGGGCGTTGGCTCTGCCGCAAGAGGGGATAGAGAGGGAAGATGCAACGAGGAAGGAGTAGGACGTCACAGGAGAAGCGGAAGGAAAATGCCTGAGAAGATTTCCGGAGGCTCCTGGAGGCCCCCAGAAGGTCAGACTTGGCAAGAAGCGTCACATAACCTCGATCCTTGGAGGCGGAGCACGAGGAAAAGGCGAGGACGAGGAAGGATGAAGACGACATGGGAGGACGATAGGGAGGAGGTGGAAGACCAGTGTAAACCCAAGACCCATCAACGATGTTGCAATAAACATTCCCTCCAAGCTTTCTCTCTATTCACAGGTCCCTACAAGGATTGATTCAAGGGGCTTACGCCATTCCGCCGACCCCAAGAAGAGGAAAGAAGTCCACTGGTGTAGCCTTAGGGGGCCTCTTGGGAGCATTCTGGGGGCCTCTTGTGGGCCGCCTGGGAATGTTTTCGGGCTTGTTGGGAGTTTTGTTGGGCGCCTGCTGGCGGTCTCGGGGGTCCTCTTGGGGCGGAGGGCTCGGAATGTCCAGTTCGAGTTACCCTCTCTTGGGGCCCCAAGAGGGGCCACCTTTGCCGCCTCTCTTGGCCGTCTTGGGGCCGTCTTTGGCCGTCTTGCGACCCTCTTGGGGGCTTCTTGGGCCCTCTTCCAGCTACATTCGAGTGCTCTTGGGCCGTCCTGGATGCTGTGAAGACCCAAAGGCGGATATTCTAAAATGTGCGTTTTCCGGAGGGTTTGCGACGATTGTGTTTCTTGGGGCCCTCGTGCCCGACCAAACCGTGTCCAGGGCTTCGACCATTCTGAGTGATTCGTTTTGCTTGCCCCGGGCGACCCTGAGGGACCATTCTGAGTGATTGTTGTTCCATGCCATTGGGGAGAAATCAGTGTATCATGTTCCCGGAAAGGCTTCCTGCAACATGGTGGAAAAGGCTGGTGACAATCTAAGCGGTCGCCCGTTGTTGTGTGGAGCGTGCGGCATTCAGTCTGTCAGCGAATAGTTGTGCAGCGTATGCGTGGTTTGCCATCGGTGCGCGAGGCATAGCACGGCAGTCAGTCCCTTCAGTGAAGCAGCGCAGAGCCTGCCATCGCAAAACGGGGAGCGTAGAGCGAGACACGCCCGCTTCCGCAGCACCCACGAACGAGTGGCAGCGTGAACGTGCTGGCCCAAGGAGCGGAGGGAAACACACACTCTCCCCACCTCCATGGCCCGCGGCCGACGCGAGGGCTCCGTCCACCGCGGCGGCCAGAGCGCCGGCTCCAGGGCAACCGATTGACAACGGCGGCTGGCCTTCGCGGCCGAGGCCGCCCTGGGTCCTGGCCCTGAGCTGGCCGGCTCTCGGCCCGAGCAGGCCACGCGTGGGGACCTGATCGGTTGCCTCACCGAAGCGGCAGAGGCTCGTGGAGAGGCCGACGACATATCAGGTATAGGATTAAGTCGGGCCTGTCACTCTACAGGGGGAATATTCAAAATAGTAAAAAAATAGTCAGGGGACTATTGTTTGACTACTTTTGAATATTGTTGGTGCATTTTGGGTGTATTTTTTATGTTTCGCCCCAAATCCCCCTGTTGGGGGACAGGCCCGACCTAAGTATATAATCAGAGATTGACGACTAAAGTGGGACCCCGTGGCTGGCAGCCAATGGGCATTGAGTCACAAGTCGTCCCACCCTTTGAGGACGGGGAGATTGCACACCCAGGGAGGGGGAAGGGAGGACGGGCGGGGCGGGGACAGCCAATCATCTCACACGCCTTGTCACCCCGGGCAAGCGGCGTTGGAAGACAGCCGTCTGGAAAGCTCGAACCGCGCCAACAAACATTTTCCTGGGACACCAGCGCCGCGAGTCGATGTTACTGTTGCGTGCTGGCGACTTTGCATCGCGCCAGACAGCCATTCCTGGAACTCACACACCGCGAATCAACGTGACTGTTGCGCCCTGACAGTCATGCATCGTGCCAGCGGTAAGACTCCTGCAAGCCGCTGTAAGATCTGAAGACGAGTGTGCGCGGCGCTGAGGCGAGAGCCACATCTTGAAAACGGCCCACCTTCCATCCGTGAAACTGGGGCAAGATTGTGCGACAAGTGTGCGCGGCGTTGAAGCGAGAGCCACTTTTTGAAAACGGCAGCCTCCCATCCGCGAAACCCTTGCAAACGGTTACGTCGAATACGTGCGGCGTCAGCAACATTTCGAAATCCGCCCGCCCTCCACCCGTGAAGCTGTCGCAAGCGCAAGGGCAATGAGTGGTGAGAAAGTCTCCGGGCGAAACGCCCCGCCCGCCCCGCCGACACGTCTCGGGGCGCTTTTGTTATGTCGGGCGTGTCCCCCTACAGGGGGATTTGCGACGGAAAACTACGAATACCCCTAAAATACCCCAAAAAGGTACAAAAATATTCAAAAAATAGTCCCCTGACTATCTTTGGACTATTTTTGTTTGATTATGTTTTTTGTGTATGTTTTTATTTTCCGTCGAAAATCCCTCTGTAGGGGGACAGGCCCGACTTAACGCTATAGGGAGGAGTTTCTGTATGACGGACTTGGATGGAGGAGCCTCCGGAGTCTTCGATGTCTTTGACCCTCGAGCCTCGGATGGGGTCGTGGGAGATCGACTACGTACTTGATCTACCCATAACTCGATTTGTTCAGTCGGATCTACGAGCAAGATAAGCAGAATGATCTCACAAAGATGATGCATCAGTCTCGCAGGTCCGACGAAACAAAGAAAGTTGCGCAGAATGAACTCATAAAGATGATACATCAGTCTTGCAGGTCCGACGAGACAAAGAAGATCAGCCAATTCCGTAGTCGCTTCCCCACTCGAAGGGGGAAGGAGGTGGGCGCTCGCCTCCCCACCCCCACCGCACCTCCCCAGACGGGGCGGCGCCCGCAGGCTGCGGCAGCCGGCGCGAACGGCTACGCACCGTACTGAGCGGGGCCATCTTTTCCTTCCCGCTCCTCGTCCATCCTCTCTCCTCATCCCCCTTCCTCCCTTGTCCTCCTTCTCCTCCTCTTCCCTCCTCCCTTTCCTGCGCCTCCTCTGCCTCCTCCTCCTCCTCTTCCTCCTTCAGGTCTTTACGACTTTTCGCCAATCGGCTTGCCGGGATCAAGCCAGATAGGTCGAGGTATCGCAGATCAATCAAGGCAAATCTGGGCAATTCTGATAGATCCATGCCGACCCAAGAACATTTGGGCCAAATTGTGGCCGAACCAGCGCGAGCCGAGGGACGCCAGAAGTCGCCAAGCCCTTAACGAAATCCCCCCCCCTCTCCCTACTCCTCCTCCCCCTTCCCTCTCTTCCACAATTACTCAATATGAATACTACTCTCCTCTCTTCCCTGGTGGCGTCTGGGAAATGTTCGCCCGCCCTCCGCGCATTGGTTTTTATAAACAGGATTCCTGGGACACGGGTTTTCGCTTGAGCTGTTTTCAAGATGCTGCTCTCGCTGAAGCACTGGCTTCATTTTCGGGCTACGGGTCATTCCGAATCGTGCTCCCGCTGCAGCGCTGGCCTCATTTTCGCGCTTGCGCTCGTTCCGAGTCGCGCTCCCGCTGCAGCGCTGGCGTCATTATTTCCAGCGCCATGCCACGGCATGGTTTTCGGTCCTTCCAAATCGGCCCAACATCTAAGAAATGACACCCCAAAGAAACAGTCGGAAGTGATTCCATATTCGGTGTCGATTCGTTGATTTGTTGGGCCGCAGAAGCCCCCCCCCGACTTTGGGCATCGCCACGCCACGCCATGCTATGTCAGGCTGCGCGTCCTCATTTCCGCGCTTCCGAGCTTGCGTGTTTTTGTTTACATGCGGCTCTCGCTGAAGCGCTGGCCTCATGTTCGGGCTACCGCTCGTTCCAAATCGTGCTCCCGCTGCAGCGTTCGCATCATTATTTCCAGCGCCATCGGCATGGTTTGTCATTCTTTCCAAGTCGGCCCCAAAATCTAAGAAATGACACTCCGAAACAACCATCGGAAGTGATTACCCGTTCGGTGTCAAGTATTGATGGTTTGGGCCGCAGGTGCCCTCCCCCTTTTGGGGCGTCGCCACGCCATGTGCTATGATGCTACGCGTTGATCCTCAACACCATGCTATGCCGTGTAATGCTACGCCATGTTGCGACATCCGATGGTGCGAATTAGCGAGGGGATCTGCGCCATGGGAAGGGATGGGAGGAAGGGGTAGGACGTCAGATATGACGCGAGCGCACCTAGCTTGCCCTCCCTCCCCTCTGGGCCCTCCTGCCCCCAGCCCTCTCTCCGACCTCTCCTCCTCGGCCTCCCCCGGCCGTGCCGTCCTGCGACGGCTGTTCGAGGCGATCCAGCCCAAGGAGCCCCCTGTGTGCCGTCTGGGGCCTCCCTCTCCCTCCTCCCCTCCTCCCCTCCTGATTCCTCCGCCCTCCTCTGGGGCCTCCCTCTCCTTCCTCCCCTCCTCCCCCTCCTGAGTCCTCCGCCCTCCTCTCCCTCTTCCCCTTGCTCCCTGCTGTTCCCCCCGGCTCCCCCATCGCTCTGCTCGCCCCCATCCTCCGCTCCCCACCCTGCATCATGCGGCGGCGGCGCACTTCCCAGGCGGGCCTTCTCGGTCCTTCCCCATCTTCCTCCTTCTCCTCCCCCTCCTCCTCCTCCTCGTCATCATCATCACCATCATCACCATCATCATCTTTGCCTTCCTCTTTTTCGATCTCCTTTTCCTCCTTCGGATCGAATGAGATCGGGTGAAGGTTGAACTCAAGGCAGTCTGTCGATGCGAAGCCTCTTCTAGGGCGGAGCGACGGGGAAAACTCCTCCTCCTCCTCCTCCCTGCCTCCCTCCCTCCCTCCTCCCTCCCTCCTCCCTTCCTCCGTCCTTTTTCCTCCCTCCTCCTCCCTCCTCTATCCTCGTCCTTCTCCTCCTGCAGCCTCCGTGTCCTCCTTCCCGAGCCCCCTCCCACCCCGAGCGCCGATGGACTCCGAGAGCGCCCCCCCGACCGGCGGCGGGCGGGCCGCCTGGCGAGCTTGCTTTTACGAGAGACGGTGGCTGCCAACAAGTCGCAACCGGCCCCCCGGGAGGGCGGCCTCCCGCCGACCGCCAGGGAAAGAAAAGGCTTGGTCGGACGGGCCTGGGGCGAGGATACTCCGTTCCACGCGGGAAAAGCTTTGGCTGTACACAGGGCCAGGGGTCTTGCAAGGGTCCCGGGTGCGCGTTTTTTTTTTGGGGGGGGGGGGGCAAGGTGCCAGGTCAAGGAACGCACGGTGAGGGCGCAGAGGAGGTAGACGAGGAGGTAGACGAGGAGGGTGCGCGGTTGAAGTTGGAGTTGGCGGTGTGGGTGATTGTTGTCTTGTGTTTTGTTGTTGTTGCGTTTGCTGTTGCCGTTGCGGTTGCTGTTGTTGTTGCTGTTGCTGTTGTGTTGTCGTCGCCCTCGCCCGCCGCTTGCGATCCGCGATTGCGGGGGCTATGGTAGATTCCTTCTTCGAGGAGGCATGGAGGAGTAGCGGGGGCAGGAAGAACAGGGCGGAGGAGCGAGAAGGTAGGGGGAGCAGGAGGTAGGGGGGGTGGAGGAGGAGGAGGAGGAGGAAGAGGAGGAGGAGGAGGAGGAGGAGCAGGAGGAGGCCTAAAATTCATCAACGATGTCGGAATAAACTCTCCCTCCAAGCTCCCCCTTCAGAGGCCCCTACGACGGTTCATTTCCATTGAGGGAACTGCCTCATTCGAAGACAACGTTTTGAAGACCCTGAAGCATGCCGAAACATTGTTTTCGGGATTCCAGCGCCACGGATGAACCTGACTGTTGCGTCTTGACGATTCTGAATCGTTCCAGAACGCCATTCTTGGGACTTCAATGTAACTGTTGCACCCGCATCATCCAGAATCCTTTCAAGACACCACTTCTGGTAGGTTGGTGATTGGAACCCGTGAAACTCTTGCAACTGTTGTAAACGAATGTGCGCCGCGCTAAGGGCGCTAAGGCGAGAGCCACATGTTGAAAAGGAACCGCCCTCGATCCGTGAAACTTGTGCAATTTGTTAAAACGAACGTGCGCCGCGCTAAGGCGATAGCCACATAACGACCCGCCCTCGATCCGCTCAATTCTTGTAATTGTTTAACGAATGTGCGCCACGCTAAGACGAGACCCACAGTTTGAAAACGACCCGCCCTCATCCCGTGAGATTCTCGCAAACTTTTAAAACGAATATGCGCCGCGCTACGGCGAGAGCCACATGTTGGAAACCACCCGCCCCCCATCTGTGAAATTGTTGCTAATTTTTAAGCTTCAGAGTCATAAACTGTGAGGAACTCTCAGGCGAAACGCCTAGATCGCCTAAACTGGCCTCGGGGTGCGACAGGGAGAAGTTACTCATGAGGAAAAGGAATGGAGGAGGACGGGCCTCCTCCTCCTCCTTTTCCTCCTCCTCCTCCTCCTCCTCCTCCTCCTCCCCCTCCCCCTCCTCCTCCTCATCCTCCTCCTCATCCTCCTCCTCCTCCTCCTCCTCCTCCTCCTCCTCCTCGAAGTCCGCTGTGGCCACAACCGGGTGCAGCTCGAACGGCTGATCCGGATGGTGTCTAGGAGGTGCCATTGTGGCTGATTTTGAGAGCGGCTGGTGGCGGGGCAACCCGTGGGATCCGGGGCGTTCAGAGCAGTCCACGACGGGTGTCCCTGCGCGGTTTCGCTTTGGGTTTGCTCGGGGCCCCCGACGACCGATCGGGCTCGAGAAGTCCTATCGCAAAGTGGCGGCAAGCACAAGGGGGGTGAGGCGGCCTTCCAGATTCAACGTTTTTGTTTACATTTTACCCCCTGGCGATGAAATGGCGTGACCGGGGGTGGGAGGGGGGGAGGGGGCTAGTCGGCCAGTCACGTCACAATTCGCGCCAGCGCCATCTGGCAATGCCCCGGGATGGCTAATTCCCAGGCGGCGCCCACGCGAACCGTGACGTGACCAGCG
Organism: Prorocentrum cordatum; assembly: GCA_963575745.1. Classification (NCBI taxonomy): domain Eukaryota; class Dinophyceae; order Prorocentrales; family Prorocentraceae; genus Prorocentrum; species Prorocentrum cordatum. Next base: position 113,068 of record CAUYUJ010016188.1, on the reverse strand, counting down.
GGAGGGGAGGGAGGAGGGGCGGGGCTAGTCGCGGGGGTTATCTTGGATGATAAAGACGGGTTCCTGAAAGGCAGGAGCCTTCGGAGAAGGCGGGGGTCAAGACGTGCCAGGGATAAAGGTGCACAAAGATCTGGGCTAGATCCTTGACATTCGTCACGACACCCTCTCTTGGCGTTAGTGGGGCGGCCGCCGATGGTGGATTTTGTTTTCTGTGTGCGGCGGGTGCTAAGTGTATCGTTCGGCTAAAACTGCCCGCCTGGAATATTGAGAAAACCGGGTGCTAAGAATAACCCAGGGGGGTTTCTTAATGCCTTCCTGAGGTTATGCCCTATACCCCCAACGGGGCACGATCGAAGACGAAGAGGCCGGGTACCGACGGTTTGGGATATCCATATACGTGTTGATTGGCACGCGAACAGATCAGAGCGAACAGTCTTGAAATGGTTGTTGCTGTGGTGGTAGTGGTGATTGTCGTCGTCGTTGTTGTTGTTGCTGTTGTAAGTGTTGAATTATCCTTTTCTAAAGAACCATTATTGTTGATCCGCCCTGCCCGGTAACCATTCTGCATGTGATTAAAGTGCTTATCGCGGGGTTCGCATTTTATTTTTTACAGGGGAAGGTGTCGCCAAGATGTGCCCCTGGCCCCCAGTTCACAACAACAAAGGCTACCGCCTGATATTTCCTCGCAATGTATGCCCAGATTGCACTCTCGCGCGGGACGTCCTCATAATTTATATCGGAATCGCGCTCTCGTGTGGATCTTCCTCGCAATAGATTCAGATTCCGCGCCCTCGACACTCAGGAATCACGCTCTCGCTGTGGTTTACCTTACGATGTTTTTGGGAATCGCGCTATCGCTCGGGGCTTCCCGCGATTCACTCCTCTGAGAACGAGGCTCCCATTCGAGCGCGGGCTCCGCTTGATACTTCCTCACGGCTCACTCCGACAGTTTTTGGCAAGGAAGGCTCCCGAATTCAGGAATTGCGTTCTTGCTGGGGATTTCTTCGCAATTTAATCAAGTTGGCGGAAGCCCTGCCACGACGACAAGGCTCTTGCTCGATACGTCCTCACGGTTTATTCTGAGAGTCCTTGGCCAGGAAGGCCCCTAAACCCAGGAACGGCGTTCTCGTTTGCTCGTGATTATATCAAGTTGGTGGAGGCCCAACTACAACGACACGGGTTCTCGATCGATACTTCCTCAATCTGCATTTCCAGAGGACTTGGCCAGAGAGGCTCCCGAGCTCAGGAACGGCGGTCTCGTTCGAGAAAGTCTTTCCTAATTTACTCATGCTGGTTAAGGTCCAACTACGACGACAAGGACTCCCACTCGATGCTTCGTCACGATTTGCTCAGAGAGGCCCTGGCCAGGGAGGCCCCTGGTGGAGGCCCAGCCATTTTTACATGGTTTCCCGCTCGATGTTTCCTCACGGTTCATTCAGAGAGGCCTTGGCTAGAAAGACCCCAGAACTCAGGAACGGCGTTCTCGCTCGAGATATCTTCGCTCTTCAGCTAGTGGCCGACAAGGAAAATGTTCCCCCCAAAGCGATCGAAGACGAAGTGGGCGGGCATTGAGGGCTGGGGTAGACAAAGTTACAGACTCGCGGGCAAGTAAGAGCGAATAGTCTTAAAATGAGTGCTGATGATGTTGTTGCCGTTGTTGCTGCTGCTGCTGTTGGTGAATTTTCGCTTCTGAAGAATTAGTATTGTTGACCCCCCATCCAGTGCGCATTTTATTTGTCCCATTGAAGTGCCACTCCCCGGGCTCGCACTTATTTTTTCATCAGAGAAAGTCTCGAGGGTCAAATTGGCCCCCTGGCCCCCGAGTTACAAAAACAACGGCTCCAGCCTGCTACTTCCTGACAACGTATCGCACGGCCCGCGCGATGTCTTTGGGAATCGCGCTATCGTTCGAGACTTTCTCGCGATTCATGCAGGACCCACGGTTCAGCAACCCGCCTGCCCGATTTGGCCGCTTGGGACCGCCTTCCCGACCAGCTTTCCAGGTCTGGCCGCCCGATTCGTCCGCCTGGTTCTGCCACGTGTGTTTTGTTCCCAGTACCCCTCCAGCTAAGTTCTCGTGCTCCAGCCTTCTCCCTCCCCCTTCCATTCGTCCCTTCCCCCCCTGTTCCATGAGCTGCGCTAAATGCACGTGGCAGATACAAAACATATACCCCGAAGGGGGTACATCGAAGACGAAGAGGGCGGGTACCGACGGCTTGGGAGATGCATGTTCAATGGCACGCGAGCAGATGGGAGGAGCGAATAGTCTTAAAATGAGTGTTGTTGTTGTTGTTGTTGGTGGTGGTGGTGGTGGTGGTGGTGGTGGTGGTGTTGTTGTTGTTGTTGTTGTTGTTGTTGTCGTTGTTGTTGTTGTTGTTGTTGTTGTTGTCCCGCGACGTCGAATGTCGGCGGAAGGTGGCGGGAGGAGGCGGCAGGGAGGAGGCGGGGGAGGGAAGCAGGAAAGGGAGAGGGAGGCGCGAGGCTGCGCATCAGGATCTCTCAGCGCTGAATCCCGAGGTGATCGCTCGATGTGTTGTGCTGTCACGGCTCCCGCTGCGGCTTACCAATCGTCACTTCGAGTTGGAGCCTCAGTTGTACTCCCTAAATTCCTGGAGACGTGGTTCACATCCCGTGCGGAGGTATGTTTCAGCAACGCGTGTGGCCATCGTCTCTTTACAGGGGATCTTGGCCCCTGGCGTGCGGATCAACCGTTGTTTTCCTCTAAAAAAATTAAAAATAGGGAGAGCAGTCTCGGGAGAGAGGTGGTGCACGCGATTGTGTGCGACAGAAGGGAGCTTGGCATCGCTCAGACGTGTGCATTGTTCCTTCGGCGAGGACCATGGAGGAGCATCCTTGATCATTTGGCGAAAAAACCACGCACGAAACCGAAAGAAACACGGGGAATGGACGTCCGAGCAATGGCCAGGGAAGGGGGGTGGGGCCTTAGAGGATTACAGACACCCTGCCAGACAACAGTTGGCATTCTACCGCACCTCGACGTGCCAGGGGCCACGCTGGCGGATGACAGTACGGTGTTGTAGTGTTCCACGGTCGCGCCGCCGTAACGACTCTTGCAAATGGTCTGCACTGAGTCCGCGTATTGATTCGCTTTGTTCAGAGATAGAGTACAGCGTGTTTGCATACGTTGTCCGCGATGTTGATTCGGCGTCCTGCATAATGTTGTGGCGCGTTGCATGTGACACGCTTCCCTGACCAGCACATGCGATAGGGGCCACGTCTGCATGACAAGCCCCGGCGTCCTGATTCTGCCGTGCGAGAAAAACGTGCCGCCGACGAGCCGTGCCCGCGTGCCGTGCCGTGCCCGGTTCGCAAGTTGGCGGAAGATTGCCGCCCGCGTGCCGCGCTGCTCCGTTTTGGTGCCCCCCGTGCTGTGTGCCCGCGTGCCGTGCCGTGCCGCGACGCGCCCGCGTGCCATGATGTGGTCGGCTGCCAGGCTGCAAGCACACTGCCGCCCGCGTCCCGTGTCCTGCACCCCCCATGCCGTGCCGTGTGCGCGTGCCGTGCCGTGCTGCGCTCGGATCTCAGAGTGCAGAAAAAAGGGTTGCCGCGCCCGCGCGCCGTGCCGTGCCGCGCGCCTGGTGCGGACTCGCCACGTGCGTTCTCATGCAGGCTTGTTGTCCCATGTTGGTTCCCTGCTGATCCTCATTCTTCATTCTTGATGCGCATGTGTTCCGCAGTCGAGTACCCTCCGTATGACCGCATGGTAAACGTAATGCAACATGTGGTCGGTACGGTCCAACATGTATCGCGGGCAGGTTAAATTTCCTTTGTACGCACGCTCGCAAGCACCAGCAATCGCGCAGCACGCGTGCAATTTCATCAGTCATGGTGTACAGTATGTGCCGATGGCATCGTGGCGGGGTCCAAAAATCCTCGCAGGCAGCATAGGGGTATTCTAACACGCCGCAGCGTGCCTGGAGGCACAGTGGCGCATGATGCATGCAGGCGTGCGCGCATACACACACACACACACACACGGAAAGCCAGTCACGTGTCACATAGTGTCGATGTTTTGGAAGTCAATACAGCGCACCTGCCCACGCACACACACACACACATGCACACACATACATCACGCTTCAAGTTGCGACACTGCCAAGCGCAGCTGTTTGTGTCGTTCAGGCAACATGCTGCTGTAGCTTTGCAGCTGGCAGCATCGCGATGTTCCAGAAGGCAGCGGCGGTTGCCGTTGCCGGGCACGCGGCAGTCAGTGGCTTCAGCGTTGCAAGGAGTGCTCTTGCCAGGTCGATCCCATTAGGGGGGGACAGAGGGGCATGCTTTCAAGCCACAGGTATACTGACAGATCTGGGAAGGGGTTCTGACTTCTCTTCTGAAGAAGCTGGGCCCCAGTGTCGGTCCGGCCGGCTTGGGGCCGCCCGTCGTTGCCGCCCGTCACCCCAATTTGCGCTGCGTTGTTCTGCATTGCATTGCCTCTGTGCATTGCTTTGAATCGCTTTGCATGGTTTTGCATTGCTGTGCGTTACCTTGCATTGCGTTGCTTTGCTTTGCAGTGCAATGCGTTGCATTGCGTTGCATTGCGTTGCATCGTTTTGCATTGGTTTGGGCTGCGTAGCATTGCAACGCATTGGCTTACATTGCCTCATATTGCCTTGTGTTGGATTGATTTGTGTTGTGTTGTATGGCTTCGCGTTGTTTACGTTGCATAGCTTTACATTGCATATTGCATTGCTTTGCAATGCGTTGCACTGCGTTGAATTGCGTTACATTGCGTTGATTTGCTTCGCATTGTTTTGCATTGCCTTGCTTTGCACTGCCTTGCATTGCGTTGCATTGTTGTGAATTGCTTCGTATGGTTTGTCATATCTCTGCATTGCCTTGATTTGCTGCGCGTCGCTGCTTCGCATTGCTTTGCATTGCGATGTCTTGCATTGCTGTGCGTTGCTTTTCGTCGCTGTGCATGGCTCTGGTTTGTATTGGTTTGCACTGCTTTGCATTGCAGTGCGTAGTGCTGCATTGCATTAGATGGCTTTGCAGTGCGTTGAATTGAGATGTATCGCTTCGATTGCTTTGCAGTGCGTTGGATTGCTTTGTGATGCAGTGCGTTGAATTAGATTGCTTTGCAGTGCTTTGCAGTGCGTCAGATCGCTTTGCGCCACAGAGATTGCACCACATGGGTTGCACCGCCTACACTGCATCACATTGATTGCACCACCTAGGTTGCGCCGTGTAGACTGCAAGAAGCCATGGTTTGGGACCCACGCTGGCTGACACTCTGGTGGTCGGCGATGGCCCGAGCAAGCAGCACCGACAGGCAGCAAGAAAGGGCCCGTGCGAGCGAGGGAGACCGGAACAGGAGACGAGGCAGGGAGGCAGGCAGCAGGACGAAGGAGGCGGGTGGCACTTGGCAGACGACCGAGGGCTTGGCAAGGCGAGTTGGCCCAGGCATCGCTTTCAGCCTTGCAGTCATTCGGCGGCGAGCGAGGGGGGGAAGATGAGAAGGAGCAGTCCTTCTCAGAAGGCGGCGGGACTTCTAAGAAGCCCTCGCGCCCCCTGAGACGTGTCCCGTGTCTTCGGGGAGAAGACATCAAAACTTCTCAGAAGGCCAGGGGACTTCCGAATCGTCTTAGAAGGCCTTGCCCTTCTCACCTCCCCCCCGGGCTCGCCGCCGGATCATGACGTGGGAATTGCTTGGATTGGGGCCGTCGCCGCTCGGGCCGCCAACGACCGTGCCTCCCGCGAGATTGACGCGACGACACGCAGCCGCCTGCACTGCTAGCAGCGGACGTCGCGCCGGCCTCCTCAGCTTGCGCCGTGCGCCCCCCCCCGTGCCTCCAGCTCGGAGGGTCGGCCCGTGCTGCCGTCGGCCACTTCTGCGGTGTGCACGCGGGCTCGCCCGCTCAGCAGGGCTGGGCCCGAGAGCAGCGGCAGGGGGAGGAAGGCGGAGCAGAGGCGGCAGGAGCGGGGAGGTGGGCAGCGGCGACGGCGGGAGCACCCAAAAGCGCCCCGGCTGGGAACCCGAGGTGCCCTCCGGCGCCGGCGGGTGGCCCGCGGGCGCCGAGCGGCGGCGGCACGCAGAGGGAGGAGCCCGGTGCCCCGAGGGGGGAGGGGAGCGAGGGAAGGCCGGAGGACGAGCCAGGTGCGCCCGCGCCGTGTCTCTGGACGCCCGAAATGGGTACGGAAGGAATGGGCACACTGCCCAACATCGGGGGCGGCAAAGAGGGGGGTGATGACTAGGTGGGGGGGATATCATGGCGGGGGCCATTATATTTTCCAAGATTTCATGGCGCCTCTTCTTATTTCATTACGTCCCTGGCCCTCCCGCTGGGCCGCGCACATGCCGCCGGTCATGATTTGCACCCCCCCCTCTTGGACACCCCCCTCTTGGCCGCTCCCGACATAAGCAGTTCCTGTTCCTTTTGAACAGGACTCGCTGTCCGCGCCGCCGCGGCCTGTGTCCATTCGAGACAGAAGGCCGCCTGCCCAACAGCGGCCGCTGTTGGCTCGGGACAACATTTGTTGTTGGGCAGCAGTGTACCCATTCTTTCCGTACCCATTTCGGGCGTCCAAAGTGTCGGGCATCTGATCCCTCCCGCGCATCCTCTGCCGTTGCGCTGGTGGTGTTCTCTGTCCGCGGACGCGTGTCATAGCTGACCTCGAGCTCCACAGAGACCCCTTGTCGTGTTCTGCGCAGGCGGGGAGGGGAAACTTGTGGGGCATGTGCGACAAGGGGAGGGCCCGTGGCGCGAGAGAAGGCAGGAAGACAAGACGGCTGGCGGTGCAGCCGCTCTCGCTGTCCTCGATTGTCCTTTCGAACTGGGGGGGTCCCTTGTTTCTGGGGCCCGTCCGGCCACCCCATCGTCTCCCGCTCGGGCGCACCTGGTGCCCGCGGCTCCAGTGCGGCGTGCTCGAGGCTTCAGGAGGAAAAGAAACACACAGACACAATTAATTTTCGATTCCCCAGAAAATAATAGGAAGTGGGGGGGAAGACAGTAACACAGAAAACATGGGAAAATATAGGGAATCTGTTTATTTTGTATTTATTTGTGTGTCCTGGGGCCCCTTCAAGGCTGCCCTGTCCCGCTTGCTCGCAGGCGGTCGCCAACGCCACAGGCGTGTGCGCCCAGCGGCTTGCCTAAGATGGAAGGAGATGGAAGTGGGGGAGGAGGCAGGGGAGGGGGGTGAGGAGGCGGAGAACGATAGGGGAGGAGGAGGAGGAGGAGGAGGAGGAGGAGGAGGAGGAGGAAAAAGAAAAATAAAAAGAAAAAGAAGAGGAGGAGGAGGAGGAGGAGAAGGAAAAAGACCAGGCCAGCCAGAAGGGGCCGGCTAGGCGTTGCACTTGGGCCAGATTGCGCCATGGCGCAGGGCAGCAGCGCCCGTGGCCGCGGCGCCCGCGACCCCACGCCAGCCAAGACGTTCAGCCACAATGAGTTGGCCGGCCCATTGAGGCCCAGGCCCGTGCGCGCTGCAACGCGCCGCCTGGGCTGGGCATCGCGGCGCGGCCGCTGCGCCCGCACGAGTGATCCGGCAACGATCGAGACAGCTTGACGGATGTGACCACGATGCCACAAGAATGCCTCCCGATGGGGCAACCAGCGCGCAGTGGCCTCGTCTCGCCAATTCAGTCCTCCCCGCACCGGGGCCGTCGGCAGCGGCCCGCTCCCAGCGGGCCAGTGCGAGCACGACGCGCAGAGAAAAAGGATACAGCCCTGCCAGGCCGCATGGCAGCTGGGCCAACTGCGAGGCCAACGCCCGCGCCGACAACCAGACCAGCGCCGACGGCAGCGTCATCGGGGACGTGCGCGGCCTCGTGGACGACCACCACCTTTCCCACGACCGCCAATTCAACTCGGATTCGCCCGACTGCGTGCCCAACCTTATGTCGGACATCATCGTGCCCGGCAACGCCTACCCCACGTCGGCCCCCCTGCAGGCAGGAGCGGCGGTTGCCATGCGAGACGCTGCCGCGCGCTCCGAGAGGGCCGTTGGTGACCCGAACAGCGCGACGGAGCTCGGCAGCATCGCGATCATGTGAGCCCCCAGCCGCGCCATCTTGAAAAGCATCACGGATTCCAAGAGCGCGTCCAGGCCAGGGAGGAGGAGAAGGGAGAGGACGCCGTCGTGGAGGAGGCCTTGGACCTCATGGAGAAGAAGGGTCTGGAGAAAGCGGCGGGGGCGGTGGCGGCGGCGGCGACCAGGGAGGCAGTGGCAATGAGGGCGGTGGCGCCGGCGGCGGTGACGCTGGCCACAGCCTCGACAACACCATCATCAGCACAACCACCAGCTCCCAGCACAACGCCAGCTGCTGCTTGGGACGCGGCCGCCGCTCAGCGGAGACGCAAAGTCCAGGCTCGCGGAGCCCAGGCCGTCTACGAAGCGCTCGGGGCGGACCTCGAGCAACCGTGCATTGAAATCGCCAGCAGCGAGCTCGCTGCCCACCGCCGCTTCAGACGGGCGCACCTTCACAATGGCCACCCCGCCACAGGGACGACCAACATCCATCCGCAGACCATGTCAGATCTTTGAAGAGGACCTAGAGGAACGTTTTCCAGACCCTGGGCGCCAAGGTGGTGAGTCGCCCCTTATCTAAGTCAATGGCTGGAGGCTCGGGGTCTGACCTTCGAGGCGCCCTCCCAACCTCCCCTTCCCTGCCTGCCCGCCGCTCTTCCGCTGCCCTGCCCCTGATTTCTCTCCTCGCCCCTCCCACCCCATCTCTTTTTCGAAGAGCAATCTGGGTGGAAGTGGGAATCGGGCACGGGCTGGGATCAGGAGGAGGGCTTCGACTGCAAAAGCTGCCAACCAGCCGCCTGCCCGCCCACCGCAGCGTCCTTCCACCGCCAAGCGCAAGCCGAGCTAACCATTGCCTGCCACCGCAACGGCCGCCATCCCCCCCTTCCTCTTCTCTCCTCATTTCGGCTATGCTACCGCCTTCGTTCGCGCCACACGCTACAGACGGCTGCGGTGCTGAACCTGAAAAGAAGAAGAAAGAAGAAGAAGAAGATGAGGAAGAAGAAGAAGAAGAAGAACAACAACACCAACAACAGCACCAACACCGACACGGGACGTCGGGAGGTGCGGGATGAACCGCCAAACCCCAGGGCCTTTGATGGGCCCAAGCCGCACACGGCCGCCAGCCCTGAGCCTGTCTCACCGCGCGCCTCTAGCGACCAGGAGGAGGCGGCGGCAAGGGGTGGGCGTTCAGGGCGGGGACGGAGACAGGAGTGCTCCAAGACCCCATGAGGGCAATAATGCACGTTAGGCCTGCCAGCGTCGCATTCAAGCTAGCTTCAGCTTGACTCCCTCCCCACCAGTTTCATCATGCTTGCAAACGCATCTGCGCGTCCTTCCCTCCTTTTGGCCCCCGACGGCGGCCTAGTTCGAGATCGAAGCTCGCCTGGTCCGTCTTGCTTCGCTTCACTATCACCGATGCCCAATTTGCCTGCGGCAGTCCTCTCTGTCGCCAGGAGTCTGAAGCCAAGCCCCTGTGCGGGGCTTGGTTCGGCACCAGGCGAGCTGCCTGCGGATTTGTTGTCCCACCGACGGCGGCCCAAGTCTATAGCATAGCTCGCCTGTTCCGTCTCGACTCGTCTCCACTCGCGATGCCCAACTTTCAACAGGCCTGTGCTTCAAGGGCGCAAACTAACCAACCAGCCGCATCTTAACAATCTTCTCCAGATTCCTTTTTTAAGCAAAAAACAAAACAAAAAACAACAAACAAACAAAAAACTCGCAACATTCGCTGCCGAGGAGGATTGATTCTCGGCAGCGGGATTTGTTTTGTTGGGCAGTGCGGAGGTGGGGGCCATCAGGGCGGCGGGGGAGGCCGGAGTGCACCAAGACCCCACGACGGCAGTGTCGAACGTTCGGCCCGCCAGCGCCGTGTCAGAGTTGTTTTAGCTTAACTCAGGAGGGGAAAAAACACACAGACACAATGTATCGTCGATTTCCCAGAAAATATTGGAAAATATGGGAAGTGGGGGGGAAGAGGCCTTACGGCCGATGCCGCCGACCCTGGAGACGACCCTGTCGTCTGGGCGCGCCAGCCCTCGCGGATCGGACGGTGGCTGCGAGGCGTTGTCGGACGTCGGAGGCGTTGAAAGCGCGCTTGCCGCGCTCGGGAAAGTGTCCCTCCTCCGTTCTGTGATGGGGAGGAGGAGGAACAGGCGGAGGAGGAGGACAAGGTCGAAGAGGAGGGAATACCCGGTTGTTCTGTAACTTCCTAGTTTGTTTTGTAGCTTCCTAGGAGAGTTTCTGGGGCCTCTCGGGAGCCTCTTGGGGCCTCTGTGGGCTTCCTGGAGGGCCTCTTGGGAGCTTTTCGGGGCTGAGGGCTCGAAATGTCCGTTCGGGTCCCCCGTCTGGGCGCACTCTTGGAACCGTTTTGGGGGCCTCTTGTGAATCTGGGAGGCGTCTTGGGCCGTCTTGGGGCACTTTTGGGCCGTTTGGCGACCCTCTCGGAGGCCTCTTGGGCCGTGTCGGGGCGATCTTAGGAGCCTCTTGGGCCGTCTTTGCGCGCGGGGAAGCGAAAGAGGCGAAAACGCCAAAAATCTTTGAAAAACGTATGGGAAATCCATGATTTGTACCTATTGGGGCTTTCGTGGGAACGGTCCTGGAGGCCTCTTGGGGCGTCTCGCAGGCCTCTTGGGCTGTCTGGAGTCTTGGACAGATCATTCGGCGATTCGGCGCCCTCTTGGGTCGTCTTGGTGGCCTCTCTGAGCACTCTTGGTCCGTCTTGGTACTTTTTTGGGCTCCGGGATTCCCCGGGGGGGCGGCGTAAAAACCCGGGACCCCCCCCGGGACCCACCCCGGGGGGCGGCGTAAAAACCTGGGACCCCCGCCGGGACCCACCCCGGGACCCCCCCCCCCCCCGGCGGGGAAGGGATCAAAGGGAAGGGGCTTCCCTTCGACCCAATTACGACGTTGCTCAATTTCGCCGAGGAAGGAACAGACGGAGAAACCTCTTCCACACGCCGACAGGGTCGGCGGATTTGTGTGTCCTGGGGCCCTCATTAACGCCTCACCAGCTTCATCACGCTAGCAACCACTTCTGCGCGCCCTTCCCTCTCTTTGTCAGAGGCCACGCCTCAGCGTGGGGCACGGCATCGGCCCAAGATTTCCTCCTTTCAGGTGTGTGCCCATGGGGAGGCAGATGTCGCGGTGGTGGTGAGAGCCTCGTGGGGGTGGTTCGGGGGGGAGGTCATGCAGAGGCATTGCTGGCAGCCGCGGCGCGTGCACGCGGACCTGTGTCGCAATTTCTCTCGCCCGCCGCGCAGGCCGGCCTCGCCGCAGCAACCTACCTTGCCCCACCCTTGTCCTTCGCCTTCAGCTGTACTTTCCCCCTCGCTCCTCGCTCTCCTCCAAGGCCCGGAGCACCGAGACCGTGTCCACCAATTTTACCGCAGCCTCAGTTGAACCGCATCAGCGCGAACACCACCGCTGACCGCTCGCACAGCTGGAGCCACCAAGTGCGAACACCACCGTTGATGGCTCATTTCGCCTCCCCCTTCCTTCGCTCAGGGTTTCCGCAGTGCCTAGCCGCGCCCCGCCAGGATGAGGGATGGGGAGATCAGGAGGAGGATTAGAGAGGAGAGATGTGGATGAAGAGGCCTCTCATGCCACATGCGTCGAATTCCGCTTCTCTTACAGCATTGTCTAGTTTTTCAACCCCGCTCAAGGGCAACGGTCCTTGGGGTGGGGAGGCCGCGTTCGAAGAACCCTCAGGCCATCAGCAATAGAAACATAAGGAGGGGAGACACCCGTGTGTGCGAAAGACCGATTCGGGTGAGATGACGCTGCGAAGCGCAACCACATGTGAAGCCGAATCCAAAATTGAAGTGCACAGAAATAGAAGAGGACCACCCCGCAGGTGCGGTTAAGAGCACACCGTTGAGCGGTGATGCAGCCGCCCATGAGCAGAGGTTACCCTCAGAGCAGCAGCCAGGAACAAAAAGGGGTTGCCCCCTCATGCCTTGCTGAACTCTGGGCGCGCTTCGTTCGGCACCGCACTGCCACCGCAACCCGTCCGCCAGGGCCACGGACTCGGATGACGGCGACAGCGACAGTGGCGATGCCCGATGCGTCCGAGCCTGGCGGCGTGCAAAGCCCGAGGAGGAGGAAGGGGAGAAGGAGGAGGGAGGATCAGGAAGAGGAGGAGGAGGAGGAGGAGGAGGGGACGGCAGAAGGGACGGGAGGAGGGACGGGAGAGGGAGGGTCAGGGAGGTGGGGCAGGTAGGAACAGCAGCAGTAGGACGAGGAAGCGGGCGAGACAGAGGAGGAGTCGGGGGAGGAGGGAGGAGGAGCTGGGCGACGGGGAGGAGGAGAAGGCAAGAGGAAAGCAGGGGGGGGACGGAACCTCGCGTATTTTCGGGCGCGAACGACGCGCGTCGACGGGCACTTCGGTTCTGGGGGCCAGCCGCGGCGGCAACCGAATGCCTCGGAGGGAGCGCTGGGTGATCTGCAGGCCAGCTGGTGCACAAGAGTGCAGACCCTCCCCGAAGAAAGGTCGGCTGCCGATGGCACATCGCCTGGAAGAGATCTGGGAACGACCTGCCCCTGGTCGGGCCAGCGAAAAAAAACTGCGTGCCCATGAGGGCGGCACGGAGGGAAGTTCCCACGGACTGGTCCAGCAGCGCAGGGGGGGCACGGAGGCCCCGACCGCGAACGGCGGCACGGCGTCTGCGCCATTTGACGTGGCCCCCCAGGGGCGAGGAAGTGAGATGACCAGGGGGTCCCATTGGAAGCTTCGTTCTCGAAAGGCAGCTCCCCTGGAAAGCAGTCTTTGCGCTAGGTCTCGCATTTTTTGCACGCGAGCGCGCGTCGGCAGGCACGTCGGTTCGGGGGCAAGCCGCAGCGCCAGCCAGACGCCTCGAAGGCCTGCCGGTGGCCCAGATGCAGGCGGTGCCAGCCCGACTTTGGCGGCTTGCTGGCCCGTGAAAAAGTCTGGCCGCAGTGGCCGCCGAAGGGTACGTGCGCGCCCAAAGTGGGCGCAGAGTTGTTGCCGTTGTTTGTCCTGGAGGGTACCACCCACGGACCACATGCACTCTGGAACCTTCCCACCCGCCCTGGAGCTGGATGGTATGGTCGGACACGTTGCCACGTGACCTGTACAAGTGGACGCTGCCTGTGCACAGAGAGTGCGCGACGGTGGCGTCTCCAAGACACCAGAGAGCTCGTTGCGGAATGTGTCCAGCGAAAGTTGTTTCGAGAATGCTGCGCTGAAGACGGCGAAAAGATGAGCGCCTAGGAGGCCAGGCCACAATTCGGCTCGCTTGGCGAGCCAGCGTCGCAGGAGCACGACTGGGAGTGAGTCCCCCAGAGCAGGGACAACGGAAAGCTTGCACGAGACGTTTCATATTGTGATGTTCTGGGTCTCTTTCTGGTAGCGACTTCGAGCGCCAACATGTGAGTCCAGCGTTTGCACGTCTGCGACCAGAGGTGCGTCCACAGTTCTGCCTTGCGTCGGACACACTGCACCGCGCAATTCGGCCGCACTCGCTATGTCCAACCTGATCTCGCACAATGTGCGCATCTCGGTCAAGGAAAGAGGTGTTTGGGCTTTCAGAAGATATGTCGGCAACACATGTTCTGAGCCCGCGCCAGGAACGAGCTGGGCGGTCTGTCCAAGCCAGGCCGAGCTTTTGGAGCAGCTTTCTCTCCCGACGCCAGGTTCGAACTGCGGCCCGCAGGCTTGTGATGGACCCCGCGGCTGACTGGCCGGCCGTCCGGACCCGCGGATAGAAGCACGATGTCGCGATCGATGTCGCACGCGAGGATCGGCAACTACACTAGCGATTCCATCGGGCCCTCGTCGCGGAGAGCTGCCGCGCACCGTGCGTTGGTGGACGGCTCTCAGGCGGCCCCTGAGCAGGCGTGCGCGGCGGCGGCGGCCGCGATGTTGCGCAAGTTGCCACCCGCGGGGGGCTGCGACCGGAATTCCGAGCACGGCATAGCCTCTGCAGCACAGCCTCTGGGCGCCAGGTCGGTCGGAGTCTGACGTCGTGGCCCGCGGGTTTCCGGAAGTGCGGCGGGGCCAGGCCTGGGCCCCCGGCGCCGGGGTGGGCGCTTGCTGCGCTCGATGGAAATATCGAAGACGTTCCTGGCGCATCCTCCTGGCTGCGCGGCCTGCGCCTTGCCGCTGCGTGCCCAGCGCCAGGAAGGATGCTGAATCGTGCGGGGCCCTCGCGCAAGGGCTCTGGATGTTCAGCTGTTCGGCGCCACTCCCGTGGAGAAGTTCCGAAGTCGCTCCTGCATTGCCATGGTGGGCCGATGCGGAGAAGGCCGCGGGCAGGCTTTGTTTTCCAGGCTTCATCCGCTCTGCGGCATTGCAGCTGCGTCCATGGGTTCTGTGACCCGCCCCCCACATTTGTAGACGCGAGTGCCCGCCGGGGGCGCGGGGGAGACACCCAACCAATTGCGATTTCAGAGGCGGTGAATGATCGCACGGCATTTTCACTTTGCATTAAATGGTTGAGGGACTTGCAGAACATGCTGGCGTCTGCGTGTGCTAATTAGTTGGATGTCTCCCGTTGCCGTTGTAGCGGTTACGGTGGAGTCTGTTGTATCAGATCTTGTGGGACGTGGGCGAATTGTGTTTTCCTTGGGCAAGCGGGTTCGCGACTCCCCTGGGTTGGAGCGGCCCCCGCACGTTTCGAACTGAGCACGGGGCCGCGGAGGAGCACCGCCACCGTCCCCACAGCTTGTGTTCTCTTGCGGGCCGTGCCCCTCGCACTCCATGAGCCCCACCTCCTCCGGGGAGGCAGCGCGGGAAGACCCCGCCACTGTCCTCGCACCCCGAGGGGCCTTTCCATTCCCACTCCCGTTCCATTCCCCCCAAAGAAAACAGAAAAAATGAGCCACGCCTTCAGAGAGGCCGATACCTTTGTTCTGGAACGCCCCCACTCATTGAGCGGGGTTGTTCAGGACGAGGGCAGTGGAAGGAGGAGGCGGAGGAGTGCAGCTTGGCGGGAGGGACAGCGAAGTCTAAGGAGTGCAGATGAGGAGTGTGGTCGAGGTTGGAAAGCGGAGACGAGGAGGAGAGAACAAAGGGGCAGAATAACCCCGTTGTCCTCGCCCGCACCGAGCATTTGCCCCACTTTGACTGTTACGGTGGGAGCTCCAATAACACCGTATCGCAGGGATGGTCCTGATGAGGGCGATAGCTCGGTGCCTCGGGAGCTTGATATCCTTACCTATACGACCACCCTTCGGGTGATAAGGAGGTTCGGGGGGGGAGGAGCCAACGTCTCACTCGATCGGTCTCATTATCGATCTCACTATCGATCTCACTATCGGTCTCGCTCGATCTCACTCACTCGATCGATCTCACAATCGATCTCACTCGGTCTATTTCAATCGATCGATCTCACAATCGATCTGACTAACGATCTCACAATCGATCTCACTATCGATCTCACAATCGACCTCACATTCGGTTTCACTAACTATCGATCTCACTATCGATATCACAATCGATCTCACAAACAACGTCATCATCATCAACATCATCGTCATCAACGCCACCAACATCATCATCATCGGGACACCATCATCATCATCACCTCATCACCATCATTATCAACATCATCATCAACACCATCATCATCATCGGGACAGCATCATCGTCACCATCATCATCAACATCATCATCGGGACACCGTCATCATCACCGGAACACCATCATCATCATCATCATCTCATCACCATCATGAACAACACCATCAATATCATCATCATCACCAGGACACCATCATCACCATCAGCAAAATCATTATCGTCAACATCATCATCACAATCAGGGCACCATCATCATCGTCACCATCATCATCACCATCATCAGCATCATCGGGACACCATCATCATCAACATCAGCATCATCATCATCACCATCATTGGGCCACCGTCATCAAAATCATCATCATCACCTCGTCGTCATCCTCATCATCAACATCATCATCATTATCGGGGCACCATCATCGTCATCATCATCATCAACATCATCATCGGGACACCATCATCATTACCACCATCATCAT
Source organism: Prorocentrum cordatum (assembly GCA_963575745.1). Lineage (NCBI taxonomy): Eukaryota > Dinophyceae > Prorocentrales > Prorocentraceae > Prorocentrum > Prorocentrum cordatum. Next base: position 97,061 of record CAUYUJ010016188.1, on the reverse strand, counting down.
CATCATCGCCAACAACGTCAACATCATCATCAGCATCGAGACACCATCATCAGCACCATCATCATCATCATCCCCATCATCATCAACAGCATCATCATCAACCTCATCATAATCATCATCGGGCCACCACCATCATCATCTTCGTCATCATCATCTCATCATCATCCCACCATCATCAACATCATCGGGATCATCAACATCATCATCATCGGGACACCATCATCATCATCAGCATCATCATCATCAACGACGACATCATCACCGGGACACCATCAACACCACCATCACCATCATCATCGTCATTATCATCACCATCAGCATCATCATCGGGACACCATCATCATCACCACCATCACCATCATCAGCAGCATCGACATCATCATCATCGTCATCATCATCAACATCATCATCATAATAATCATCATCATCATCATCATCATCATCATCATCATCATCATCATTATCGGGACACCGACGGGACACCGGCGGGACACCGGCGGGACACCGCGCGGCACCGGCCCCCGGAAAGGAAACATTTGGTCCGGCCGCGCCTCAGCCGGAGGCGGGACACCGGCGAGACACCGCGCGGCACCGGCCCCCGGAGAGGAATCATTTGGTCCAGCCGCGCTTCAGCCGGAGGAGACTTTCTTCTCGCCCGCCCACGCAGCTTCGCCTCGCCCGCACGCACGGCACGCACGAACACGAAACCGAAACCGATTTCCCGGTAGGGGGGCTCTCCGTTCCACTTCGATCTCACCCTCTCACCTCCGATCATCTCGCTTGATGCGATGATACCTACTACATGAATATATACATGTATACATGCAAACGTAGTTAGTGACATACATATATACATACATACATACATACATACATACATACATATACATACAGACATACGTACGTACATTAATGGATACCGATATATGTATATATGTTAGACATCGATTTTTATGTATACACTAGATTGCATTGGCGCGTCGCGCCATGAACCTTGGTCTTTGAAGTTTGGCATGCAGGCGGAAGGGCAGGAAGGTAGCACAGACAATTTAGCGATAACGACCCGTTCCCTTTTCCGACATCGCCGTTATCATAATGATACGTTGTTTTCTTTTTTTCGTGTTTCCTCTTCCTCTTCCCCCTTTTCGCCCTACCCTGCAAATTATTCCCCATCCTCCTCAGCTCTTTCTGCAGAGGCTTGTGAGAGCTCTTTGGTGGCCTCACGATTTTTGTTTAAGGTTTCTTGGGGTCTTCTGGAGGCCTCCTGGGCGCCGCCTGGGGGCCTCTGGGGGCTTCCTCGGGCCATCCTGCTTCATCCGTGGTCTCCCTGAACGACAAGGTCGCGTTTTTCAATGCTTCGGGGGGCGTATTGGGGCCATCTTGGGCCGTCATGGTGTTCTCTTCGGGCCATCTTCCAACTCTGTTGTGCCGTCTTGGGGCGTTCCTGGACTTTCTGGAAGCCCTTTCGGATAGTTTTGGAGCGATTGTCGGGCCTCCTGGGCGGTCTCGAACGCCCGGAGAACCGAAGAACAGAGCATGCCCAAAACCACACAAGAACAATTAGAAATCAATGTTTTTCTGCGTTTCGAAAGCTCTGGGGGGCCTTCTTTGAGTCGTCTTCGGGCGTCTGCTGGATGTCTGGGGCCCCCTGGCGCCCTCGGGAGGCCGTTCGGCTGCCCTCCTGACCGATCTGGGCCCGTGGCCTAGCCCAGCTGGGGTCTCCAGGAGTTCGGGAAAGCTCGGGGGCCTCCTGCAGGGGTGCCCGGGGGGCTCCTGGGGCCACAGATCTAACGGTTCCGTTTTTGGGGGGGGAGGAGCCCCCCGGAGGTTTTGGCGGCAGGGTAGGAAGAAGGATATCGAGGACGCCGGCGGCGCATCACCGGCCGGTCCCTAGGAGTTTGCCGAAGGGGTGTGCAGCATCGAAAGTCGTGACGCGGCGCGTATACCAGCTATCAAGTGGCCGTCGGCCCATTCCGCGACCGTGCTTGGGTGTTGGGTCGGAGTCCTCATGGACGCTTCTTGGGATCTCTCGAGAGGGCTCTCGGGGGCCTCTGCGGGGGAGTTTAGGGGCCTCTTGGGGGCCTCCCGTAGCCATTTTGGCTCAAGATGACTATCACGCGGGGCATTCGCCCTGGTGGTCAAAGGGATACCGCTAATCCGCGGCAGGCAGATCGGTTTACCGTTCGGCAGTCGGGCGCACGATGGCGGCATGGGGCTGGCCGCGCTCGCGCAACGGTTACTGGTCCTGCAGCTGTGGGGTGGCGGACAACTATGCGACGCGCAAGAAGTGTCGGGGGTGTGGGGCCCTGGCGCAGCGCAAAGGACCGACGTACAAGGACGTGCTGTTGGGCCCGACGAAGCGGGAGGTTGCGCTTCAGAAGCAGGTGGACACCATGCGGGCACAGCTTCAGGGCCTCAAGAAGCAGCAGCACGCAACCCAGGAGGATAACGACGACGAGAAGCCCGTGGACCTGGATAAACTCTTCAGGTGGGCCCAATCGTGCAAATCCGAGTGGGGAGACCAGTCCATCGAGCACCAGCAGGCGCAGGAGCGCTACATGCGGGCCAAGGACGCCAAGCAAAGCACGAAGCCGCACTCGGTCCAGCTCACCCAGGCACGGGCTGCCAGGGAGAAGCTCGAGAAGGAGGGGGCGGCAATCTATGACGAGGTCAAGCGGCATCAGAAGGCAATGCAGGAGGCGCAGGAGAAGCTCACCAAGAAAAGAGAGCAGCTCGAGGTCGCAAAGGCCAAGGAGTCGGAGCTTAAGGTGCAGGACGTCTCCATCAAGGGTAAGGGCTTCCTCACGGCGATGCAGAAGCAGTGCGAGGGGCCGTCGAAGGTAGCGGCATCAGCAATCAGGAGTACGAGCATGTGTTCGCAGCACTCGCCAGGGTGCCGGACAACGTCAGGGAGGAGCCCAAGGAAGACAAAGACGGCATGGACACTGAAGAGGCTGGTGATGCTCCTGCTGGTGGCAGCAGCGGGGGCACGGGCGCAGCCAGAGGAGGGCAAGCTGGACGCGAGCAGGGTCCCAAGCTATCGCCAGAAGAACAAGAGTGGCTACATGCAGGTGGGGCGCCCGAGGATGCCAGCGAAGCACAGCGAAAGAGGTGGTTGGAGGTGTGCGCCAGCCTTGCGGAGCACAATAAGCGGGCCAAGCGATCCTAGCAGGCAGCGCCAGAACAAGTTCGAGAGCCTCACCTTGTGGACGTTCAACGGCTCGGCGCGCCGTGGGTAATCGGGGGCGACTTCCAGGTGGCGCCTGAGAAGATGACGGAGGTGGGGAGCGTCAAGATTGCCAAGGCGCGGGTCGTTGCGTCAGGGGCCAGGTGTGGTACGTGCAGACATGCGTACGGCGCGAGCGAGATCGATTACTTCATCGTGTCGGACAGCCTTGTCAACCAGGTGATGTACGTCAGAGTGCAGGAGGAGTGGCCGTCAGCGCCCCACAAGCCAGTGGGGCTCACACTCAGGCTCAAGGCGCAGGAGCGAATGGTCAGGGTGTTGGAGAAGCCGAAGCAGTTGCCAGAGCTGGGCATTGGATGCACCCCAGCGCCGCCGCAGTATCAAGAAATCGCGAGCTTCAGGTCGCAGGAGCTTCAGTCACGCTGGAGCAGGATGCCTTCGCAGCACGAGGTCTCGAATGGGCACCCGACCACCCTGCAGCAGGACGGGCCGAGGAACCGACATGGAGGATCAAGCCGCTAAGTTTCGGCGGCGCCAACGTGCCACCAGCCGCCAGGGAAGCAGTGTGGTGGAGGTGGCTGGCGAAGACGCTACAGAACTTGCAGGGGGCATACGCGAGGCTCAAGCCGGCGAGAACTGGCGACATCCAGAGGCGCCGACAGGAGGAGGCAACCGCGCAGGAGCACCAGTTCATCATCACGCACCAGAGGGCCAAGCACCTCAACGCTAAGGAGCAGGGCAAGTGGCAGGCCAGGCGCGGGCTGCTGGCCGCCGGGCTACTCCGAGGAGCGCAGCAGGAGGCGAAGTTGCAGCAATGGATGCAGGAGAGCCAGGGCGAGATGAAGGAGTACGACCAGAAGCTGGTTAAGGAGAGGCGATCACGTTGGGCAGATAGGTTGCAGGAGGCGGCAGCAGGAGCAGCTGGTGGTTTACACAAGCTGAGCAAGGCTGCAGCAGTATGGAGACCACGCAGGGCAGGCTCCATGGAGGACTCGGCGGACCCCATCGAGGCAGCGGAGTACACCCTCAAGGAGTGGAACGTGGTCTGGGGGGTCGGCGAACAAATCCAGAAGCAGGCTAGGCCGTGGGAGTGCGAAGAACGCGACAAGCTCGAGCCCTTCACAGACCAGGACGTGGACAAGCTTAAGGAGGTAGCTCGCACCTTCAGAAAGAAGACGGGGGTCGGAGTCGACAGGTGGCACACATCTATGTTGCAGGGTGCGTCGGACGAGGCCTACGTCAAGCTGTTGGACTTGTACATGGAGGTGGAGCGGACATTGCGCTGGCCCATCCACATGGGCACTGTGCTGTTCTTTATGATCCCGAAGACCTTCACCACGGACAGGGTCATCGGGCTGCTGCCCACTGCCATCAGAGTGCGGGGGATTACGCGGGAGCCGTACATGGTCGAGTGGGCCAAGAAGAACTACCGGAGCTGGGGCTGCACGAGCTACGGCAAGGCGGCGGAGGACGCGGCCTGGGAGGTGTTGCTCAGCCATGAGATGGACGATGTGGAGGAGCAGAGCGAGGAAACGCAGGCGACGGTCACGGCGGTTCTGGACCTGGTAAAGGCTTTCGAGAAGGTCAGCCTGCACGTGTTGTGGGAAGCGGGTAAGCAGCTCAACTTCAACACAGGGGTGCTAGCAGTGGTGTGTTCCTATTTCGCCACGACCAGGCGCCTCATCGTAGGTGACTCGGTGTCCAGTGAGACCGAGACGGTTACCACCATTATCGCGGGCAGCAAGTTCTCGTCATGCTTCCTGAAGATGGTCATTCATTCAGTCCACGTTGGACGGCCTGGTGGTGGAAAGACCGAGGGCGCGCTGGAGGATGTACGTGGACGACCTACGCGTGCGGCTGCGACAGCAGCATAGGCACATAGTCACGGAGTTCGGAGAGACAATCGACAGCTGCTTCCGAGGCTTCGAGAGGATAGGCCTGAAGTTCTCCGTGGGCAGCAAGGGCAAAGGTGCAGTAATGGCGAGCACCAAGTGGGCGCGAAGGGCCGTGACAGGGCCGATGCAGGAGCGAGGATTGCCAGTGGTGAGGGCCTGTCCTTACTTGGGGGTCGACATCATCACGCACGGCACGGCGGTGAAGACCAAGAGCGGCAAGAGACACGCTACCATGAAGGTCAGGAGTCGTAGGCTGCTCGCTCTAAAGGGCGGGCGAAAAATTTCCAGGGGTGTTGGCTTGGTGTACAAGTGCGGCTTGAAGCGCTCGGTTATGCATGGATGCAAGTGCTTAGGCATGCCAGACCATCAGCTTCGACAGCTACGGCGAGCGGCAGGGCGACTTCTACCAGGTGGACGAGGGGCCCGAAGCCTCACCTTGCAGCTGGCAGTGGCGCAGGAGGAGCCTACGTACGAGATCACCGAGGCGCCCATAGTGAGGTGGGCGCGTGCCGCGTGGCATGGTGCGCACGACGAGGATGGAGGAGGTCAATGGGACAACATAGTCACCATGTTGCAGCAGGCATGGCGGCGGCAGCAGCAGGAGGTTGGCATGAAGCCCGCTTGGGCCCGAGTGCGAGGACCAGCAGGGGCTGTCATCATGTCAATAAGGAGGGCTACGTGGACATGGCCTGCGTGGCACACTTTCGTCTCGAAGGAGGGCTTCGAGTTGAACATGCAGGAGGTGTGCCCCATGGACATAGCGGCGATGGTGCGCACGGACGTGCAGACAACCCTCGGGGAGGAATGGACGCAGGCGGAGGAGTTCAAGAGCCTGAGCCCAATGCCGTTGTTGGCGCCGGCGGTTGCGCAGTTACGAGCACGTGAGTTCCCGAAGCATGCGAGGAATGCGGCGAAGAAGGTATTCGTCGGAGGCGCGTGGACAATGGAGAAGCTTTGCAGGTGCAACATCGTGCCCACGGACATTTGCTTGGCTTGTGGAGAGGCGGTGGGCACCGAGCACCATCGGTACCACAAGTGCGACGCGCTCAGGGGCCAGAGGCTGCAGGCGCAGGCGGACTGGCAGCACGTGGCGGAGCAGCAGGACACCAACATGCCGTGGACGCGCGGGCTGGTGAGGTCGCCAGAGGCGGACTGGAAGTTCGTGGGTATCGAGGAGGACCAGTACTACGGGCAAGTGGTCGACGGTGAGGAAGACTACTTCACAGGCGACATTGTCTGCGACGGCTCGAAGCTCGGATACAGCGACTGGGCGCAGACGGGTTGGGCAGCTATGTCCCTCACCGATAATGGCACCGCGAAGATGCAGATGTGGGGCCCGCTGCCGTGCTCGTTACCGATCGACAGGAGGGTTAAGAGGGCCGAGTTGTGGGCCTTCCTCAAGGTGCTGGAGCGGATGTTGCCGCCAGGACGAGTCTACACAGACCACGAGGGCATCGTGGAAGGCTTGCAGAAAGGAGAGCGGTGGCGCACGAGCTGGAAGCGACCACACGCAGACCTGTGGCGAAGGATCTGGCACAAGGTGAAGGTCATGGACCTTGATATTCACTGCGTGAAGCACGTGAAGGCCCACAAGTCCAAGAGCAGGATCGAGCAGCTTGAGGGTGAGGACCTGAAGATCGCGAAGGGCAACAGAGAGGTCGACCTGCTGGCGAAGGCGGGCGCGGAGATGGACGCGCACTACGGCAAGCACCAGGCGCTGGAGGACCTCGCAGGGCGAGCGCGCTGGGCGCTGCAGAACATATGGTTGGTGGTGCCAAAAGATGGGCGGTACGTGGCCAGACGTGCCGCCCAAAGAGAAAGGAGTGCCGAGGCGAAGAGTGCCGAAGCCGATGCTGACCCTGACCGAGCGCGACGTCGTGGAGACGGGCGGTTGGCAGGTGTGCATAAGGTGTGGTCTTCGTGCGGCGTCCAAGAGGATGCGCCTGAAGATGTGGCAAGCGGAATGCGTACGACCACGTTGGCAGGCAACGGCTTCGAGCAGTGCGGGAACAGGCAGTTCGCTGGAGGCCAGCGTGGCTATCGCAGCGGCGGCCGCAGCAGCAGCAGCAGCACGGCCTGGAGAACGACACGAAGAACGTGCTGAGCCTGAGGAGCAGGGCAGGCCGCATCGTGTCGAAGTCCATGGTCCGTACGTGGTGTGTGTGGTGTGCGGTGCCCACTCGGCAAGGCGTCGGGTGGGTCCGGGGGCTGCATGCCCAGGCCCGCTAGCGCCCCGTGGGCGCTCCACCAAGGACGATGCGAAGAGGAAAAAGCGGGACAGGATTCTGGCGGGTCCGCTGGAGCAGGGCGCTGTCCTGCCTGTGCGGCGAGGGGCTTGAGGAGCTGCTCCAGAAGCGGCCGACGGGGGCGTTCAACTATGTGAGCATGGAGAACGCGATGACGTCCGAGCTGGAGGGCAACCAGCTGGGCCAGGCCATCCAGGCCTGAGGCATGCCGCCGTCTGCGGCGAACGAGTCCCGTGGCGGGATCCGCTGGGGGCTTGGGGGAGGGAAAAAAAAAAGGCCTCTTGGGGGCCTCCTGGGGGCTTCTTGGGAGCCTCTTGGGCCCCTCTTGGGGGCGCTTGAGGGCTCTTGGGGCCTCCTGGGAGCCTCCTGGGGGCCTCTTAGGTCCTCCTGGGGGCCTCTTGGGACCGAAATGGCGGAAGTGTAGGAAGAGGCATATCTGTAGGAGCTTCGCCCTCTGACGCCGGCCCCCTCTCTATCATAATGGGGCATGCAGGAGCTATGTTGGGATGTTTGCGGGCCGTCGTCAAGCAATGCCGGAACCTCGTGCGAGGGCGGCTTGTAGTCTTCATGCCAAATTGAGCTCCAGACGATATGTTTGAATTCGTGTTCTTGTTTTCTCGAGCTGCCCCCAAATCTGTGCATTAGAGGCACGGTTGGAACGACTTCGGGTTGCGTGAGGATGCGTTGGGCAAAATCGCGCGGCTTGGACGGTCTTTGGGGTTTTTTTTCTGAGCATTTTACTACCAGAGACAGTGGCTTCGGGGATGGGAGCATGGCGTAACTTGACAGGGAACGAGAACGTGGCGTAGCTTACGGTGGATCGTGGCCTCGGGGACGTGAGCATGGTTTCATTTAGAAGGGATCGTGGCCTCGGGGACATCGTCTGCCAGGGGTCGTAGCCTCGGGGAAGCGACTATGGAGCAGTTCGCAAGGGATCATGGCCTCGGGAACGTGAACAGGAAGCAATTGAAAGGGGATCGTGGCCTCGGAGACGCGAGCGTTGCGTAATTTGCTAGGACCGTGGTTTCGGTGACGCGAACTCTGTGTAGTTTACGAAGGGTCGTGGCCTCGAGGACGCGAGCATTGTGTAATTTACTAGGGGTCGTGGCTTCGAGGACGCGGCAGTGGCATAATTTGCAAGGGCTCGTGGCGTCGGGGACGCGAAAACGGCTTAATTTACGAGGGATCGTGTCCTCGGGGGTGCGAACATCAAATGATTTACATGGGGTCGCGGCCTCGGAGACGCGAATACGGCGTAATGTGTGAGTGATCGTGGCCCTTCGAGGCTTCGAGGACGCGAATATAGTGTAATCTGGGTGGGATCGTTGCCTCGGTGGCGCGAATCTCATATATTTTGAACTGCCCCACGCCCCCGCAAGAATTCCGGCGATTAAGCGTGGTAAGTGCCCGTTTGGGGCTTCCCCCCCCAGACACTTAAAATTGGAATTGAAGCAGGGGGCAGCAAGCTTAATCCCCGCAGCGTGATGGCCTCGCAAAGGGGCCGGCGCATATAGAAGCGGAGGGGAATATGGAAGAGGAGGATAAAGCGGAGGAAGGTGCAGGTACGTAACAGAGAGCAGGGAGGGGAGGAGGGGAGAAAGAGGAAAAGGAGGAGGAGGAGGAAGCGGAGTTTTGCAACTCAGGTTTGCAGGCGGGGTCTAGTTAAAGAAGAATAACAGGAATGTATAATAATATTTATCCGAAGAATAAGAAGAAGGATAATACTAAGAATGAGACAAAGAGCAGTACGAATAATATGGACGAACAGGGGGAGTATGATGGTAGCAAGGGGGAGGGGAGGGGAGTAGTGGGCATGTTTTCCGTCCCCTCTTGAGTCGTTTGCGCTTGCGTCCGTAATGTCATGTGCAGGTATGTGGGGCGTTGCGTAAAAAGCCTCGTATTCGGTGCATCTCGACCTCGGCGGAAGTATAGCGGCGGCGGGTCCGCCAATGGAAGGTCGGCGGAGGGTCAGAGGAAGGCAGCGAACCAAAATGGGACGTCGACAGTTTTGGGTTCAATGTTTCCGCAGTCGTCTACTCCAGGTCTCTCAATAAGCGTGAGGGGGTGGGGTCGTGTGAGGGGGTAGGAAACCGCTGTCCTTCGGGGGGCGTGGGGAGGTTGGGGAGGGTTTGGGGCGCGTCGAGGGGCGGGCAAGGGGCGTCGGACAGGTTGGCACGGGGGGGTGCTTATTGAAGGATCTGGAGTATGTGTTCTTGATTGTCGTTTTGATTGATCATTGCACTCCTCGTTTGCACTGGTGCCAGCAGGAGAAGGTGCGCAGAGTCGTGGCTGGGATATATGATTGAGGCCATGCCATTCCGCTGACCCCCACAAGGGAAACGAGGGTGTGGGGCTGAGAGGGAGGAGGACGACGACGATGCCGAGGAGGCACCCTAAGAGATTTCGGAAATTTAGGTCTGGGCCCCTCGTTGACTCCTCAGAACTGAGTACTGAGGTACAGGGGATTGGGCAAAGCAGCTGAGGACGCGCCGGTTCCGTGCCAAGCGGCTAATGGTGGAGGATGAGCAGGAGGAGGAGGAGGAGGAGGAGGAGGACGACGACGACGACGCATGCGTTGGCCAACCACCTAAATGCCATAAGGCGTGTCGGGAGTTGCTGGTATCTGCGCTGGGGCCGCGTTGGGGTTCGTCGGGCCCCTTTGGGGCAGCGTGAATGCTTCTTGGCGTCCCTAGGGGCGTCTCGGGGCTATAGCTGCAGGGAGTAAGTCGCCGGGGGAGCGTCGAGGGGCAACCGTGGAGCGTTATTGAGCCAGTCTGGAGGCGTCTTGAGGCCATCTTGCAGGCCAGTTTGGGGCATCTGAAGCCACACTAAGGCCATGCTGAAGCGTTCCTGGGGGCATCGTGGGCCGCCTGGGGATCCTCGAGGGTATGCGTGGACCTTCTTGGGGGCTTGTGCAGCTCGTCGCGAGGCCATCTTGAGCCCAAAGGTGGGGAGCGCCAGGCGCAAAAAAGCACGCACACAACCAAAGAGAACACAACATCACGCACGACACCGACAAATGCCCAGCGAATGGACGTCTGAGCGATGGCAGAATAGTGGACCGCTCAGCACGACTCGCGGGGAGGCAACCGCCAGACACAAGCGCACACCTGAGGGCCTGCGGCGGGTGTACTGTCACGATGTTTGCCTTCGAGGAAGCCCGCCGCGGAGCCACCTTGAAGTCTCTTTGGGCGCCTCGTGGCCTCACGGGGGCTTGCTCGGAGCCCACCGCGGACTATCCTGGCCCAGCTTCAGATATGAGGGCCATTTGGAGCAAGTTTGAGGATCTTGAGGAGCCTTGAGGAGCTCGTAGGTCTCCTCCTTGGCCCCCCTCTCTTTACGGGGGTCTGGCCCAGGAAGAATTGGGGGATGTGGACAGCCACTCATCTCACACGCATTCACCCCGTCCCCGGCAAGCGGGGCCCGTGGATTCAGGAGCAGGACTTGATAGGTCGGCATGCCACGAAGAGGCGACGCTTGCAAATGAATATGTTGCATCACCTGCCACGCGCTCACGTCGCACATTTGCTTTGCAATCGTCTCGGCTCTTGCTTTGCTCGCTTAGTTTCCCCACCTGTCGTCGTTACCGACCGAAGCCAGGGACTCTTGCAAGCGAAGCGATACAATTGTCCCGGGAACATCTGAGGCCTGCAGTCGACCTAAATGAGCATCAGGCCATCACCGCCGCGCCGTAGGTTCAGCAATGCATGCAACAGAGGTGGTGTGTCATGGCTCCAAGCCTTCCACTACCTCCAAGTCATCCACACTCTCGCATGGACACGTACAAACACTACAACCTCCCACCATGTTCCCGAGGTTGTCTTCGAGGACCCGGCCGCCTTGTGCTGCGGATTGGAGGAGGTCGCGGAAGCGTTTCGAGCCTTGCGCGCTTGCAGTCCCGAGCACATCGAGGACTTCGATACCAGTGGGGGGTTGTCAGTCATCATGTAGGTAAAGTTGTGAGTGCTAAGGCTTCCTTACATTCCTTGCACGCGCGCGCTGATCTTGTTCAAGTAGAGCGATTGCCAAGCATCTTCTATCACATAGGTATTGTTCATGGTCTGGTTGATCAAGTCTGTTCGCGGCGAGACACATGCGGAAGCGCCTTTGCATCCGGATGGCATTGCAGCGAGGGGTAGGGAAAGGTCTCGCTCGAGGGAAAGAGTTGTCAATACAGTAAGATAGGGCAGCGGGAGACAACTGAGCGCAGCCATTTCAATACGGCCTTCCCGCCATCCCAACCCCCCCACAGAGAGCCTCAAGATACAACAAATCCGAGGCTCGGGCCAAGTTGTTGCTTCCGTCAATGTCGAAACTATCTCTCACGGCACCGATGTTTTTGTTGCAATTTCGGAAGGTGTGGGACACGAGAAGTCGCATCCCGCGAGTGTCTGCTTCGCAGCACGATGTTCGCGACCCCACGGCCGGTGGGCGGGGCGAGAATGCGGAAACGCTGCACGCAAGGATGCGATAACGGCGTGCGCGAGACGAAGAGAGGCTGCAAGAGCACTCGATGGTGGTATTGAGACGTGTGTGCCCATCGGCGATGCGGCGCGATCCTCCGACCCCATCTACACGCCAGTCGCTGAAAGTAGATATGTTCGGATGTCCAAGTCCCAATCTACTGCAGGCGCCTTCCTACCTCAAGAGCCGAGTGCTGTTCCCTCCCCCCTGGTCCTCGGGGGGCGGGCGAAAGCCCCGTCTACTCTCAGCGCCTTCTTGCGCCATCCTTCTACCTGCTTCTTCCGACCGACGGGCACTCGGACCCCATCTGGGAGGCCTCTGCGGGCGCCGCCCTGCGAGAATCGGAGGAGGCTGCGGCTCAGGGAGGGGGCCTGCGGCGGCCCCTGCGGGGCGGGCATCCACGCACGCCGCCCCCGGCGGGGCTGACGGCAGTGCGACGTTTGCGGGGGAGCGCGAGGGGGGGGGGGGGGGCTCGGGCCGGACGAAAGGAGGGGATAGGGGAAGGGGGGGTTACGAAACTTGCTGCAGCCCCTCGACGCCCGCCGCCGGGAAAATCAGCTACGTGAGCTGATGCTCAAATCGCCCCTTTGCTAATCCCCCCCCCCTGTCGCCCGGCCCGAGGGGCGGGGGGGGGCGGGGATGGGAGTCAGAGTCGGGCGCGAAAGAGTGGGTCCCGAAGGTACGCGTTGCGCGAGCGTGCATATCACAAGGCTGGTCTCGCGGACCGGGGAGGCCGCATTCATGCTCGTGGTTGGGCGCGTACGTCTTGAGTGGCTCCCTGTGGAGGGAGACCGCAGTGTGTGTGTGTGTGTGTGTGCGTGTGTGTGCGTGTGTGTGCGTGTGTGTGCGTGTGTGTGCGTGTGTGTGCGTGTGTGTGCGTGTGTGTGCGTGTGTGTGCGTGTGTGTGCTTGTGTGTGCGTGTGTGTGCGTGTGTGTGCGTGTGTGTGCGTGTGTGTGCGTGTGT
>CAUYUJ010016188.1:0-84205 GCA_963575745.1 Prorocentrum cordatum | reverse complement strand
GGGGTTGGGGGGGAAGGGGGGGGCGATGGTGGATGGAAAGTGGGTGGTGTGTGGGGGGGGATGGATGGGTGGGTGGGTGGGTGGGTGGGTGGGTGTGTGGTTTGTGAGCAGGACGGGAAGACGAGCGCGACGAGATGGGGAGGATGAGGCCGCCTGGGGGGGCGCCAAGAGAATCGCCCTTCGTGCATCGCGGCCTGGGTTGGAGAGTGCCAGAGAGGCGCCCTTCTGCAGGGCGGCGGCACGAAGGTAACCGCGCGTCGCGCATCACGGGGGGCCACTCGCGAAGCCGGGTGACCTAGGAGGAGGGCCCCCTGACCCGCGGCCTCGTCCTCGTCGTCTTCATCCTCCCGCGTCCGACGCCGTTCCGGCTCGAGGCCACCAGGGGGGCCAGCCTGGAAGGCGGCGGCGCTCCCTTCCCCCTCCTCTCCTTTGGGCAGTGCAAAGGAAGGCGGCCATTCGGGAGGCCAACAGCTCCTTGAAATCGAGGGCAGAGGAGGAAGGAGGATCGAGGATCGGTGAGGTTTCGAACCTTTGCCAGCATCTTTGGAAGTCTTGGTCTTGGGAGGATCTGAAGGGTTCCAGGGGGGTCCGGCTCCGCTTCCTCGAGGAGGTGTCGACCTTCCTTGTGGAGATCTTCCCTTGGCATTGCCCGGCTCTTACCCAGGGGTCGACCTAAAAGGTGTTCCGGCGATTCCGTGGGCCGTTTCCGTTTGGATTCTCTTCTGCAGCAAAGACGGATTGGAGACAAAACGAGGGAAAACGCAAACAAAACGAAATCGAAAAACATTGTTCTGGTCGAGCCCTGCTCTCACCCCTTCCCGCCTGCATCTCCTCCTCCGCCAGACTCTTCACCCCTCCACGCGGCGGCGGCGGCGGCCCCCTTCGGCGGCCCGGCGATGTACGCCGCGGCCGCCGTGGCCGCGGTTGGTGCCCGCAGCATCTTCACGTACAACCGGGGCAACTTCATGTACGACAGGAAGATGCGGCAGAAGCAGGATCGTCGGCGCGCCGAGGGGAGGGAGCGTAAGGGGGCAAGCCTTCTCGGAAGGCAGCGGGGCTCCTCAGAAGCCCTCTCCGGCCTTCGGGAGACCTCCTGAGGCCCCACCGGAGGAGGAGGAAGCCCTCCAGCCTTCTGAGGAGCCCCCTTCTCAGAAGCCCTCCGGCCTTCCGATACCTCCTCCTCCTCGGGGGGCCCTCTGAGACCCCCTCCTCCTTCTCAGAAGCCGTTATAGCCCTCCTCCTATTCTCAGAGGCCCTCCGGCCGTCAGAGGCCTCCGGCTCCGGAGGAGGCCCGGAGAGGTCCTCGGAAGGCCGGCGGCTTCGTGAGCCTCCTGGGCAGGCCAGCCCCCCCACCCTGCCTTTCCCCCCCCTATGGGGCGGGCCGCCGGAGGAGTTCAGCGTGCTGAAGTTCCGCACCATGCAGGCGTCGAGGGTGGACAGAGCCCCCAACAGTGACACGTCGATTAGTGAAGTGTCCGTTTTCGGTTCTCGAGAGGGCGCCGTGGCCGTTATTTTCCAGGCTTGCGCCCGCCAGGTTTGGGCCTCAGGTCGTTCTCACTAAACCACGTTTTACTAAAGGGGGGTCTGTCCATCCCCGACAGGCGGACCTGTGGCGGGAGGACGTCCGGACGCTCGTGGAGCTGACCGTCGGCAAGATGGACTCCTACACCATCGTGTCCGCGCTCCTCTTCGAGTTCTGCGGGGAGCTCTTCGGGCCGGGGCACCTCGACCCGGGGACGCCGCAGTGGCTGCTGTGGCTGTACATGCTGGCGCTGTCGGGGGCCTTCGTCTACTTCTTCCTCGGCGTCTTCTTTGCGATGCATGCCTCGGTCGGCCCGGCGGCGCGCAGAATGACGAACGAACAACACACACCCATACCCATAAGGGCGGTCGTTGGGAGGAGGACTCGCTATGGGCATGGGTGCGGGTCGTCGGACCCTGGGGAACGCTCCCGTTCGAACGGGGGCCCCTATCCGACAACACGTACCCATAGCCCTCTCCGACCCCCCTATGGGTATGGGTGTGTGTTGTTGGTTCGTCACAGAAGGAGGAGGGGGCGAGGGGGGCCGGTTCTCCAATCGGCTACCGGGTGACCTTTGGTGCGCGGCTTTCGGGGGGGGTGGGGGCGCGGGAGGGGACAGACCCAGGGCACGCGGGCCTCCACTGTGGCACCGCACGCAGCACACGCAGCGATCGATCGGCAATCCGCGCACTAAAGATCGCCCTTGCCTATAAAGTCATTCTTGCGCGTGGGGCCGATCCACGACGGCGGGGGCGTCCCTGAAGGGATCGAAGGCTTCTCAGAGGGCCTCTCAGAGGGCGGGCGGGCTTCCAAGGAGGCCCGTGCCACAACTGGACTGGGCCAGGCTGACGGCGGCCTGAGCGAAGCTGCCCGCGTTGCGGCATCATGGGGCAGCGGAAGTGTGCACGGAGAGGACGTTTTCAAAACGTCCATCACACATGGATAATGATTCGCATTGCCTTGCGCGGCAACTGGCGCAGAGGCAATTTTCTTGAAAGAGACATCTGCTGAGGTGGCCAAGCTGCTCTCTCACTCGCGCGGCGGAAAGCCGAAATTGCGGCTCCTTGCGCCCCACAAAACAAAGAATGGCATGAATAGAGCGGCATGTGTAGAGTTGTGCCTGTACTGATTGCTTTACCATTGTAAATCATATGGGGTAAAGTTCTGCACATGCTGTCCTGTACATGCCCCCAAGGTCGGGCAGTCGGTGTGGCCTGTGAACGGCGTGGCCCGGATCCTGGCTGCTGCGACGGCCCATCTCCGACGCGGGCACTCGGCTGCACGGAGGAGGCCCCTCCACTGGCATCGCTCGGACGTGTGCATGTTTTCTCGGCGAGAACCATCGATGACCATCCTGGACCCTCGGGCAACAAAAGAACACGCACGAAGCCGAAAAGTGCACGGGACACGGACGTCCGAGCGACGGCAAGCTCCCGCAGGGAGCGCGGGCAGACGGCACCGACCCGCCCCCGCCCGCGGCCGAGGCCCTGCAAGCCGCGCCGGGGCCCCGCGGGGGCCCTGGTCTTCGGGGGCCGCTCCCCGCGGCTGGGCCAGAGGAGCCTCCCCGTGGCCACGGGGTGCCCCCCTGCGGTTCCTCGTGGCCAGGGGTGCCCCCTCGTGGTCCCTCCTCGTGGCCAGGGGAGCCTCGTGGCCAGGGGAGCCTCCTCGTGGCCAGGGGAGCCTCCTCGTGGCCAGGGGAGCCTCCCTCGTGGCCAGGGGTGCAGCCTCTGTGGTTCCTCCTCTGGCGCCCTCTCTCACGGCACGACGGCCGCCACAGTGCCGCGCCGCACCGCGCCGTGGCGGCCCGCGCCGCCTGGCCGCCCCTGGATCAGGAGGGAAAGAAGCACACAGACAGAATAAAAATCGTCGAACCCACAGGGAATATGGGAAAATATGGGCAGTGGGGGGGAAGACAAGAACCCAGGAAATATTTGAAAGTATGGGGAATCTCGTTATTTATTTGTGTGTGTAGATGTTTGTGTGTCCTTGGGCCCCTTCAAGGGGGGCGGGCAGGGGGCACGCCGGGGGCGCGAGGGCCTACTGGATCCTCGCGCCCCCCTCGAAGAGCGGAGGCCCCGAGGCCTCCTCGATCTCCGGGCCCTCCTCGGGGATCTTCGGAGATCCTCCTCGAGCCTCGCACCCCTCCCGAGGAGCCTCGCGCCCTCCTCGATGCCTCGCGTCCTCCTCGGCCTCCGAGCCCCTGCGCCGCGCCGCCAGGTGGCCGCCTCGGCCGGCTCCGCGCGGCTGCTCACGCAGCTGGTGAGGCTGCCGGTGCCCAGTTGGTACCAGCTGGAGGGGATGCGGACCTACGGCGATTCCGTGGAGGCCCTGGGCGCCAGCAGCCTACTGCGTATCCCCTTCGTCTCGGCAGTCCAAAGATCTGGACGCCCGAAATGGGTACGGAAAAAATGGGCACAATGCCCAACAGCAGTTCCTGTTCATTTTAAACAGGGTTCGCTGTCCACGCCGCCGCGGCCTGTGTCCATTCGAGACAGAAGGCCGCCTGCCCAACAGAGGCCGCTGTTGGTTTGGGACAACATTTGTTGTTGGGCATCGTACCCATTCTTTCCGTACCCATTTCGGGCGTCCACAAAAGGTGGGGCCCCGGTTCTTTCAAGATGCCGAAGAAAAGAAGAAGAAGAAGAAGAAGAAGAAGAAGAAAAAGCATCATCGACATACATCAAACACCTTCGACGGTCCGCGCGGATCTCCTGAACCTGCGCTGGAGCCCCTTGGCGGCGCCTCCAGCGCCGCCCCTGGCGCGCTCCGCGCGCCAGGGTGGGGGTCCAGCCCAGATCTAAGAAATCTGGGCTGACCGTCGAAAGTGTATGTTTCTGTTTGCGCATGTTGCTCCTGCTCCAGGATGGGAAGGGCTCTCAGGTTGGATTCTCATGATTTCAGGCGCCTCGTCCCTGGGGCCCCTTGCCTCAGCACCCCACCCTTGGACCGCCGATCGTCAGCCCGCCGCACCCCAACGCCCGCAGCCCCGCGCGCGGGGACGCCCTCGGGCGCGGCGAGGACCCAGACCCAGCACCCAGGCCTCCGACGCCGCGGTCTGTCCAAAGCCGGCTTCTTGTTCACCCACGCGACGATTTGGGATGGTCAGGCTTGAAGAAGAGAGTTCCCGACCTGCTTCGCACACCCTGAAAGCCGCGGCCGCCGCGCCAAACGTGTGCCAGTGCTTCTTGGATGTCCTTCCTCGTGCCTTCGACGAGTTGCGACTGCATACCGCGGCCGCCTGGCCCAAAGCGTGCAGGTGCTGCCTGAAATTCCCGCCTCGCGTTCTCGGGCGGGGATCGCTCGAAGCTGCAAGGTTCCATGATTGTTGCCTCGGGTGTTCCGCATGGGGCCGCCAAAGAGGGTGATTCATGGCAAGAGGACAGTCCCCAGGAAGGACTCGGCAGGAGACCGTTTTTATCCTTTGGCGATAACGGGCGTGACCTGGATTCGCGCCAGCGCTGCCTGGGAATGCCTCAGGCATGGCCAACTCCCAGACGGCGCCAGCGCGAATCGTGATGTGACCAGGGGGTAGAGGGTGGGGGGGGGGGTCGGTCACGGGCACGATCGCGAAGAAAAAGGCTCCCGGGACCCTCCCCGGGCCCGTGGGGGCCGTCGAAGGAACGATTCGGGATGAAAGCGTGGAGTTCGGCGACAGCCCTGTGGTCCAGGGGCCCGTCGTGATCGCGAATCACAAAGAAGTTGGCTCCAGGTCGGGGGGCCGCGCATTGAGAGATTCGGGGCGTCGGAGGCCTGGTGAGCCGCGGGAAACCCGCCGGGCGGTGGTCCGCAGAGCGTCGACCCGTGGGACCTCGAGGCGGACGGGAGGCACGTGTACGAGCTGCAGCAGAGGCCCGCCACGCGCAGAGGGGGGTGGAGAGAGGGGGAGGGCTCTCCTCAAGCGCCCCTGCTTCTCGGAGGGCGCGAGCCTTGCCTACGCCCTCTCTAGACGAGAGGTCGCCAGGGTTGTTCGGTGAGTGGGTTCTGGCTGTGATGTCTCACAGACCCCCCAAAAGGTCTGAACTGTGCGTCGGCCCACTCCCGGTGCTTCTCCGCGTCGCGCTCCAACGACC
This sequence comes from Prorocentrum cordatum, assembly GCA_963575745.1. Taxonomy (NCBI): domain Eukaryota; class Dinophyceae; order Prorocentrales; family Prorocentraceae; genus Prorocentrum; species Prorocentrum cordatum. Next base: position 78,613 of record CAUYUJ010016188.1, on the reverse strand, counting down.
AATAGGACTCTGCCAGACTCATCCTGTTTGTGATTCCCCGCCTGAAGTTCCAACCACCAATGAGAAAGAACAGTTGCAGCTCGGAGTGCAGGACGGACGTGGTGAGAAAGCAAGTCGCGGACATGCATCCTCTCCTGCCGCGCCTCGCCCGCGTGAAGGTACAAAGCAATGATGCGCAGAGAGCCCGCAGGGCCGTCCAGCCGCAGAATGGCCGCGCGGCCAGCGCGGCCAGGCACGTGCTGAAACCCCAGACGCCGCTGATGCACCGCCGAACTCTGCCAGGAAGCTCTCCGTGACAGTGATGCCGACGCCCCCGACCAACCGAGTGCCGTGTGACCACCAGCCGTGCACGCTCCGCGGCCAGGACGCGGCTCCTGCCAATGAGGCCTGCGCGTTCCAGCCGCGCCCGACGACGTCGCCTGCACAGCGGCTGCAGCGGCACTGGCTGCGCCCGCCGCCCGGGGGCCCCATCCCCGAGGAGGCACCGGGGGTGTCTCAGGAGAGGGAAAAACACACAGACACAGACACAATTAATCGTCGTCTCCTTGGAAAATATTGGAAAATATGGGAAGTGGGGGGGAAGAGTAAAACTCAGAAAATATAGGGGAATCTGGTGATTTGTGCCTATTTACTTGTGTGTCCCAGTTCCCCTTCGGTGGCGGCGAGCGGCGCGGGGGCCGCCGCAGAGGGACCCGTCGTCGTGGGCGGCCGTGGGCGCCCGCCGGTGCTGCCCGTGGCCGGACGGGCGGCCGCCCGCCCGGCGGCCGAGAGCGAGCGCATCGTGGAAGAAGACGAAGAAGAAGACGAGGAAGACGAGGAAGACGACGAAGACTAAGAAGAAGACGGAGAAGACGAGGAAGACGAAGAAGAAGACGAAGAAGGCGAAGAAGAAGACGAAGACGACGAAGGCGACGAAGAAGAAGACGAAGAAGACGAAGAAGGCGAAGAAGACGAAGCAGACGAAGCAGACGAAGAAGACGAAGAAGACGAAGAAGAAGACGAAGAAGACGAAGGAGACGAAGACGACGAGGAAGACGAAGAAGAAGACGAAGACGACGAAGAAGACGAAGAAGACGAAGAAGAAGACGAGGAAGACGAGGAAGACGAAGAAGCCTCGACGGGCGCGAAGACGAAGAAGAAGGCGCAGAGGCTGACGCCAGGCTCCCAATCGACGAAGGCAAGGACGCCGAGGGGGCACGGATGGGCGACGGAGCAGCACCGCCGCGCGCTGAGGCATGAGCAGTCCGAGTAGCCGGCGGCGGGGACGCGGCGCCGTCCACGGCGCAGAAGCAGAAGTTGGCGTCGGAGATTCAAGCAGTGGCGAAGCGTCCTGGCGTGCCTATAGGCCTACCAAACAATGTTCTAAGAACCTTCTGTGGTTCCCACGAAATTGTCTTAGAACATTTCTGACTGGGACTGTCTTGTTTTATCACATCGGGTTCATGTTCTAAGAACATTGTTTCTGTTCTTAGAACATTGTTGGGTTCTAAGAACATTTCGTGATAGGACTATAGAAATGCCGGGACGGTAGGTCCCTGCTCAAAAGCAGGAGTTGGTGTCGGAGGTGAAGGCGAGGAGGCAACCGAATGCGAAGAGATTGTGCCACTGTGCGTTGACAAGTGCTGACAAGCGCCGTCTCCGCCGGGAGACGTCGCGCGGACGCGACGGGCGAGGGCCGTGAAGTAGAAGACAAACTGGAAGGCCAGCACATCAATGAAGAAGACGGGGAAGAAGAAGAAGAAGAAGAAGACGAAGATCGTCTCGGCACGGACGTCGAGTTCGTTGAAGTAGCGCCCGGAAGCCCCTATTCCCACCAAGTCATGAGCATTGATTCGGACGCAAAAGTCCAGCCCTCCAGTGGGCGCGCGGTGGCTGGGGGTGTCCCGCGGTGGTGTCCGGCGTTGTCTCGATGGTGTCCCGCAGTGTCTCGCCGTGGTGGTCCGATGGTGTCTCATGGTGTCCCGTGGTTCCCGTGTCCTGGAGTATGCAGTGGTGTCCCGCGGTGTCCCGCAGTGTCCCGCCGTGGTGTCCTTATGGTGTCCCGATCGATCGTGAGATCGATAACGATCGAGATGTGGTGAGATCTATCGTTTAACCGATAGTGAGCTCGATAGTGAGATCGGGAGTTGCAACGATCGTGCGAGCGGCACTGAGATCGATAGTGAGATCGGTAGTTGCATCGATGGTGCAATCGAAAGTGACGCCGATAGTACGATCGATCGCGAGATCGACAGTGAGATCGATAGTGGGATCGATTGTGAGCTCGATTGTGAGATCGATTGAGAATGCTTCAGAGATCGAATGCGAAATCGGCAGTGAGATCGGTCGACTGAGATCAATAAGAAGTACCGGTTGTGATATCGATAGTGGGATCGATTGCGGGATCGATAGCGAGATCCGTTGAGTGAGATCGGTTATGAGATCGGTTGTGAGATCGATCAAGTGAGATCGCCAACTCGGGCGCGCCACCAGCATCGTCATCATCACACCCATCGCAGTTGCGAGCAGTTGGTTCTTTCGCCTCCCCCCAACCCCCCTGTCACCAGAAGGGTTGCCGTATTGTGTAGGAAAGGGAATATGTCAGGAGGGGGGAAAAAAAACACGGACACAATTAATCGGCGATTCCCAGAACATATGGGAAAATATGGGAAGTGGGGGGGGAGACAAAACCCAGAAAATATGGGAAAATATTGGGGGATATTTTTATGTGTGTGTATTTATTCGTGTGTCCCACTTCAGTCTGTGTGTGGGGCCGGCGCCTTCTAAGGAGCCGCTTCCCAAGAAGCCTCCCCCTGCCCCCTCTTAGCGCGCCGCCGAGAGGCCCACGGGGGAGCTGCGCCACGTGGACCTCGTCCGGCGAGCCGCGGCCACGTGGCAGGGCTTCGAGGCGTTCACCCGCGTGTGCATGACCATGGGCACGATCCAACTGCTTTACGCAGTCTCCTACTACGTCATCGGGTACGTCCTGGTCCAGGACGGAGAGGTGCTGGGCCTCCCAGACTTGGCATCGTTCGGGCGTGTGCATTTTTCCTTCGGCGAGGACCCTCGAGGAGCATCCTTGACCATTTGGCGAAAAAACCACGCACGAAACCGAAAAAACACAGGGAATGGACGTCCGAGCGATGGCGAGCAGATGGGGTCCGAATAGAGGGGGCCGAGGGGTCGCGCCGCATCGCCGCTGCATCGGCGATGCGGCTCGATGTGGGGCCGACTTTCTCCACGCAGACTGCCGCCGATGCATCTCCGACGTCGACGAAGCATCTCCGGTGCATCTGCGTCAGCGATGCATCTGCGATGTGGCGCGACCCTCCGACCCCATCTACTCGGACCCCATTTGGGAGGCCTCTCGAGGTCTACGGTGCATTGTTTGTCGCTGCGATTATGACTTGCAGCATCGCTGTGATCGTCCGGCTGGACGTGTCTCTCACGGCAGAAGAGTTCTATGTCGTCATGGCGTTGGCCTTCTCTGGCCCCCTGTCTGCCTTAATCGCGGGGTATTGGTGGTGCAAGTACGAGGCACAGTTGTCTGTGTGCGCGCTCATGATATTGCCCCTGTCGTTCGCTGCCCACGGGGGGCTCCTTGCCTACGTGCTCCAGATCATGAGCATACAGGAGCAGCCAAACCGCACCCTGCTGCCCATGCGGTGGCGGACGGTGCTCTATCTTGACGTCTTCGGTTGGCTGGCTTCGGACTCGGCGCCGGATGGCCCGAGGGAGGCCGGGGGCTACGAGAAGGCGTTCCGGCGCGCCGACGACGGCGCTTACGTGCCAGCTGGTGAGCCCGACGCTGGCAGCCTGTGCAGCGAGCAGCGCGCGCAGGACGACGACGAGGACACGGACGCGAGATCGGTGGACGAGCACGTGGGAGCGGCCAGCGGCAGCAGCCTCGAGGGCGATGCTCCCTGGAGCTCCGTGCCCGAGTTCGACATCGGCAGCCCGCCCCGGCCAGTGCGGCCCGAGAGCAGGGGGCCTCTCTCGCCCCGCACGCAGCACAGCATGTCCCACTGCACCAGACACGTCAGCGAGCACGTGGAGGGCGTCGGCGCCCCGGGCGCCGTCCACGACGCCCACGGCGAGGCGTTCGACGCGGACACCTACTTCCCGGCACAGAATGTGAAGAGTAGCCAGGAGCAGGACGAGGCCGTGACTGGGCACGACAATTTTCGCGGCATGGCCCCCTGGTTCGTCTTCAGAAGCATCACGCGGCTGCTGGCCTTCTTGTATTTTTTGGGAATGTTTTGGTGCTTGGGGCGGGTGTGCGGCTTCCCCGACTTCCACCTGCCGCCGCTGCCCTTCAAGGTGCTGCTCAAGGAGCCCACCCATGAGGGCGCGGCGGAGGACCGCGGCTCCCAGGACCAAGCCGAGGAGTCGCAGCAGCAGCTGGGCGAGGACAGCGACCCGCTGCAGGTGCACGAGGCACCTCGCAGGCTCTTGCAGCTGCCCCAGGGGGAGCGCCTGGACGTGCAGTGGCCGCGCGGCGAGCTCGGCTCTCCGCCACGCGCGCTGAGCTGCGACGCCAGTGGGCAGTACCTGGCGGTGGCCGACGGATTTGGGGTCTACTCCGCACGGCTCGCGGAGCAGGAGCTTGTGGCACCCAACGCGTCCGCGAGGTTCATCTCACGATTCGCTCAGGCACCCGCCTGCTCGGCGCTGGACGGCCAGTCGCCACGAGACGTGAGCATCGTGTGCGCCAACGCTGACGAGCGGCATGGTCCTCCGCAACACTGCGCCGCGGTGGTGATGTACGCGGACGGTGGGGCCTCGCTCGTGGAGTGCCCCTTACCCGGAGCACCGGGCAGCCGCGAGCGGCGCGAGCAGTTGGGCCCCAAGGCTACGGGCCACGACACCACCAGTGCCGCAGGATTGGCCTGGCGTGTCCCCGCAGGCTGGCTGGACGAAGCCACCAGTGAGCAGATAGAGTCGTTCGCTGTGGACAGCAGGTGTGCGGCCGCCCGCGGCGACTCGGTGACGTTCTCTCCAGGCTTGCCTGGCTGTGTGCTGGTCAGCACCTCCAGGGGAAGGCTCGCGCTGTTGCGCCCGCACGTCTCGCGTGGGGCCCATGTGTTGGTGCCGCTGTGGGCACTGTCACTGCCGTACGGCCCGCGGCTAGCCCTGCCGATGCCAGGCGGCTCCCTGCACATCCTGCCGGGCGGCCTGGCGTTGGTGCTGGCGCGGCCCCCTGCCCCTGTCACTCGGGATGCCCGCAGCAGGAAGAAGCGCGCTGCCGCACGTGCATCGCAGGGCGCCCATTCCTTGGCGCCGCTGCCGTACCTGGTGCTGGCCGTGAGCCTGGAGACGGGCACCGTCGTGGGCAGCTGGGCCCTGCCGCAGGGCGCGAAGTGGTCCGCGGTCTGCGGCGGGGACCGCTGGCTGCTGGCCTTGGGCAGCGCAGAGCTCCCCGAGGGCGGTGGCCGCACCAGCAGGGCGGACACGTCGGTCTGGCGCTTCCCGATGCCGCGCGAGCTTGCGCCGCCGGCGGCCCCCGCGCCCGAGGCGGCGTCGGCCTGAGCGCGGCGGCGCCGCGCGCCCCCAAACGGGCAGCACCCTCCGCGCCACGCTTCGCGCGCGCGGAGGGGCACGGGAGAGAGGGAGCCCTCTGCCGCTCGCTCGGCGGCGGCCTCCGCTGCTGCAGGCCGTGAAGCGCGGCGGGGGCCAGCGGACGGGGAGCCCAGCCCGTGGAGGTCCAGGCCTTGGCGCGGTCCCTGCTCGGGAGGCGGGTTTTTTGTAGGGTCCAGCGGTGGCCCAGGTTGGCGGGCCCACCTGTCCCCTCTCCCCCCCCCGCGGATCGCCTGACCGTGTCGGCTGCGCAGGTCCGACGGGGCACGCAACACTGGTGCGCGCGGGCACACGTGGGGCTGCCCAGGGCGAGAAGGTTCGGTTCTCGGCCGTCATCATCCCCCGCACCCACCCGGATCACTCGAGTTATCGCCGATACATATTGCAGGGCCTCCAGTCGGGGCGAGCTAGACGGCCTAGAATTCTCCCTCGATGCAGTCGGCACGTCTGGACCATGAGGGGCGTTTTTGGTTCGGAAGGGAGTCGGGGTTCCTGCCCTCCTCCGGCTCTTCTGTGGGCCTCCTGGGAAGTCTCGGCCTGGTCAGGCCAAGAGAAGGGACCCTACTCTTACCCCAGGGGGCCCTCGAGGCCCGAGAGGGGCCAGAAGCGACCCTGAACTTCGAACCCTCAAGCCTCGAACCTCGATCCTCGAGCCCGTTCCCCGTTGACAAACAGCATCCTCGCCGCAAGACTACGAGTGCAGGCCATCCAGAGGCCGCGATTGTCCCTGGACCCATCTCCTCTGCCTTCCTCCCACCTCACGCCTCCTCCTCCTCCTCCTCCTCCTCCTCCTCCTCGTCCTCCTCCTGCTTTTTTTGACGTTGAGCGGACTTTAGCCCCCTGGATTGTAGCGTTAAAACTGCTCCTCCTCCTCCTCCTCCTCCTCCTCCTCCTCCTCCTCCTCCTCCTCCTCCTCCTCCTCGTCGAGTGCCCCTCGACCCTCGAGGATCGTGGCTTTCGAGCGCCGTTTCGGGCCTCCTCTGTGCCGGAGGCCTCCGGGCGACCTTACCTCCAGCGGCTCCAGCCGTCCGATGCCCCCCACCGTTGCCCGTGGCGCGCCGCGCGCAGGGCCAGCTGCGCCCCTCCTCCCTTGTTCGCCAGGGGGGCGACGGGTCCCGAGGGGAACGGCTCCCGAGGTTCTCCGCCGTCGTCGGGCTCTCGGGGGCCTCCACGGGCCCCAGGACTGCCGGAAAGCGACCGGGCAGGAAGAGGTGCGAAGCTTGGCATCGCTCGAACGTGTGCATCTTTTCTCGGCGAGGACCACCGAGGAGCATGTTGCTCACCCTGGGAAAAAAAAACACGCACGAAACCGAAAAAATGCACAGGGCATGGACGTCCGAGCGATGGCGAGGAAGGGGGGAATGCCCCAGCGATGGCGAGCGATGGCGACGGACGTCCGAGCGATGGCGATGGCGATGGCGATGGACGTCCGAGCGATGGCGATGGCGATGGAGCGATGGCGAGCGATGGCGACGGACGTCCGAGCGATGGCGATGGCGATGGCGATGGACGTCCGAGCGATGGCGATGGCGATGGAGCGATGGCGAGCGATGGCGATGGACCTCCGAGCGATGGCGATGGTCCAGGACCCGTTTCCGTCGGGACCCATTTCCCCCCTGCTGGTCTGCTCGGGTCGGGCGCGAGGGGGGGGTCAGCCGAGGGTCGGCGGCGAGCCCCGGGGGGGGGGCGCGGGAGGCGGCGGGCCCTCCCGGGAGGCGGCGGGGCTTCGCGGAAGCCCTCGCGCTTGCTGAGAAGCCGTCCGTGCCTTCGGAGGCGGCCCGGGATGCGGGCAATAGTTATATCCACGTCCAGTGAGTCTTAGAGTTTTGGGTTACCTTCCCCAGAAACTGGAGGCGCACTGGATATGGATAAACATCTGGCCCCCATAGGCATATCCAGTGCGACTCGGCCTCGCGGTACCCCTTCCCAAACAATCCAAGACGCTCTGGATATGGATATAAGTATTGCCTGCACGGAAGGCTGCTCAGAAGGTGCGCGGGCAGCCTTCGGAAGGGCTGGGGCCAGTCCTCAAAGGGAGGTGCCTCGGGGACCAAGGAATGATGTGAGCAGAGATTTCGGAGCTCCGCGCGGACTTCTCGGGGCACGGGTGCCACTGACCATCCGAGAAATCCGCGCGGACCGTCGAAAGGTGATGTTTCTGCAGTTGTTCCTGCTCGCGCATCCGCTCGCGCAGCTGGCTTCCCGTGAGCCTTCCTGCACCGGGAGGCGCCGACGCATCGAGGAGAGGCACCCAGCGGCGGGGCCGAAGCGCGCTGCACGCAGCTGGTTTCGCACCTCCCCTTTTGGCCCCTGTCCCTTACTTGTTTGATTCGCGGGTCGAGAGCGCACCTCTTCCGGTCGAAGCTAAGCGGGCCGCGCGAAGCTTGAATTACCCAGGGATGGGGGAGGGAAAGGGGGGGCGTAGCCTCAGAACGAGGCCGGGAGGAGGCCCCCCGTCCCTTACACGCCGGTCGCTCAAAGAAGGTATTTGTTCAGGCGCCTTCCTACCTCTGCAGGCGCCTTCCTACTTTGGGCGCCTTCCAACTGAAAGGGTCGGACGGTTCTTCCGATTCCCTCCTCCTCGGGAGGCGGGCGGGAATCAGGAGAGGACAAAACACACAGACACAATTAACCGTCGATTCCCAGGAAAATATGGGCAAATATGGAAAGTGGGGGGGAAGACAAAAACATTGAAAATGTGGGAAACTATGGGGAATATGTTTATTTGTGTGTATTTATTTGGGTGTCCTGGGGCCCCTTCAGGGAACCCAGTCTGCTTCCCACGCCTTCCTGCTTCGTGCTTCTGCCCACCTCTCTTCGGACCGACGGGGTAATTATGCTCTGGCGCGGCTCCCCCTGCCCCCCGCGCCCCCCCCCCCCCCGCCTCCCGCCGCGCCGGCGTCGGTGCCTCAGATCGCCTCGGAAGTGCCCCTCCGCCGCTCGAGCGCCGCGGGAGAGTCGAGCGGCCGCAAGCCAAACGGCCAAACGGAGGGTCCCCGGTCCCCCTTCGTCTTGTGGAGGAGGATCAGCGGAGAGGCAGCACGTTGCCAAATGATTTCCAGATGTCTAGGACATGTGTTGACATTGGTTTAAACATGTACAGAAACATGTTGTAAACACTAACAACCATTTGCCGACAGTTTAAACACATGTTTTATTCGATGAGAGGACCGTTAGGGTGTCCATCGTCGTGGCATCCACAACCTTTGCCCTGGGCGTCTCCCCCTGCGTCTCGGGCGTTGCCGAAAGTGGCCCTGGACCGAGGTGGCAGCGCGGCTTCCCCAGGCAGGCACACCGATCAGGAAGGGAAAAGCCACACAGACACAATGAATCGTCGATCCCCAGGAGAACATGGGAAAATATAGGAAGTGGGGGGGACGACAAAAACCCAGAAAATATATGGGAAAATATGGGGAATCTTGTGATTTGTGTGTATTTATGTGCGTGTCCCAGGGCCCCTTCAGCAGAGCACCCCGCACGAGGCCCAGAGGGCCCCGGAGGCCGAGAAGCGGCGCGGAGAGTCGTGGCCAGCTCGGGCCAGGCAGTCCCGCGCGAGAGCGCGATGTCGTAAAAGTTGTGGGGACGTCCCGCGCGAGAGCGCGGATTTGAAGTAGACGGCGGGAGCCGTTATTGTCGTTGTTGAATTCTCACGATTGAAGAATACTCTATATGTTGATTCCCCCCCTGGAGCACATCATATTTGTTTCCATTGAAGTGCCCCTCCCTGCACTCGCACTTTGTTTTTTTATGAGGGAGCATCTTCCTCCTTGAACTGTGTCCCTGGCCCCCGGTTCACAACAACAACGGCTCCCGCTTGATACTGCCTCTGAATTTGGTCCAGTCCCCCGCTCCCGCTTGAGGGTTCCTCGCAATTTCCACAAGGATCACGCTCCCGCCTGAGACTTCTTCGCAATTTACTCAGGCGCCGCGCTCTTGCCATTCAGGAATCGCGCGTTCGCTGGGGACTTCTTCAAATTTACTTCGGAATCGCTCTCGCGCTGGAAACTTCCTGGCTAACCACGCAGAACTCACGAAGACAAATACATACCCACCAAAAGTGGTATGATCGAAGACGAAGAGGGCGGGTATCGAGGGTTCGGGACATGCGCACTGAATGACACTCGAGCAGATAAGAGCGAACAGTCTAAAAGTGATTGGTGTTGTTGTTGCTGTTGCTGTTGCTGTTGCTGTTGCTGTTGCTGTTGCGTTGCTGTTGCTGTTGTTGCTGCTGTTGTCGCTGTTGGCGAATGTAGATTATTGAACAGTTATTATTGTTGGACCCTCCACAGGAGCCTTGACGCTCTCGCCTCGGCGCCGGCAACATCTTCATTGAAAATAAGGCTCACGCTCGAGCGGTGTGGGGGGGCGTCAAAACCGACCCCCCAACAGCAACAACACTCCTGTTCGAGATTTCCTCCTTTTTGCGCAGGGCCGGTGCTCTTGCTCGCCGCCGAAAGCCGCCGTCCCAACAAAACCAGCGCTCCCGCTCGAGACCTCCTCCCGTTTTACCTTGGGCAGGCGCGCTACTAACTCTTTCTCTCATCGGCGGCGCCCCCCCGCAACAACAACGCTCCCACTCGAGACTTCCTCCCTTTTTTACTCAAGGCGGTGCCCTTGTTCGCCGTCGACAGCCGCCATCCCGACAAAACCAGCGATCCCGCTCGAGACTTCCTCCCGTTTTACCTTGGATTGGCGCGTTACTCTTTCTCTCATCGGCGCCGCCCCCCAACAGCAACAACGCTCCCGCTCGAGACTTCCTCCCTTTTTTCCTCAAGACGGTGCTGCTCCTTGCCGCCGAAAGTTCCCGTCCCGACAAAACCACGGCTCCCGCTCGAGACTTTATCCCTTCTTACTCAAGGCGGTGTTCCCCGCCGTCCCAACAAAACCAGCGTTCCAGCTCGAGACTTCGTTTTGTTTTACGCTGGACTAGCGCCCTACTCTCTTCAGCATTGGCGCCGCTCCCAGCAACAACAGCGGCCCTGCTCGAGACTTCCTCCCTTTCTACTCAGGGCCAGGTCCTTGCCTCGCCGCCGACAGCCCCCATCCCCAGCAAGGCAATCCTGTCGCTCGATACTTCCGTGTGCTTTACCCTTGGCTGGGACTCCAGTGGCGGTCTCGCATCGACGCAGCAAGGCGCGGGCATGCGTTTTCGAGGCGGGATATGTTGAAATTCCTCGGAGGAAGTGTTTGCAAGACTTCATTGGGCGGGAGATCTGGGAATGGGAATAACGGACCCCGCTAAAGAACATGAGTCCCCCATGATGGGGATGTTTTCATGATGGTCGCCTGATTCGTGTAGAGACATCGCGCATGAGGGCTAAATAAGTATTATTGTCGTTGTCATTGTTGGTGTTGGTGTTGGTTTCGGTGTTGTTAATGTTGAATGTTAATCATTTTAAAAATTATCATTGCTGGACCCCTTACAGGCGCCCCGGCGCTCTCGCCGAGGCGCCGGCTTCATGTTCATTAATAATAAGGCTCACGCTCGAGCGGTTTGGGGGACCGCCAAAACCGACCCCCCAACAGCAACAACGCTCCCGTTCGAGATTTCCTCCTTTTTACTCAGGGTTGGTGCTCTTGCTCGCCGCCGAAAGCCGCCGTCCCAACAAAACCAGCGCTCCCGCTCGAGACCTCCTCCCGTTTTACCTTGGACAGGCGCGCTACTCTTTCTCTCATCGGCGGCGCCCCCCAGCAACAACAACGCTCCCGCTCGAGACTTCCTCCCTTTTTTACTCAAGGCGGTGCCCTTGCTCGCCGTCGACAGCCGCCGTCCCGACAAAACCAGCGTTCCCGCCCGAGACTTCTTTCCGTTTTACGCTGGGTGCTCTCTTTTGAATTGGCGCCGCTCCCAGCAGGAACAACGCTCCCGCTCGAGGCCTCCTCCCCTTTTCCTCAGCACGGTGGTGCTCCTCGCCGCCGACAGCCCCCGTCCCGGCAAAACCACGGCTCCCGCTCGAGACTTCCTCCCTTCTTACTCAAGGCGGTGTCCCTCCTCGCCGCCGACAACCGCCGTCCCAACAAAACCAGCGTTCCCGCTCGAGACTTCGTTTTGTTTTACGCTGGACTAGCGCCCTACTCTCTTCAGCATTGGCGCCGCTCCCAGCAACAACAGCGGCCCTGCTCGAGACTTCCTCCCTTTCTACTCAGGGCCAGGTCCTTACCTCGCCGCCGACAGCCCCCATCCCCAGCAAGGCAATCCTGTCGCTCGATACTTCCGTGTGCTTTACCCTTGGCTGGGGCTCCAGTGGCGGTCTCGCATCGGCGCAGCAAGGCGCGGGCATACGTTTTCGAGGCGGGATATGTTGAAATTCCTCGGAGGAGGTTTTTGCAAGACCTCATTGGGCGGGAGATCTGGGAATGGGAATAACGGAACCCTCTATAGAACAGTAATCCCCCATGGTGGGGATGTTTTCATGATGGTCGCCTGCTTCGTGTGGAAACATCGCGCATGAGGGTAAAATGATTGCTGTTGTTGTTGCTGTTGTTGTTCGGGGAGCAACAGCCCAAAGAGCGCGTGAGCCCCGGGAGGAGCATTGTAGTAGAAAAAACACCAGGTGCACCGGACGGGGGGATCAACAATAATTGCAGCCAACCCGCATGGCACGGATGAGCAGTTTTCCAAGAGAAACGCTGCACTTTTGCCTCTTCGGCCCATCCTTGGCCGCTTTCGCTGGCCGCGCCCCGCCCGCAAAGTGCCGACATGACCTTCCAAGGCCCTAGCATCCTTATCGTGCATCCTGATACACAACTTGGCTGCAGTCTTCAGGAACGACAACTCGACAGCACCCCCTCGTCGCCCGACCCGACCGGTGCTGCCCGCGAGCGGCAAATGCCTGAGAGCGGGGCCGCGCGCGGCTGGGCACGGACTGTCTCTGGCCGCGGCCCCGCGCAACCACGCTGCTGAGAGGCTCCCCGTCTCAGACGGGGCTGGGAGGAGGATGAGTGCGTTCCAGAGCGTTCCAGAACGCGCTGAGAAGGCCGTGGCGCCCGATACATCCTCCAGAGCCGCCAGATCTCAGAGGCTCGATTTGTCCTCACCCGAATTTATCCTCGTCCTGGCTTCGTCTTACCGTCCTGCTCCCCTCGTGGGCAACGATAGGGGGACAGGCACAGGGCTATGATGTTCCAGCCTGCCGTAGCCTTGATCACCAGAAGGAGTTTCGAGCATCAAGAAGGTACCGGAACCGGAACTGGATGGTTTTCACGTGCCGGTCTTTGGGAGGCGATAGTCGGTCGACATTTCGCCAGCGTGTCAGGCAGACATTGTTTCGATACGTCTTCGGGTGCTCGAAATTATTTCTGGGATGTAGTCTTTGAGGACGATGGGGGCAACAGAAGCATAGGGGGATGCATCGCTCTCTAAGGGTTGATATATCGACGATGCATCCTTGGTATCAGGGCGATGCCTTCCACTATGTGCATATATATAGGGTATGTATGGAGCGGTCTGCAATGACCCCTTATCCCCGTCCAGGCCTCTCAAATGGTGTCGGAGGATCGCGCCGCGTCGCCGATGCATCCACAATGCGTCTAAATTCTGTATTCGTTGTTTTTACGAAGACGCCTACGGCGAATCACCGCCGCCCCCTGCCGCTTTGGAAGCGCCTCTGTGGCCGACAGCTGGGCCAGAGCTTGGCCAAGCTATCGGGCCAGTTGTTCCCCGAGTCGGTTTGGAAAGACTTCGGGGAACGCATGTGGGAGCAAGAAGAGGAGGAGGGGGAGGATGAGGAACAAAAATTGAGGAGGAGGAAGAGGAGGCCTCTTAGGCGCCTCTTGGGCACTCTTGGGGCCTCCTTGGAGCTTCCTGGTGGCCTCTTGGAGGGTTTGGGGGGGCCTTTGGGGGCTTGGGGGCTTCTTGGGGGCCTCTTTGGCCGTCTTTGAGCGTTCCTGGCTTGACTGACGCCGTCGGAAGCCGTCTTGGGGGCCTGTCTGGGTCGCCTTGGGGCCCTCTTGGGGCATATCACGGGTTCTTACAGGCAATCTCGGGCGTCTTGGACGCCTCTTGTGCAGTCTTGGGGTCGTCTTGGGGGCCTCTTGGGCCGTCATGGGGCTATCTTGGAGGCGTCGTGGGCGATCTTGGGACGATCTTTGGGGCCTCTTGGGCCGTCTGGAGCCGTCGGAATGCCGAGAAGAAGCAAATTCCAAAATCCTTCGAAAACCTCAGGACTATCAATGATTTTGGCCTCTTCGGGCCCTCCTGGAGGACCTCTTGGAGGCCTCTTGGGTGGCTCTTGGAGGCCTCTTGGGGCCTCTTGGGCCGTCTTGGGCCATCTTAGGCCGTCTTGGGTGCATCTTGGGCCGTCTCGGAGGCACCTTGGGGCCATCTCAGCCGTCTTGGACGCCATTTTGGCCGTCTTGGAGGCCTCTTGGGCCCTCCTGGGGCCGCCCTGGGGGCCTCTTGGGCCGTCTCGAGCCGTCGGAATGCCGAAAAGAAGCCAATACCAAAATCCTTCAAAAACCTCGGGACAATCAATGATCATGGCCTTTTCGGGCCCTCCTGGAGGACCTCCTGGAGGCCTCTTGGGCCGTCTTGGAGGCCTCTTGGGGGCCTCTTGGGCCGTCGCATGCTATCTGGAGGCCGTCTCGGGCCGTCTTTGGGCTATCTCAGGCCGTGTTGGAGGCATCTTTGGGCCATCTTAGCCGTCTTGGAGGCCATCTTGGGCGCCTTGGAGGCCTCTTGGGCCGTCTTGGGGCCCTCTTGGGGCCGTCTTGGGGGCCTCTTGGGCTGTCAAGGGGCCATCTTGGAGGCCTCGTGGGACAATCAGTGACATTTCTTCAGCCGCGGCGTTTCCGCCTGGCGCCGGCCTCCGAAGGGCCGCTCCCGGCCCCCCGCGGGCTCCTTTGAGAGCGGCCCGGAGCGGAACGCTATAGCCTCGGGGAGGCGGCCTGGACCCCCTGGGGCCCTTTCATGGAAAAATGCTTATCGGGGAGATGTGCCGAGACATGATCGCGTCGTTAAAAAATCATGACGGGAGGATTTTGGCCATTTTCGGCCTCGGGGGCCGGTCAAAGAACGGCTCAGGATAAAAAAATTGTCCCGGGGAAAGGGTCGGGACTTCCAGGGAACCCGTCCTGAAATAATGAGGACGTCGCATGTCTGGGTGAGATTCGAGTTCGCCAGAACTCGGGTTCGCCGCCGCTTCTTGGCGAGCCTGTCTTGGATCTTGACAGTGCAGTTTTGCTGTGAGTTCTGCAGCGGAGGGTTGCGTCAAATTTCAGATTGGGTCTCGTCATTTTCTTGACAGCCCCGTCAGGCCAACCCTAGTCCTCCGAACACTAGTCTTACGTTTTCCCGCACGTCGGATGTCTGGGTAATTTTCTCTAAAACCAGGAAATGTCAGAAACATTCGTTTTCGGTCGCACCGGGGCTGTACCTCCCCCCTCCCGGCCACCCTTGGCGGCGCGTCCAGGGAGGTGGTTCTTGCGCTCGACCTAAGAGGTCCTCGCGGACCTCCGAGTGTTTATTTTGATGCTTGTGCCTGGTGTTCTGTTGTCCTCATTATCCTCGTCCTCCTCGCCTCCTCATCCTCTTCCGCCTCCTCCTCCGACGCTGGGATGTCTAAGCTTCCACCGTCTGGGGAACCGAGCTTCCCAGACTTCGGGAGGCGGTGGATATGGATATCTTCGGGGCCTTGGGGCCCACATACCTGCAAGGAGGAGGACGGAGGAGGAGGAGGAAGAAGGAGAAAAGAGGAGGCGGGAGCAGGAACAAGAAGAAGGAAGAAGACGGAGGACGGAGGAGGAAGAAGAACGAGGAAGAATATGGGTGAAAAAAAGTAAGGGAGAAGAAGGAGGAGGAAGAACACGAAATAGTAAGAAAGAGGACGAAGAAGGATGAAGAAAAGGAGGGTGGAATAGGAGGAAGAAGTAAGAGGAGGGAGAAGAAGGATGAGGAAGAGCAAGGAGCAAGAAGGAGGAAACAACAAGGAGGACAACGAAGGAGGTATAAGACACATGGAGAAAGAAGAAGGGATAGGAATAATAAGGATGAGGAAGAAGAGGAAAGACGCAGAAGGAGGAAGACGAAGGATGAGGAAAACATATGAGGAAGAATAATAAGGAGTATCACTAATATGAATCACGATGAAGATCGAAGAGGAATAAGAAGCATGAGGAAGAACTAGGGGGGTGACAAAAAAATTGAAAGGAAAGATGGAATAATAGGAAGGAGGAGGAAGACGAAGGAGGAGGAAGAAGGAGGAATAATAACAATGAGAAAGCATGAGGATGGAGATGTCCAACGAGCAACAGTAAGGGGGAGAAAGGATTACTGGCAATAAGACTAAGGAGGAGGCAGAAGGAGGAACAATATAGATGGGGAAGAATCAGGGGGAGGAGGAGGAAGAACAAGGAACAATGACAAGAAGTGAGAAGAAGAGGGGGGAATATTGAGCAAGGAAGAAGAACCAGGGTGAGGGGCAAATAATAACATGGAGGAGAAGGAAGGAGGATGAAGACGAAGGAGGAGGAACATGGAGGAGAAAGAAGACGGAAATCAGAAGAAGACAGGAGGAGGACACATGAGGAAGGCGAAGTATAGGGCAGGAGAAAGAGAACAAACACGGAAAGAGGAAGGATGGGGAGGATGGAGAAGGAAGAAGGAGGAGGTGGATGAGAGAAAAAAAAACATGGAGAAGCAGATGAAGTAGGAAGAAAGAAGAGGAATAACCAGGAGGAGGAAGGGGAACAGCGGTAGAAGAGGGACATGCAATAAGGGGTAACAAAATGAAGCAGGAGGAAGGAAGGAGGTGGAGGAATCAGAAGAAGGATTGAGGTGGAGGAGGACGACGAAGAAGGATGGGGAAGATAGAGGCAGGAGACGGAAGGAGGAAGAGGAAGATGTAGGACGATTTGAGGAACAATGAGTAGGAGGAATGATAATGAGTAGGAGGAATAAACCGTAGAGGAAGAAGGAGAGGACGATTTAAGAGAAGGAAGATTTAAGGGAAAGGAATAATTGAAGGGACGATTTCAGGGAGGAATACTGTGTAGGAGGACGATTTAAGGGAAAGGAATAATGAGTAGGAGTAAGGATAAGGATGAGTGATCTGGAAGACGAAGGTGGAGGAGGAAGAACAAGGAGGATGAAGGAAAAGGCAGAGTGAAAAAGGCAGAGCAGGAAGAGAAGCAGAGATGGTGGGGGGAGAAGACGGAGGAAGAATAAGAAGGAGGAAGAAGATGGAGGATGCAACAAAGGAAGGGGATGAGGACTCAGAAGGAGGAGGAAGACGGAGGATGAAGAGCGGGGAGGAAGAAAGAGGTTCAAGATGACAATGGAGGAAGAAGAAGGCGGAATAATAAGACAAATAATAAGCAGGAGGAAGAAGATGGAGGATGAAACAAAGGAAGGGGATGAGGACTCAGAAGGAGGAGGAAGACGGAGGATGAAGAGCGGCGGAGGAAGACAGAGGTTCAAGACGAAAACGGAGGAAGAAGAAGGCGGAAGAATAAGACAAATAATAAGCAGGAGGAATAATAAGGAGGAGGAAGGAGACGGAGGAACAAAAATGTTGAAGGAAGAAGGGGGACGTCAAATGAATAATTAGACGGAGGAATATTAATAAGGAAGAATAATAGCGAGGAGGAACGAGGAGGACGAAGAAACATTATGATCAAGACGTAGAGGGGAGACAAAGGAGGTTGAAGAACAAGGGGGAGACAAAGGTAGAACAAGGAGGAGGAGGAAGAAGAAAGAGGGGGAAGAAGAAGGAACAATAATAAGGAAGGAGAAGAAGGAGGATGAAGGAGTAAGACGAAGGAGGAAGGAGGAGGAGGAAGAAGGAGGAAGGAGGAAGAAGGAGGAGGAGGAGGAAGACGAAGGAGGAAGGAAGGAGGAGGCGGAGGAAGAGGGAGGAAGCAGCAGGAGGCTGAAGGAGGCGGAAGGAGAAAAAAGCAGGAATATCAGGAAGGAGCAAGAGGGCGGCAGGAAGGTGCCCGGGGCCACGGGGTATAGGAGCCGCTTCTGACCGACGCAGCGCTGCTGTGCGCGGCTGGGGAGGCCCCTGCAGGCGGGCCGCGCGCCCGGCCGCACGCCCTCTCGCCGCGGCGCGCCCCCTCGCCGCGGCGGCCCCTCGCCGCCGCCGCCCGCCGCCGACGACAACGACGACGCGACGACGACGGCGACGGCGACGACGGCGGCGGCGTCGTCGCCGTCGTCGCCGTCGTCGCCGTCCTGCTCCTTCTCCTCCTCCTCCTCCTCCTCCTCCTCCTCCTCCTCCTCCTCCTCCTCCTCCTTTCCTGCCGTCAGGCCGAGGCAATTTTCAAATGCCTCGCCACCGCGGATAAGCGGTGCTGCCTGGGTTCCGTGTGGCACCGCCTGAATGCGGTGTGGGTCCGATGATGTCAGATCCTTATCCCGCCCGCGTTCCGGGTGCGATAAGGATAGGGCGGAGGGCGGCACCTCCCGCTGGGAGGTTCGTGGTCGTTCGTTGTCGTCCTTCGTGTCTCGTTTCGTCGTCATGTCCGTCGCCCTTTTCCTTTTTGGGAGTTGCGGCACGGCCCTGGATTAGGTTCCAGGGTGGACGTTGTTTGCGCTCCTGGGCCGGAGAGTGGCCCCCTCCCCCTCCCCCTCCCTGCTGCCGCTGCTGTTGCCGTTGCAGCTGTCAGGCCAGGGCTTTTAGTGCCCTGCCACCTCGGCCAAGAGGTGCGGCCTGGGCGCGGGAAGACCCCAGTGGCACCTCCTGGTCTGAGGTGCACCGCCGTTTGACGACCACGGAGGCGGTGCCCGCGGCTTTCCGCCTGTAACCTCTTGGTTGCAGTGCTCTTTGCCGCGGGCACACTGTTGCCGAGCTTGTGAGGGTGCGGGCGCTGGGCAACGCTCCGTGTATTGTCCCTTGGGCGCCGATCCCGAACCCCCGTGCGCCATTTTGGCGCGGGGTGTAGGGCGGTCCTTGGTTTGTTTTTTTCCTTGATTTCCTCCCTAAGGCACAGCGTTTCTGGCGCTATTGGGAGTTAGTCAAGGAAAGGAGGCCGGAGGTCAGGTCCCAGCTTGTGTCCGTGATCCCCTCTTTTTGCGCGTGTGCCCTTGGTGTTGGCCGTTGGCCACTTTGGCCGTTGGCCAGGGCGCGTTGGCCCGCGCTTTGCTGAGCGCCACGGTTTTGTTCTGCCTTTTGGGCCTGCAACATCCTCCTCCTTTCCCACTTCGGCCTTGCTTCTCCTCCCTCCCTCTCTCCGTCCTCGGCCTCGCCCTCGTCGTCGCCGTCGCTGTCGCCGTCGTCGTCTTCGGCGTCGTCGTCGTCGTCGTCGTCGCCTCGTCGCCTCGTCAATGCCGCCGCCACCCGCCGCCGCACCGCCGTCGTCGTCGTCGTGGCGTCGTGTTTCTTTCTTCTGCGCGGGCTCTCGCCGCCGCGGCCCGAGGCTTCTGGCCTGGGGGGGCAGGCGGGCACGGGAACCCGGGAGGGGTCCCAGGGGCCGCTGCGGACTTCGGGTCGACGGCGCCGCTCATGGAGCAGGAGGAGGAGGAGGAGGAGGAGGAGGAGGAGGAGAAGGAGGAGGAGGGAGGTGGAGGAGAAGGAGGAGGAGGGGGTTGGAGGAGGAGGAGGAGGAGGAGGGGGAAGAGGAGGAGGAGGGGGGGGGGGGGGGGGGGGGGGGGGGAGGGCGAGGCCGACGAGGAGAAGCACGAGGAAAAGCAGAAGGCTCGGGGATGGGATTTGGGTCGGGGGCTGGGGCGAGGTCGGGGACCAGGCGGCACGGCGCGCGCGCACGCAATATCTGAGCTCCTGGAGGACTTCCAGGCGTGGTCGTCGCCGTGGCTGTCGTGGTCCTCGTCGGTGTCGTCGTCCTCCGCGTTTTCCTCCTTCTGCCTCCGCCTACTCTCTCCTCCTTTTCCTCCTCATCCTCATCCTCCTCATCATCACCATCAGCATCACCACCAGTATCATCACCATCATCATCAGCATCATCTTCATCACCATCACCACCATCATCATCATCATCAGCATCAGCATCAGCATCAGCATCATCATCATCATCAGCATCATCATCATCACATCATCATCACCATCATCATCAGCATCATCCTCATCATCATCAGCATCATCACCATCATCATCATCATCACCCTTATCATAAACATCATTATCAGCAGCATCAGCATCAGCAGTAATAGCATCATCACCATCATCAGCAGCATCATCATTCTCCCCCTCCTCCATCCTCTGCCTCCGCAGACATTGCTGGTACAGTGTTACATCGAAGAGACATGGCGTGCATTCACAGCATCGTCCGTTATCCTTACACCTCATCTGTTCCATGTTTGTTGGACAGACTTGCTTGTACATGCGTGTGTTGCTTTTCTTCATGGCTCGGCCCTTAGACGCGCGTGCGCGTCTGCTTCTCTGACCTTTCTACGCCCTGTCGCCGCGCGCAGGGCCGCGACACCAAAAGTGTTGCATGTCCGACGTGTCCAATTCAATCCTCTTCCTCTCCGCCTTGCGTTGCTCCTCATCTCCACCCTCCTCATCACCCCCCTCTTTGCTTCTGCTCCCTGCTCCGCATCCACTCCTCGCTCATTCCTTTCCATCCTGCCTTCTTCTCGTCTTCCTCCGTCTCCCTCCTGAGTACACAGCTGCTTGCAGCAAGGCCCGCCACCTTGCCAGCCCAGCAGCCTGGGTGGCGATTGAATCTGTTCGGGTGGACAGGGAAGGACGTCACGTGCGCCTCCACGTACCCCCAGGCTTGGAAGAGCCGTGGTGAGGATTATGAGGATGATGAGCATGATGAGGCCGATGATGACGAAGATGGGGAGGAGCAGGAGGAGGAGGAGGAGGAAGAGGAGGAGGAGATGAGGAACGCCGTCACATGCGGCATCATTCGTCTTCACTTCGTGAGCATCTCTCATGCAGCTCGTTTGGGCCGTCTTGGGACTGTCTTGGCCTCCTGTGGGGCAGCCGCGGGGATCTTTCGGGGCCCTCTTGGGCAGTCTTCGGGCCCGTCGACAGGTTTTCTAAGGCCGTCTCGAGTTCCTCCGGCGTCCTTCGGTCGTCTTGGGATCGTCTTGGATGCTTCTTGGGCCTTTGGGGCTTTTGGGGCTGTCTTGGGGCCATCTTGGAACCTGCTTGGGCCGTCTTGAGCTGACGGAAGCCCGAAAAGGCGAGAATTCTACATTCCATCAACAAGCACAGGGAACTCGATGGTTCGGGCTTCTTCGGACCTGTGGGAGTCCTGCTTTGTCTCCTTTGGGCCCTCTTGAAGTATCTTGGACCGTCTTGAGTTCTTGAGGCCATACTGGGCCCCCTGGGGCCATCTTGGGCCGCATCGTCCACCATCTTGGGCCGTCATGTGAGCCAGTTTGGGGGGTCCCTTGGGCCGTGTTGGGGCTCTCTTGGCCGTATGGCGGGTGTCTGGGGGCTGTCGTGGGGCCGTATTGGCGCAGTCTTGGGCCTACGCGGACGCGATTATTCCCTACTCTAACCACTTTGTCCGCAGCGATTCCAGCCATTGTTTTTGCAGGTTTGGATGGGGCCTCCCGGATGGGTGGGCCACAGGAGGCCCCAGGAGGTTTCAGGAGGCCCAAAGAAGCCCCAGGAGGCCACAGGAAACAGTACGCTTCAGTCTGCCCCAGGAAGCCCCAGGCGGCCCAAGGCGGTCAAAGATAGCCCCAGGAGGCTTCAGGAGGCTCCAGGAAGCCCCAGGAGGCCCAAGGAGGCCCCAAGCGCCCGACAAATTGGCGAGCGAAAAATGTGCGCCGCGCCTTGGCGGGAGCGCCACTTTCAGCAAACATGTGCGCGGCGCCGAAGCGAGAGCGACATTCCGCCCTATCGCGCGGGGTGCGCGCCGCGCATTCCAATCCTGCCGCGCATCTCGCGACGTGGACCACAGGACGTCCATGCTGAGAGGAAGAACGTAGATGTTGTATTGTTCCTTGCAGGCTCGGAGGGGACCCCCCGGATGGTCCCGCCATCGGCCGGGGAGAGGGCAGAGTGGGAGTATGTACCAAGAGGGAGCTGGGATAGGAGTAGGAGACGGAGTATGTAGGGCAAGGTCGCAGTGACCGAAGGAAAGAGGGTCAAGGCGGGGCAGCAGCAGCAGGGCGGGGAGGGGGGGCGGATGCGGGGCGGCGCCTGATGACGGCCGCGTCGAACGCCCCGCGGCGGGCCGCGGCCGCGGCGCTCTCCCCCTTGTCTCTCCGTTCCCCCCGCTCCTGCCGCTCTCCACCCCGAACGCAGCTTCCAGGCAGGAGGCCTTTTCCCGATCCTGGTCAGATTATGAGAGCCTGCTCTGTTGAGATTATAACTGCACACAATGGCCAGCTCTCGCAGCTGGTTGGTGCTATAACACCCGCAAACTGAACATAACAAAACATCCTGGTCGGGCCAGAAACGAAGCTGGTGGGTGGGGTGCAACTCCTTCGAGCGGACACACACGGCCCCCGTGGGCCGAAACACCGCCCCCGTCCAGGACATCGGGCGGCAAGGGGTCCCCAAAAGCCGTGAGCTCGGAGGCTTTGGCACGGCACCCACATCTGCGGCACTGCCCGAAATCACCAGCAATCTGCGGGCAGGCGCGCTCGGAACGCAGGGCCACCGTGCGAAGGAGCTTCGCACGAGTGTGCCGTGCACGGACTGCGGGGGGACGTGGGGGGCTCTTGCCTTCAGTCTCCAGGACCTGGCACAGAACCTCAAGCAAGTGGTTCTGAATATTGCGGGTGATGGCATCAGCCATCTGAACCGAGGAACTGACACTGAAAGGGACCTTGACATCCTGCCCGAAAGCACCAGCGATCTGATCCGCGATCGCGTTGGCAACAACAAAACTCGGACAGAGCCCCTTCTCGAGTGCCTCCTTGGTCTCCAGGTGGCTCGGAACCGGAACGAGGAGCAGGTCCCTGACACTGAGCAGCTCACGCACACGAGACCACAAATCGCGGTGATTGCTCACACGGGCAAACCGCTCCAAGGCACCAGAAACAGGGCTACGGGCAACATAAGCAGAATCGGCCACATAGCCGAACCTCACACCCTCTGGGCTTAGCTCTAAAAACTTCACCAGGGCCCAGAGCCCCCCACGGTTGACACTCTGCTTCCCCGAGATGCCTCCACCAGCAATCAAGGCGAGCTGAGACGCGTCAACAGAATCAGGGAGCTCCTCTAAAGCTTGCCCAAAGACCGCGACACCCCAAGACACCCTCCTAAGCCTACGACCCCTCGAGAACTCCCCGCCACCGGCGCCCCCCTCGCCCCAGATGCGACCCCTCCCCCCCCCGACCGAGGGGAAGGCACCTGACGCCGCGAAGAGAGGCGAGTCGGGGGGAGGAGGGACGCGGGCCCAGGACTTGGGCGCGAGGCCGCGAAGCCAGAGGATGGGGCATTCTTCGGCTGCCGAGCAACCGCGTCTCGCGAAGGCCTCCGAGATCTCCTGAAACTCCAGATTATTCGGGCACTCCCAAAATCTGTGGGCGCCCGTTTCCACAGACATCCCACAGCGCGGGCACAGCTCGTCACACTCCCCGCCCGCACTGGCGATGCGGGCGCGGGTCCAGACAGCTCCAGTTAGAGTAGCCCTGAGGACGCCCGCCTTCTTGACTTCCTTTTTCCTCAGGCTGGACAGGTGGCGCCTGGCGACTGTGAAATCCACTCCAGCCTCCGCGCCTTTACCATTCCTGAATTTATAAGCTCCAGTCCACAGCTGGGCCTCGATCGAGCTAGCCACTTCCTGCTTGATTTCCGAGGTCATATACGCCTCAGACCGCAGCTCGTCAGGGATAGCAAACCTGTCTCCCGACGGTGATGTCCAGTCCGAAGGCCCCTCAAGAGTCCACCCCAGACCTTGCATCGTGGCAGCGACCGCAGAGATGGGTCCTCTAATGTTGCGCCAACGACGCTTGGGCCCCAGGGTCTGAATTCTCTGGACAGTCTCGGCCCAGCTTCTGTGCATCCTGGGCAGAGCAACCTCGGATGCCCTGGACACAACCTGGAACCGCGACTCCAAAATCGAGAAGACCGCGCTGAAGGCGGGGTCCTTGGGGCCCACTTCCAGCGCCAAAATCGAGGTGAGGCACCTGCCTACAATTCCTCTTGCGAGGGCCCCTGCTAAGGCACGCCTCCACTGCATTAGCACCGAAGGAGTAATTCCGAACATTTTCCAAGCGTACGAGGCCTGAGGAAGGGCTCCCGCGAGGACAAATTTGGGCCCACCCTTACGCGGGGCAACTCTGGCAAGCTTATTGATGCGATGCACGCGCCGGTGAGCTTGGGCGATGCGCCTGGCATGGCGCGGCCTGGAAATCTTCGCGCCGCTACCGCGCTCCATGCCCAAATCGGCCGAGACCGACGCAATTTCTACAGCAATGCCTCTGGAACCTAGACCCGCCTGAATCTCCCGATCCACCGAAAGCTCGGACGCAGTGATAGTAGATTTTGAAGCCAGCTTCAAGCGTTCTCTCTCGCAGCCCCAGGCAAAGGCGATTCCCGCACGCACGCACAAGGTGACCCACCAGATCTCGGCGAATCCCCTCGGCTCTCTGGGTGACGTCGTCTATGCGAGTTCGCATCTGCACAGGCGAACTGGCTGCAAGAGAGGCTTCACAAATCGCGTACATCTGACACCTGGCAAAAGCAGGCGCCCTCCGAACACCAGCGACCAAGCCTCCAGACGGAACGATGGGCGGAGCAACGCACCTCTCATCGCGCAGGATCCTCGGCCCCATATGCAAGAGGGCTTCCAAAGAAAGACACAGGGCAGGAATGTCCAGATCGAGCGCGTGCTCGAGGACCCTCTCCCAACGAATCGTATCATAGAAGGCTTCAACATCCCACAAATTAGACGCCGAGCAGAAATCAGGCAGCGCAGAAGAGAGAGCAGCTTCGTCAGCGCAGCTCCTGAGCAGAGCCTCCCGTAGAGCACTGTTGCCTCGGACCGCAGCGCCCCAAGGCCCAGAGCGTTGCTCGGGCCAGACCTCCGCGGGGCGAGATCTCAAGCGACCCCACAGACGACACAATCAGGTCAGAAGGCCTATGGCGCGGTCCTTGCGCACATCAGGCTTTCTCAAAAGAACAATAATAGCAGTGAGCCATTGCCAAGGCCAGGCCACAGCAAACTCAATCTGCTGAAATAAACAAACTAACTGCTGGCGGCCTTCATCAGGCAGCCACCACACGTCTCGTTGCCGAACGCCGTCAATGCCAGCCGCCTTGGAAGGCGGTATGGCTGCCAGCGCCGCCTCCAAATTGTCCATCGTGGTTGGCGGAAGCTCCTCATGCCGAGCGAGCTCCCTGGCCCTCTGCAGAAATCTCAAAGCCTCGTAGCTGTCGGCCTGCGACGGTGACCAGAGCGAGTCTCACACCTCGCGCTTAGCCTCCATGAGCGAGGCCCCGTCGAAGGTGGAGACCTGCGCGTACCGAATCTCGCTGACCTCCGCCATCTGGTCCTTGACGTGCCTGTGAAGCGCCCCCATGTCACCGATGGAACTCTGGCATATCCAATCGCGGAACCCCTGCAGCCTCTGCCTCGCCACTGCCCTCGGCGATTGCTCCGCAGCACTTCGAGCAGTTTCGGCTAGCTTCTCACGAGACTCCTTGGTAATGCCATCCAGCGTGCGAAGCGATCTGATCCACCTCTCCTTGCGACGCTCAGGAAGAGGAACGATCTGGGAGATAGGAATGGTGGGTGCCAAAGCCGACAGTCTGCTCCGCAAGCGCAGGGCACGCGGCGAGGACATCTGGTCATTCTTCACGCAAGCAAGCCCGGCGAGAAGGTTGGCAACCGTAGGCCACCATTTGGAATTGCTGTCGGATGCCGTCACATAAGGCTTCCCTCCAGCCATGGTCGTCTTGACGGGATCCTGCAACCGCCCTCGCCCTTGAAAATGACGTCTCTCCTGCGGATGCACCTGATACAATTCACAGTAGTACAGCTCCATGGTGCTGGACCACTGCAGAAACAAATCTCCAAGTATAATAGCCGCCTCAGGGTCTGCACGAAACCCCAAGCTGCGTTCCACAAACTCGGGCGGCGAAGACTTGCATATTGCCTGCTTCTTGAGGCTGGTCCACCACATATCCTTCGAGGCTCCTGGTCAAGCTTCCTGAGAGCTGGCGCAAGCTGATAAGCCCTCTCGGTCTGTTCCCTCGTCATTTTCCAGGAGTTCAGGCTCGCCATCAGCAGGCGCTTCTGTGTCCTCCTCCTCGCTGTTGGTGCAGAAATCCTCTTCCTCCAACTCCAGGTGAAGGTACTGCAGGACTGGGGGACTCTTGATAGCCAGCCTGCGCTTTGCCCCCCATGCCACGGGGGCAGCCTGGGTGCGATCGCTGGGAGTGGTGGTTGACTGGGCTCGAGATGCTCTGGCTATGGACCTCTTGCTCTCTGGGTCTGCCTTGCGCTTCGGCCTCGCAGGGTGTTCAAATGCGCGAGGTATGCGGAGGGTCCAAGCCATCGCTCGAGCAAGATCAAACACTAAAAGAAATCGGCAGCCCATAATGAGATCTGCCTGCTTCCTCGACCGCATCAAAGTCAGCCTCGATAAAATTCAGCAAATGCTGTGCAGAAGAAGACATGATAAGGTAATCCAGCATGCGTCCAGATCCAGCTGTGCACGTGTACTCTGTGTTGGTTGGGATGGCTACCACTCCTCCTGAAATATCCAACCACCCAGACGCCGACAATTCCTTCGGAGTCATATTCCAATCGCCAACAATGATTCACATGCCCTGAACTGTCGCAAGCAATGCTCCCAGGCTAGCCAACTTGTGCGCGTTGCCCTTGGCCCCGACTCCAGACATCATGTAAATACCAACTACAAGTAGGGACTGGTTCTGGGTACGAAGCTGCATGGCCACTACATCGGTAAAATCAAGACCGGCTTCCTCCTTTCCCCCCTGCTGCCGTAACCCCACTTGGTGATGTGGAGATGCGGCCAGGTGTCGTAGAGAAGCCACTCGGTACTTTTTGCGAACTCCCATAGTGATGCCACCTGCTCGTTCACGACGGTCAGTAGCATACGCCGCAGACAAAACTCCAGTGTATCCTGACTTCCCCCAATCATGAAGAATGTCGTTAGAACCCTCTGGCGACACGTGCGTTTCAGGAACAACAATAACATCCGCTCTTTGATGCTGAGCCAGAGACTTCGCGGCGGGCCCCCAGCCACCAAGATTGCGAGAGTACATCGTCCGAATGCTCGAAACTGGACTTCCTCGTGCCTTCTCCTGACCGCCAGGATGACGCACGCGAGTCTCCAGTCCACCTCCCTGAGGTTCAGCTTCGCTGCAAACCTGAGCTCCCAGCTTCCCCACAACCTCCTCCAAGACGGTCGTGGTCCTGCTGGCCCTGCCTCTCGCGCGCGTCTCCTTCGAGTCGTCCACCTGAGAATAAGCACGACAGCAGCAGCTCCACATCTCGAGGCGGGCCTGCCCCAGTCGCTGTTTACCTCATGGGTGCACCTGGGGGCAGGCTCCAACAAAACTGATGACGACTGAGCCCAGCTCCTCGCGCTGTTTACCACTAGGGTGCACCTGGGAGCTGGGACTTGCGTTCTAACACCTGCCGAAGGAGACCATGCCTCCGCTCCTGCAGCACTGCCGCCCGCAGAGTGCCCCAGCTAATTGAACATAAACTTGGCCGTACTCGAAGAAGTACTTGGTGGGACAGGCACGGCCCCCCGACCACCATCAGCAGATGGCCCACCGAGGTCAGGGAGGAGCCGCAGGCTAGGAAGACGACGAAGATCCCCTGCTGCCGCCGCGGAGGCCTGTGCCGTGGCGAGGAGAGCCTCGGCGTCCGCCTGCAACTTGGACTTGATGGCCTCCACCTTGGCCTCCTGAACAGGATCAGCTGGTCCAGCGCCTCCGCCAAGGGCTGATGCCTCCTGCACGTCAACTGCCGCAACAGCCCTGACAGAGGGGCTGCCGTCCGCTGCCGAGGCAGCTGGCGCCTCGGCTGGTGCTCCCTCAGCTGGTCCTGCAGCAGCTGATCCAGGCGGAGGCGACGGCGAGGCGTGGCGGCGCTTCTTCGCAACCTTCTCCCTGACGGAGGCCAAGCTGTCGCGGTGCTCCCGCAGCTTCTCCTGCATGCCCCCGAACGTGGCCTTGAGCGCCTTCATGAGCTCGCCCATGACCAGCTTCTTGCGGCGGTTCACCTCCGCCAGGTCCTGCTCGTCCATGACACCGTCGGAGCTGTCAAACTCCGGGCCAAAGCTGATCGTGAACATGGAGTCTTCAGGCTCAGACCCCCCCAACAAGGAACTGAGATCAATACTTGAGCCCGCTTGTGTCTCAACCGGACCAGGAGAAACCGCCGTCTTGAAGACCTCAGCACGTTCCTTCTCCGCAAGAGCCAGAGCTGAGACCGCCTCCGATAGAGCACCCTTCACCTTCTCGAGCTCCAGCGCGAGGCGAACCTGATGTGCTCGAGCCTTGTCGAAAGCCACCTGCGCCCGCTGCACCTTCGCCGTGACCTCCGTGACACGCTGAGTCACTTGGGCCGCAGAGGACGCCCGCCCCGCCTTGGTACCTGCTTTGGCTGCATCGAGAAGGCTCTGAGCCGCGCGTGCCTGCTCGCTGCCAGGCTGCGTCTTGATGATGCCCTGCAACTGCTCCTGCAACGCGGCGCTCATCCCAGCTGCGCCCTTGTCAGGCGACTGGCCTGGCGGCGCTCTGTTGGTGAAAGCCGCACCGCACAGACACGTGTTGCCATACTGCACGAGCTTGGACACCCACGCCCAGCGTGGGCATGCGCTGCACACAACCTTGCGCCTGTCCCCCATGCTCTTCTGCACGTGCTTGAACGGCCCAGCCGCGGGAGGAGGGGGCGGCGGCACACCCCACATCGGCCAAGTGGGCTGACTCGAGCCTGGAGACCACTGTGGGAGACCGAAGAACGGGTTCGTCGCTTGAACAGGTTTAGGCCGCTGCCCAGGAAGTGGTGGCCAGCCCCCATCGGGACTTTCCTCCTGGGTTTTCCTCCGTTCTCTGGCCTTTTTTTCCTTTTGCCATGTAGTTGACCGACTTTTATCAATCTGATAAGAAATTCAATCCCAGCCGATATCGCGTGGAGATAGTCGGTGGCCCCAATCGCCCGCCGCGCCCTCTCAGCGCCGCAGGGGGTCGGTGCCAAAACGGCTAGGAGTAGGAGTAGGAGACGGAGGAGGAGGAGGAGGAAGAGGAGGAGGAGGACGAGGAGGACGAGGGGATAGAGGAGGGGGAGGTGGATGGTGACGAGGGAGGGGAGGTAAGGAATAGCAGGAGGACCGCTCGCCCCTGGTGGCGCGCAGAGAGCCCGGGGCTCCAGGGCTGCCGTGCAGGGCGGGCCTGCGCCCGCGAGGGCCCCCGCCCTGAACAGGCTGCCGCGCCCGATAGGGTCTTTGGGAGGCCTTCTTGAGCCGCCCTGGGGCCATTTTTAGGGGAACAAAAAGTGATCGCGCCCGCGAGGGTCCCCGACCTGAAGAGGCTGCCGCGCCTGATTGGGTCTTTTGGAGGCCTTCGTGAGCCGCCCTGGGGCCATGTTTAAGGCAGTCGGCCCAAGAAGCCTCCATATATGACCCCAAGACTGCCCAAAGAGACCGCCAAGGGGGTACCAAGACAGCCCATGAGGACTCCGCGATGGCCCAGGAGGCATCCGAAATGGCCCCAAGGCTAGGGGAACAAACAGTGGCATGAACATAAAAACTCAGAGGTCCGCGCGGATTTCTCGGATCGGCGCTGGGGCCCCCCAGCGGCGCCTCCGGCGCCGCCCCTGGCGCGTTCCGCGCGCCAGGGAGGGGGGTCCAGCGCCGATCCGAGAAATCCGCGCGGACCTCCGAGTTTTTTTTATGTTTATGTCACTTGTTGTTCCCCTGGCCTTGGGACCATTTTGGATGCCTCTTGGGCCATCGCGGAGTCCTCATGGGCTGTCTTGGTACCCCCTTGGCGGTCTCTTTGGGCTGTCTTGGGGTCATATATGGAGGCTTCTTGGGCCGACTTGAGCTGACGGAAGCCCAGAAAAGCTCGAATTCCGAAACATGTAAACATCCAGAGAGAAATGAATGTGTGTTGGTTTCTTCGGACCTTTGTGGAGGTCCGCTTGTGGCCCTTTTGGGGCCTGTTGAAGGCATCTTGGCCCGTCTCGGAGATGGAATCGGAGGAGGATGACGACGACGACGACGACGACGAGGATGGCATGTCACACAAATTCCTCGGTGGAAGCATCGCTTCCCAAGCTCCGATTGGTCGCGCAGTGTGCCGAGGATGGCGGAGCAGCGGCGACGTGGCCGAGGAGCCGAAGGCGAGGATCGGCACGATCACGCCCTACCTCGAGGAAGAGAAGACTCAGCATACGGTCAGGAGTCTTCGCTCAGCGTGTCGCGCCGCGGGTGCTAGCCCGCCACGATTCGGCGCGACACGCTGAGCACGTCCCAATCCCCAGGCATCGACGGTCCTGGCCTTCCCTGGCCTCCCGCCCCGCGAGGCGGAGCGACACGCCATCAGCTCGCAGGACACAGCGTGTCGTCAGGGCCGCTGCCGCGGCACGCCAAGCAAGAGCTCCTCCTCTCTCCTCCCCCTCCTCCTCCTGCTGCTCCTCCTCCTTCTCCTCCTCCTCCTGCTCCTGCTCCTGCTCCTCCTCCTCACTGCTCCTCCTCGCTCCGCCTCACTGCTCCTCCTCCTCCTCTTCCTCCACGCTCCTCGCTCCTCCTCCTCCCCGCTCCCCCTCCTCCCCCCTCCTCCTGCTACTACTACTACTCTTCCTCCTCCTCCTCCTCTTCTCCTCCTCACTCCTCCTCCTCATCCTCCTCACTCCTCCTCATCCTCCTCCTCCTCTCCTCCTCCTCCTCCTCCTCCTCCTCCTCTCCTGCTCTGCTCCTGCTCCTCCTCACAGCTCCTCCTCGCTCCTCCTCGCTGCTCCTCCTCGCTTCCTCACGCTCCTCGCTCCTCCTCC
Organism: Prorocentrum cordatum; assembly: GCA_963575745.1. Classification (NCBI taxonomy): domain Eukaryota; class Dinophyceae; order Prorocentrales; family Prorocentraceae; genus Prorocentrum; species Prorocentrum cordatum. The sequence continues at coordinate 48,211 of CAUYUJ010016188.1, read as the reverse complement.
TCCTTCCCGCTCCCCCTCCTCCCCCTCCTCCTCCTACTACTACTCCTCCTCCGCCTCCTCTTCCTCTTCTCCTTTCTCCTCCTCCTCTTCCTCCTCCTCGTCCTCCTCCTCCTCCTCTTCAGACGCCGCGGTGCCCGAGCCTCCGCCCCGTCTGAAATAATTCGCCCAGAACTGGGCGTGCTGGCAAGAGCGGCCAGCTGTGCACCGAGGGTCCAGCGACTCCGACCGTGCGCGCCCTCCGGCGCGCGCGCCCATGGTATTAGATTTCTCTCTTGGGTGGATCAGATTATTGCTTTATTTATGGGTAGTGGTTTCAAATATGTATCGCAGACCCCGCTGTATTCAGGACAACCTGCAGGCGATAGGGGTCACTAGCTCCGTAGATGAGATTATCGAAGAGCTCGGCTCGGCGGACATCATCGGCCTCATGGGGACCAAACAACAGAGGAGGCGGGCGAGCGTTCAGGGTGAACAAGATGTAGTTCAGAATGTGTCTCTTATGGATGGAAATGTCCAACCGGGGCTCCTTCAGGATGACACGGGCTGGATTCTACCTCATCGGGGTGACGATGTAGGATGGTGCTGTTCAGAGAAAGAGACCCCTCAAGGGAGCTGGATGAGAAGAACACTTAATCAGCATATCATGGCTTTAGAGAACACGCACAATGTATGCATTGGCACGTACTATTCACAACAACGTATCGGCACGCGCAATGGTTACAAGGCTATTCCTTTCGCTGCATTACATAGAGTTCAGAAGTGTGAAATTCGGCAGTATTCAGGTTTTCGATTTAAACTCACGAAGGGGGACACGCATAACGTCGATCATTTCCCTCTTGTCGTCGATGTGGAGTTGAACAATCCTGCTGAGAATCAGACGTTGTCTTCTACTCCGAGGACTAAGTGGAACACCGATCTCTGGATTCGTGTGTGGGTGAAGGATACTCATGAGCTTCATCGCTTTGTTCAACATCTACTAGATTGGTCATTGTCGGCTGAAGGTGGTCGTGAGGTGCAGTCTCTGATGCAGAAGGGCTGGGTCGAGGATACCTGGCATAAGTACAATCGGGTCTTGCTCGACGCGGGCCAGCAGGTATTCAGCAGTACAGATCTGTGGCGGAAATGGCCAGACCAAGACGACTCACAAGCAGCACGAGCACAGACAGATGCACTTCGAGCGCAACGCAGACTACACACCGGCACCGAGGTAGCACAAGCGCAACTAAAAAGTCGGCGCGCAGTTCCAGCAAGGGCGGCTCCCTCAGAGGTTTGGCGGCTCGCCTTACTTTTTTCCGAAGTGGGCGAAAGACCATGATCGTGACACGGTGGGGCCCGAGGAGTTCCGATGTCTCGCTTCTTGCATTTTGACTGATGTACGAGTGGCTAAGCATACTCTGCAGATTTGGCAGTTTAGCAGTGGCGTGCGGATTGGCAAGAATCATGGTAAAGCTAAATGCGCAGGTGAACGGGTCATCCATCTTCTGTGCCCGAGTGGAAGAGTTTATATTGCAGGTATGTGGTACCGCCATGATGCGAATCGACCTCCACAGACTGTTGGTTTTGCTGAAAACCGACGTCGAGAACAAGCACTACTACAAGTACGTATCCCACAGGACTGGTGTCGTCGTGCCCAGCTATCGTGGTACAATGCTTTCTATGATCAAGCGAATGGCCAAACAACACGCCCAGCCGAAGAACGAGATCTTGAGTTGGATTCAGTTATGGTGCCAGATGTGCACGACGCTGGCGACGAACGCGACCACTCCCGAAGCGCAGAAGCCGTCGTCGGTGCAACACGTCCAGAATGTCAAAGACATGAAGATGTCGGAACCGCAAGTGCACGCGGGTTTCACGAAGAAGAGTTATCGCCAGAAAGAATGGAAGAAGGACTGGTACCGATTCGAGCTCATGGCCCCGCCGCAGCTGCAGTCGACGGTGGACGAGTTGGTCAAGATCATCGGCCAGCGGCCCGAGGTGGAGCGGAAGGTGGGCGGCCCCGCGCGTGGCCTGCACGCCCGAACGATCGTCGAGCGTCACGTCGAAATGGGGGAGCTCAAACAGCAGGAGTGAGCCCGTCTGAGAGCAGTGAGTGTGCGCTCGAGAGGACCCTCTGGGAAAGCCAGGGGGTTCAGAGTGAGCCCATCAGTAGATCTGTAAACCCAGAGAGTTTCCAGAGCCCTGGAGTCCTAGAGTTTGGTGTCTGTCCTTCCTTTTCCTCCTCCTTGTTCCTGGGGATCCCTCGTCCAGGACCGACTCTGAAAATCTCCCATGGCTTCTGGATTATTTTGAATAGTCTGATGTTTCTAACACTGAAGGCAGTGAGTACAGAGCGTCAGGCGACCCATCGTGAGCTAGTCAGTTTTGTGCTTCTTTTCCTGAGGGGCTGGGGCCCCTTCGTGAGGAAAATCATGCGGGGTGCGTTCGACTCACGCCTCCTCGGGGTCCCCCTGGTGCCCCAATAGGAGGTTCAGTCATATGCGCCAGTGCTCTGATGAGTGTGCGCTGGAGCGGCGGTCAGTTGATCGCTCCCTGGCCCACAAGCGGCATACGGCCGCAGACAGCGCGAGCCAGGGGTCAGCATGGCAATTTGAGTTCGTCATGACGCTGATGACCCACAGGCTCCCCAGGCTGGTCCCACCACACCCTCCTCCTCTTCCTCCTCCTCCTCCCTCTCCGCGTTCCTTCTCTCCCTTCTCCTCCTCCTCCTTCTCCTCCTCCTCCTCAGCATCAGCATCATCATCATCGTCCTCTTCCTCCTCATCACCCTCCTCCTCATCATCAGCATCATCAGTATCATCGGAATCATCAGCATCATCATCATCAGCATCATCATCAGCATCATCAGCATGATCGTCGTCGTCATCAGCAGCAGCAGCATCAGCATTAGCATTCTCAGCATCATCAGCAGCAGCATCATCATAATTCGCGTAAACATCATCAGCAGCATCAGTATCGTCATCGTCATCGTCATCGTCAGCATCATCAGCAGCATCAGCAGCAGCATCAGCATCACCAGCAGCATCATCATCGTCATCATCATCATCAGCAGCATCAGCATCACCATCGTCTTCCTCTTCATCATCATCGTCATCAGCGCAGAGACCGCGGCGCCCCAGGGGTCGTCTGTCTGCAGCTGCGCCAGAGGTACTTCGGCCGCCTGGAGGTGCCTGGCGCCCGGGGGGGGGGGGGCGGGGGCGGAAACGGAGGGGAGCGAGGGCGAGTTGAGGAGGGTGGCCCCTGACAGGTGAGGAGGAGGGGGAGGAGGAGGAGAGGAGGAGGAGGAGGAAAAGGAGGAAGAGGAGAAAGGGGAGGAGGAGGAAGAGAAGGAGGAGGAGGAGGAGGAGGGAACGGCAGCGTGCGACGCACCCTCATGCCATCAAGAAGCAGGAGGAGGCGGATGAGGACGAGGGCGAGGGCGAGGAGGAGGACGAAGTCGAGGACGACGACGAGGGCGAGGCGGAGGGAGGAGGGAGGAGGGGCAAGGGAGGGGGAGGAAGAGGAGGAGGAGAGGAGGAGGAGGAGGAGGAGGAGTGCGAGGAGGAGAGGAGGAGGAGGAGGAGGAGGAGGAGGAGGAGGAGGAGGAGGGGGGGAGAAGGAGGAGGAGGAGGAGTTGCGAGGAGGAGGAGGAGGAGGAGGAGGAGGAGGAGGAGGAGGAGGTGCGAGGAGGAGGACGAGGACGAGGACGAGGAGGACGAGGAGGGCAATGAAGAGGAGGAGAGGGGGGGACTGGTGTATGTTCCAGCGTCCCTCCGTGCCCCCCTCGCCGCCATCCCTGCGTCCTCCCGTCTCCTCTCTCCATACACTCTTCCCCTCCCTCCCTCCCTGAGTATTCTTGTTTTCACTGCTCCGAGCTTCCATGAGCGAGGTTTAAGCAGGGGTTCCATCCCTGGCCTCTTCGTCCCTCGAGAGGCATATTGGCAGCAGCAGGGAGGGGGCTACCATCATCAGAGCAGAAGTGGGAGGAGGAGCTGCTCAGCCATTGAGTCAAGTCGAACCGAGTGTCGAAAAGTAGTTGGCCAGATCTCGATTCGGGATGTGGCTTGCTCGGGCCTCAGGCCCACCAGACACGCCCACGCAAATACATGTCCCCCCCCCGCCTCTATCTGTCCGCGCCCATCCTCGTCCTCCAACTGCCGTCTTCGGGGGTAGTGTTGCCTGTGTGCGGGTATTGATGCAGAGGGAGTGTGGCGAGGCAGACGTTTTCGGCCTGAGCGAAGGGTCAATATGGTATCAAGCATGCTGGTGGTTTGTATATGAAGCGTGCCAATGTTTATTTGCCGTGATGCTGCAGTAATGGTTCCACCGAGCAGGGACATCGAAACGGAGATCCAGCAATCAGGAGGTGGGAGTGGTCCCACCCTGGTTGCCTCGACAAGCTCGTTCTGAGACGCAACGCGTACCATAGTTAAAACGTTATTGACAATACCATGCGTGTTGGTTCAGAGTGTTGGCCCACGTTGTGGCGAACTTATCGCATCAGACCTACGTGTTCAGTCTACGTGTGGAGCCCCGTATCAATGCGCTACGTGTCGCGTGTTGCGTATCAGGGCAGCGAATGCCCCCACTCTTATTGTTGATCAGGGCCTGGACACGGCCTTGGTCCAGCACGGGTGGTTTGGGAATTTGTCATCTGCGTCGCAGGGCGGAGGAACAGAGGTGCTGCAGGGGATTCGCGTCTTATGTAAAAAAGGCGGAGGGCCGTTTTGTTTTCCCCCCCACTCCCGCGTGAAGCGAAGAGGGTGGGGAACAAGCAGTTCTATCGAGTAGTTCGTATGTTGACCAATCCGATGAAGGGCGGCACACACAGTACAACACAATACAGATAGAGCAGATTCTGTTTCCGCGCCTTCGAGGGTCCCGCCTCCTCGCCCTGCTCCCTCCTTACTGCTTCCGCCCGCATCCGCGCAGAGCCCGTCTATCAGAGTCGGTTGACAGTGTGCTGGATCTCTTCTGAAGCTTCGCCTCGCAGCTGCCTGGCATGAGCGGTGTCTTCTTGTCTCGCGGCCCGCTGCTCGCCTCACTCGTGCTGCAGCGCAGTCTGCTGATTCCCGGAGTCCCTTGTCGTGCTCCTGCGCCGGAGGCTGCAGCACGGCACCCGAAGAGTTGCACGCTCTGAGGGTGCCCCTCTTTCGTCTCCCCTTCGTGGGTTGGGGGCCAGAGAGGATGGACACCCCCAGGCGCCTCCGCCAGGGAATGCTGGCCCGCCGACCCCGATTGCGTTGGCCCATAGGCCCTTCGGGCTGGTGGCTCTCGCGGCGGGGCGGTCACGGTCTGAGGGGCCTCTCACCACGTGAGCAGTCCAGTGAAGAGTCCCTTGTCCTTCCTCCTCTCTCCGTCCCTCCTCCCTCCTCGCTCCTCCCTTCTCCCTCCGTCCCTCCTCCCTCCGTCCCTCCCTTCCCCTCCCTCCGTCCCTCCTCGCTCCCTCCTCCGCGCGTCGCCTCGTGCCCCTCCCGCGCATGCCCTCTGCCCAGCTGCCGCTCCGAGCGCCCGTGCGACCGCCACCCCCCGCCGCCGAGACGGAGCGGCCCGGCGGCGCCCGCCCCGCCCCGCGTTTTTGTTCGGCAGGTGCGCAGCGCGGTGCTGGTGGACACGGACGAGAGCGGGCGCATCACGCGCTTCGAGGAGAGGCGGACGGCACGCAAACCCCGAAGTCAGAGGAGGAAAAGGTACCCATACCTCTACCCTCCCCTCGTTTTCCCATTTTTGGGCCTCCTGGGCCTCCGTCGTCGCCACCGCTGGATTCGCCTCGAAATCCTGGTCAGAACGCACCCCAGGAGAGGTCCGGGGAGTAGCGGTATTGGTATTTTTTGGTTTCCCCACGAAGGTCGGCGGCGAGCGAGGGGGGTAAGTGAGAAGAGGGCGGGCCTTCTCAGAAGGCTCGGAAGGCATGCAGCCTTCTGAGAAGCGTTCTGGGCCTTCCCCGAAGACGCACAAAGGAAGCTTCTCAGAAGGCGCGAGGGCTTCTGAGAAGTCCCGCCGCCTTCTGAGAAGGCCTTCTCCTTCTCTCGCCTCTCCCCCACCACTCGCCGCCGACGGACCGTTGGGAAGGGCATGAAGTCGAGTCGGCCTCGCTCTTTCGGTACAGCCAGAGGCCTGCCTCGGGCTCAGGAGACTCCCTGGGGGGGGGGGCTCACGGGAGAGCTCTCGGGGGCCCACGTCGGGCACAAACGACAAGCCACGGCAGCTGCACCGGAGGTCGCGCCAGTGCGGCGACGCCGGCCGCCGTCGGCGACCCTCTTCGGTCGGCGGAAAAGGTGGCGTGGCAACCGTGCCTCCCAGAAGGGTGCGAAAGAGCGAGATCGCGCGGGCTTGGCTGGTCCGCTGCCTAGATGGCTTCTGCTCTCCACGAGGCGCGAGTCCGCGGTGCTCGCGCCAGGGACTGGGCAAGGTCGCATGGTAATGGTACCATCCCCCTCCCATTTCCACCGCGTCCCCATCCCCATCCCATCGCATCCGCACCCGGTTGAGGCGCACAGTCACATGCAACAAGGAGCATGGTATGATGGACGCGCGCATCTGCACCATTACGATGGGATGTCTCTTTTCCCTTGAGACTACCGCACGCATTGAGTGGGTTGGGTACGTCGCGGTGCAATTCACTGACCAGTGCATCTAAGGGGCCTCGCTTTATTCTCGCCATGAGGGACCCTTCTAGAGCCATCTCTGGGCCCTCCCCCGTTGGGGCCCCATCGCGAAGACCTACAGTGTAGATCTTCACATTGGGCCCCACCTGGAGCTCATAGAGGCATTGCTGGGGCACTCGGGGGCACCTCTTGGAGCCTTCTTGGGGCCCCAATGCGAAAATCTACAATGTAGATCTTCATCATGGGCCCCTCCTGGAGCTCTCTGAGGCACTCGGGATCCTCCGCGGGCCCTCTCGGAACCGTCTTGGGCCCATCGCGAAGATCTAGAGCGTAGATCTGGTGCCATTCCGAGGGCCCTCAGACGGCTCCACGAGGGCCCCAAGACGGCTCCAAGAGGGCCCCAAGAGCGGCCACGCGAAGACTCTCTCTTGTGTGACCGATTCTGGGGCATCTTGGGGCTTTCTTGAAGTCGTCTTGGGGCCCTCTTTCGCCCTTGCCTCCGAAAGAAAACTGAGGAGCCCGAACGACGCATCTCCCCGCCTCCTCTCCTCTAAGGCGCGCGTCTCGAGAGCCTCCTCCCTCCCCCCAACCATCTTCAGGAACATCCGCGGGTTCCTACTGCCATCTGTCCACCGTCCAAAGGAGGAGGACCAGGAGGAGGGAGGAGGAGGATCAGGAGGACCGAGGCGGAGGATCAGGAGGAGGGGGGAAAGGAGGAGCAGGAGGGTCGGGAGGACGAGGAGCAGGAGCGGCAGGAGGAGAAGGAGCCCAGCGCCCTGTGGCCTGGCACCTGCGGGCGGCCGAGGTCAGCGGGGGTGGTGGACAGGCAGCTTCTCCAAGCCCGCGCCGTTTTCTTTTCTGGTTTTGCTCATCGTTTGTCTTCTGTTTTGGGCCGCCGTTTTTTTGTTTTTCTGTTTTGGCCCCAGCTGGCGTCGTTGTGCGCACGTTTTGGGCTGCCGTTGTTTGTTGTTGTTTTTGGTTGGCCGCAACACCAAAAGTTGAAAACAAAAAATGCCCTCAGCGTTTTTAAGAACAACTAAGGACAGGCCCAGCAGCCGTGACGAGGGAGGTCGAGCCGGAGCGCATAACACGTTGTTCAGCGCCGGGTCTCGGAGGTTGATCGACCTCCTACCCTGACACGTCGATTAACGAATTGGCCGTTTTCGGTTCGCGAGAGGGCGCCGCGGCCGTCATTTTTGCGGGTCCAGGTCCGTCGGTTTCGGTCCCAGGCCGTTTTCATTGAGGGGAGGTTTATTGAAGGGAGGTTTGTCCACCGCCGAGTGTCGGCCGACCCCCATCGGAGCCCCTCCGCCGTCCAGGGGTCACGGGGTCCAAGGCGTGGGGCGCACTCCGGAGAAAAGGGCCTCCTCGCCTTCGGCGCCTCTTCGGCCTCGGCGGAAAGTTGGCGGAGGGCCGGCAGAAGCAGAGGGATCGCCCGGCCCGCTGGCGAAAGCAAAAGCGAGGCGCCAACTTTACGGGATGAGGGTTTCCAGGGTCGGCCGTGTGTACCCAGACATGCTTGCGTCGTAACAAAAAACAAAAAAAAACAAAAAAAACGGGAGGGTTCTTGGCATTTTCAGCCTCGGGGGGCCCTCGCCGGGCCTCGGGAGCGTCAAATAACGACTCAGGATAAACCGGTCCCAGGGAAAGGGTGGGCACTTCCAGGGACCCCGTCCTGGAAAAATCAGGACGTCGCATGTCTGGGTAGCCGACTTTCACCCCTCCCATGCCCGCCCCCTATGGCTGACCCAGGGTTGGGGGCCAGGCGCGCGGTCGGCCCAGCGTTCGCGGTGTGGCATTGGCTGCCCCAGGTCAGCGTCGACCCGAACGAGCGTTCAGAGGAGGAGTCTCTGCCGTTACTGTCGCTGCCAGGCCATACGAGTCGAGGAGTAACAAACGCACAAGCAGAAAGGTTTGCGGAAGCCCGCGCAGATCTCTTGCGTCCAAGCTGCCAGCCCCCCCATGGCAGCGCCTCCGGCGCCGCCCCTGGCGCGCGAAAGCGCGCCTGGGGAGGGGGGGCGGCCCAGCGCAGATCTAAGAGATCTGCGCGGACCTCAGGAAGTTAATGCTAAGATCCCGGTTGCCCTTGCTGTTCTGACCATCGCCTTCCCTGTCAAGCCATGCTGGGGTACCCGATGCACCCTCATTGGTTATGTCTCCATCCCATGCTATTGCGGCCGGCATGGTGTGGGCCAGTAGCGGGGGTGCCAGAGGGTGGGGCTGGCCGTTTCTCCTCGGGAGTTGGTGGAGGGGGGAGGGGAGGAAGGAGGATGCGTTTGTAGATTGGGAGGAGGAGGAGGAAGAGCAGCAGGAACATGGCCCCGAGGTGGAACATGGCGCCGTTGGTGACGGGAGCTCTGTTCCAGTGGACGCGCAGGTTGAACGGCAAACTGAGTTTCGCACTCACGCCGCGATTGCTGCGGACTCCGTGTTGAATGAGGCGGTCGCGCGAAAACAGGCATGGTATGCAGCATGTCTCTTCGGGCGCACTTCGTAGCAGACAACCGGCGGGACAACCAGGAGACACCTGGAGTACCGGCGCGGTCCCGGGGCGACCGCTGACCCGGGGCGATTTGTTATGCCTTCCTTTTGGTGCAGTCTAGTTATGTGATAGAACGGTTTGTTGTTCGCGGTGAATTGTCAAGTCCACTGCTCGCGCAATCATCCCACTCCCCCGCGAGCAGCTTGGTTTGCGGAAAAAAACACGAGGCGGCAATGCTGATGCCCGCCTGGCGCCGGCTGGCGCATCGCCGCAGCCGCGCTGGCTCGCGCGCTGGCTCGCGCGCAGAGCGGCCAGCTCTCCTGGCGCGGCCCGCGCGGCCGCGGTGGCGCCGACAGATGGGGACTTCCCAGCGCGTCGCACAGGCCGCGCTGACGCGCGGGCACTTCAGTGCGAGTCGGTGATTCGGGCGGGCGCGGTATCATGGCGACGTCGACAACGGCAGAAGCGATGAGTGCAACGATGCGATCGACGACGATGGCGATGACGACGGCGAGGCAGACGACGGCGCCGACTGCGATCACGCCGGGGACGACTATGGTGTCCACCCGTCGGTGATGAAGGTCCTGGAATGATTTCGACATGCGCGCGCGGCCAACGGGCGCGAGCTGCCCCCCCCCAGTGGTATCATGTGACATGGATCGATCCCGCACAGTACGCGCTAAAGGGCATTCGGATGATGTCGACACGTGTGGTCGCATTTTTGATGAAAATCATGAAAACCCAACGGTTTGTTCAAGACTTGTCCCAGTGCGCGCGCGCTGACCTTTCCTTGAAACCGAATGTTGAAGATCCACGTGTTGTTCCGACTTGGTCGGGGCATTCGGTTTTGACGCACGTACACAACATTCGGTTGTTGAGGGAGTTCGGCATGCGCGCGCGGCGACGCGCGCGTGCGCGAATTTCGTTATATTTTCGAAAATTGATGATCTTGATAAACGAGTATGCGCGCAGAGTGCTTTTTGTAAGATGGATGGCGGGGGGCGATACCGGCATGGATGGGTTGGTACGAGCTCACATTTCTAATGGGCGATAGGGCAACGTCGTACTTAAGTCTTTCGCATCCCCAGGGAGGGTGACCATTCCGGGTGTAGATTTTATTGTTTTGTTTAAATAAGAGAATGTACGTGGAGGAAGTCACGCTGCTGAATTTGTGTTCGCGTAATCATCCCACCCACCCACCCTCAACTAGGTTTGCCGGAAGGCTTGATTAGTCGGTTCATGTTCCCCGTCTTCGGGCCGTCTTAAGGCCCTGATGGACTGTTCTGGGTGCCTTTCATGCCGTTTCTGGGCGTTTGGGGGGCCTCTGGGGTTGTCTTTGGGCGTTGTTGGAGGCTTCTGTGCCCTTTTGGAACATCGGAAGGTCGAAGAGGCGAGAACTTCAAAGGCAAACAAAAAAAAGGAAACAACGATTTGTGCCGCTTGGGGCCTTATAGGAGCGCTTTGGGGGCCTCTTGGGGGCCCCTTCGTCCGTCATTTCGTGCGTGTAGGAGCTCTCTTGGGCCGCCTTGGCGGCCTTGGCGGGGTTGCGCCCCCCACCCCCACCCCACCCCACCCCACCTTTCCCACCCTTCCCCGGCCTGGCCACCCCCACACCCTCTCTCCCGCGGCGCGGGAGCGGCCCCAGAAATGGCAGAAGCACCCCCGACCGCCCCAGGACAGATTGGACAGGCGTTTGGATTGCGTGCTCCTCCAGCCGTTGTAAAAAAACAATTTGGGGCACATGGGATGGCTCCTGCTGCAAAGAGACTCCAGGCATGCCCCGTGGAGGCCAGAAGCAAAAAGAACACTGCACCCGGTTTACAGCACCGCTCATACGGAATTACTAACTTGTCGTTCTTTACACGGCGTCGAGCAATAGGCACCATTCACACAGCACGTGGCACAAGTCGCGCACGATTAGGCATATGGCATGCAGCATTATGAATATCGCACCACCTGCGCGATAGTGCTCCACACATAACTTCCACACATGGCACCATTGTTCACACAGCGCGGAGCCCTTTGCGCACGGCATCACGCACAACGCACTTGGCGCGCGGCACAACGGTTACGATCTCACGCGCGTGGCGCACGCCACACGGCAATGGCGACACACAACCACACACATGCATACATACACGGCACCGCGCACTTAGCACATAGAAGCACGCACATCGAACTACCCGTTCCGCATTCGCTGAATTTGTATATAGAAAAAATACTGATCGGATTTACGGAATGTTTGCAGCATTCGTCGTTTCGAGAGTCCTTGTTCTTAGATGTCAGAATTCATGGGGCAGCAACATGTATGTTCTAGAAATTGTGGCCAGTGCAGCCCTATTGCCTCGAATAACGAGGCATGACAACTTTTAGGCAGTCGATGAGGCGATATTGCAAACTTCAGACGTCTGCCAGCGGTCGAAGTTCCAGAGTTGGCGTTCGGCTGCGGCCGTCGAATTGCCAGAATGTGCTTGGGGGGCGGTGCGATTATTGAGTGCAGCCCTGTAACCTGTGCGTGCCAACAAAACGTTGGCCTTGCGCTGTCCGCGGCATACAATCGGGGGCAGGACCGTGACCACGATAGTGTGATTGCAATCGGAACGGGCTTGCGAATCTCAGCCGGTCAGCAGATTATGCAGGAAGGTTTTCAGAGTTTGGTGTGTATGTATGTGCGGCTCCCCGACAAAGCATGACACTTTTCTCCTACATTCGAAGTTTCAGATCTATCGCTTGGTGCACACATGCGGTCTCAGAGTGCAGCCTTCGCACCGCCCCGGGCCGTGGCGGCGGAAGCCGGCGGAAGCGGAAGTGTTTGATCCAGGGTGTCCACAGTCGGCCACCTAAGTTGTTCTTTCTAAGTTGCATAATTGGTTTGTCGGAGCGGTTCGCGACGTCGCATCGCAACTTTCATGGGTGCGCGGCGCATCGATGAGAGCTACGTCAGTACCCATTTGAGTTCAAGCTTAATCGTCTGGGGCGTGATTCATCGCCCGAGGTGTCGTTGATTTGTAAATTCCTTTCGAGCCCATATCATTCCCGATGTCGCTAAAAGGTGTCTGTATCCTGTTGTTCCCAACGCTGGCCCAGCTTGCCAGGGTTACGAAGTCCTTTCCGGAGGGAGCACCCCAGGCTCCAACAGACGAGCAGTCGCGCCTAAAGATGGCAAGGGGCTGGCTTCCAGATGACGGCGCACAGTTGTGCGGAGCGAACAAGTTCCCCGAGATTCTTCAGCAGGTGGTTTGCGTGGAGAAGTCTTACTACCCTTTCTACAGGAGGGACGGCTTAAACTGGGAGAAACCACCGTCTGTCAAGAAAGCCATGGAGCTCTGCAAGGCGGCGGACTTCGACGTGGATGGAGCGTGAAGCGTTCTGAATGCTTGGTTCGAGCGTGGTCCTCCGGGGACGCTGCGAAAGCTGGTTGTCTCACCGAGCCTCTTGAGGTGATCTCGAACTATACAGACTGCATCACCAGTGTGAAGGGATGGCTTGGCGAGGATGGAGTTGACCTGTGTCTCAAGCGACAGTTCGCGGCCGTTTCTAGGCAGGTGGCGTGCCTGGAGAAGTCGTACTACCCTTTCTATAGGAGGGACGGCTTAAACTGGGAGAAACCACCGTTTGTCAAGAAAGCCATGGAGCTCTGCAAGGCGGTGGACTTTGACGCGGATGTGGCCTTGAAGCGTTCTGAGTGCTTGGTTCGAGCGTGGTCCTCCGGAGACGCTGCGAAAGCTGGTTGTCTCACCGAGCCTCTTGAGGTGATCTCGAACTACACAGACTGCATCACCAGTGTGAAGGGATGGCTTGGCGAGGATGGAGTTGACCTGTGTCTCAAGCGACAGTTCGCGACCGCTTCTAGGCAGGCGGCGTGCCTGGAGAAGTCGTACTAGCCTTTCTATAGGAGGGACGGCTTAAACTGGGAGAAACCACCGTCTGTCAAGAAAGCCACGGAGTTCTGCAAGGCGGTGGACTTTGACGCGGATGTGGCCTTGAAGCGTTCTGAGTGCTTGGTTCGAGCGTGGTCGTCCGGAGACGCTGCGAATGCTGGTTGTCTCACCGAGCCTCTTGAGGTGATCTCGAACTACACAGACTGCATCACCAGTGTGAAGGGATGGCTTGGCGAGGATGGAGTTGACCTGTGTCTCAAGCGACAGTTCGCGACCGCTTCTAGGCAGGCGGCGTGCCTGGAGAAGTCGTACTACCCTTTCTATAGGAGGGACGGCTTAAACTGGGAGAAACCACCGTCTGTCAAGAAAGCCATGGAGCTCTGCAAGGCTTCGGACTTCGACGCGGATGGAGCCTTGAAGCGTTCTGAATGTTCGGTTCGAGCGTGGTCTTCCGGAGACGCTGCGAAAGCTGGTTGTCTTACCGAGCCTCTTGAGGTGATCTCGAACTATACAGACTGCATCACCAGTGTGAAGGGATGGCTTGGCGAGGATGGAGTTGACCTGTGTCTCAAGCGACAGTTCGCGGCCGTTTCTAGGCAGGTGGCGTGCCTGGAGAAATCGTACTACCCTTTCTACAGGAGGGACGGCTTAAACTGGGAGAAACCACCGTTTGTCAAGAAAGCCATGGAGCTCTGCAAGGCGGCGGACTTCGACGTGGATGTGGCCTTGAAGCGTTCTGAATGCTTAGTTCGAGCGTGGTCCTACGGGGACGCTGCGAAAGCTGGTTGTCTCACCGAGCCTCTTGAGGTGATCTCGAACTATACAGACTGCATCACCAGTGTGAAGGGATGGCTTGGCGAGGATGGAGTTGACCTGTGTCTCAAGCGACAGTTCGCGGCCGTTTCTAGGCAGGTGGCGTGCCTGGATAAATCGCATTACCCTTTCTATAGGAGGGACGGTTTAAACTTGGAGAAACCACCATCTGTCAAGAAAGCCATGGAGCTCTGCAAGGCGGTGGACTTCGACGCGGATGTGGCCTTGAAGCGTTCTGAGTGCTTGGTTCGAGCGTGGCCCTCCGGGGACGCTGCGAAAGCTGGTTGTCTCACCGAGCCTCTTGATGTGATCTCGAACTACACAGACTGCATCACCAGTGTGAAGGGATGGCTTGGCGAGGATGGAGTTGACCTGTGTCTCAAGCGACAGTTCGCGGCCGTTTCTACGCAGGTGGCGTGCTTGGAGAAATCGCATTACCCTTTCTATAGGAGGGGCGGCTTAAACTGGGAGAAACCACCGTCTGTCAAGAAAGCCATGGAGCTCTGCAAGGCGGTGGACTTTGACGCGGATGTGGCCTTGAAGCGTTCTGAGTGCTTGGTTCGAGCGTGGTCCTCCGGAGACGCTGCGAAAGCTGGTTGTCTCACCGAGCCTCTTGAGGTGATCTCGAACTATACAGACTGCATCACCGGTGTGAAGGGATGGCTTGGCTAGGGTGGAGTTGACCTGTGTCTCAAGCGACAGTTCGCGACCGCTTCTAGGCAGGTGGCGTGCCTGGAGAAGTCGCACTACCCTTTCTATAGGAGGGGCGGCTTAAACTGGGAGAAACCACCGTCTGTCAAGAAAGCCATGGAGCTCTGCAAGGCGGTGGACTTCGACGCGGATGGAGCCTTGAAGCGTTCTGAATGTTCGGTTCGAGCGTGGTCTTCCGGAGACGCTGCGAAAGCTGGTTGTCTTACCGAGCCTCCTGAGGTGATCTCGAACTATACAGACTGCATCACCAGTGTGAAGGGATGGCTTGGCGAGGATGGAGTTGACCTGTGTCTCAAGCGACAGTTCGCGGCCGTTTCTAGGCAGGTGGCGTGCCTTGAGAAATCGCGCTACCCTTTCTACAGGAGGGACGGCTTAAACTGGGAGAAACCACCGTCTGTCAAGAAAGCCGTGGAGCTCTGCAAGGCGGCGGACTTCGACGTGGATGTGGCCTTGAAGCGTTCTGAATGCATGGTTCGAGCGTGGTCCTCCGGAGACACTGCGAAAGCTGGTTGTCTCACCGAGCCTCTTGATGTGATCTCGAACTATACAGACTGCATCACCAGTGTGAAGGGATGGCTTGGCGAGGATGGAGTTGACCTGTGTCTCAAGCGACAGTTCGCGACCGTTTCTAGGCAGGTGGCGTGCCTGGAGAAATCGTACTACCCTTTCTATAGGAGGGACGGCTTAAACTGGGAGAAACCACCGTCTGTCGAGAAAGCCAAGGAGCTCTGCAAGGCGGTGGACTTCGACGCGGATGTGGCCCTGAAGCGTTCTGAATGTTCGGTTCGAGCGTGGTCCTCCGGAGACGCTGCGAAAGCTGGTTGTCTCACCGAGCCTCTTGAGGTGATCTCGAACTATACAGACTGCATCACCAGTGTGAAGGGATGGCTTGGCGAGGATGGAGTTGACCTGTGTCTCAAGCGACAGTTCGCGACCGCTTCTAGGCAGGCGGCGTGCCTGGAGAAATCGTATTACCCTTTCTATAGGAGGGGCGGCTTAAACTGGGAGAAACCACCGTCTGTCAAGAAAGCCATGGAGCTCTGCAAGGCGGTGGACTTTGACGCGGATGTGGCCTTGAAGCGTTCTGAATGTTCGGTTCGAGCGTGGTCTTCCGGAGACGCTGCGAAAGCTGGTTGTCTTACCGAGCCTCCTGAGGTGATCTCGAACTATACAGACTGCATCACCAGTGTGAAGGGATGGCTTGGCGAGGATGGAGTGGGCCTTTGTTTGAAGCAGCAATTTGAAACCGCGACTCGGGAGCAGGCTTGCGTGGCGAGTGTCTACCATCCTTTCTATAGTCGTGATGGCTTGGACTGGGAAAAGTCTCCATCCGTCGCGAAGGCCATCGAGCTTTGCAAAAAGACTGGTTTCGACACGAATCCGACTCTGCAGTATGCGGATTGCGTGGTACGCTCCGTCCGGGAGTCGCGCAAAGAGACGGGCGCAGCAGAGGCACAATGCGATCATCATCCAGCTGCCTGCGGCGAGTCTCGCCACCGTGCAAGCCCACCACTCTTGGTGTCAAGTATTCAGCGAGCGCACAGGAAGGCACAGGAAGCTGTAGCACGTGACACCTCGTGTCCCGAGGAGTGGGATATCCTCAACATGTTACACGATACCCCGCTTCGTGCGGGAGTGCCCCTCCTCGCATTCGTCGCCGCTTCCCCCCATTCCTATTATTTCCTCCTGTCGTGGGGCGTCCTGGAAGCATTTTAAAGTCTCCGGGCGCTCTTTGGAAGTCGGGCGTTTTCGGAGTCTGTCTTGGGGGCTCTTCTGGGCCGCCGTGGGGAGCTCTTGGGGCCCTGAAGGGTCTCTTGGAGGTCTCTTGAGATGTGTTGGGGGGTTCTTGGGCCGTATCGGATGCCCCTCCGGCCATTTTAAGAGCGTCAAGGGCCGTCTTGAGGCCCTCCAGGGGATTTCTTGGGCCGTCTTGGAGCCAGCTTGGAGGCACTTTCGGCCGTCTCTGGCCGACGGACGCTGGAAAAAGGTGAGAACGCGAAAATCATTGAAACACCGAAGGTCGAACAATCGTAATGATGGCATCTTCGAGCCCTCGTGGTGATTCTCTTAAAGCCATCTGCGCCGTCTTGGGGGCCCATCTTGGCGGCCTGCCTTGGCAGTCTTGAAATCCGTCTTGGTCACCCTGGGAGCCGTGGAGAGCGCCAGAAAGGCGTCGGTGCGCACAGGGCCGGCGCACGCAGTCGGATTTTCGGAGAGGAGGGGGCCTTAGTAGAAGGTCATCTAGATTACCACCAGAACTCTACAAGATAACATTTAACATCCTACAACGCTCCAACGTGCCAAGGGACACGATGGTGGATCTTGCATTCATACGTAAGCGGCAGGAGTGCGTGAAGGATACGCAGAGACTTCTGTACAACATGTCTATCGGGGCGAATGTCGTTGAGTCGATATGCAAGAAGAGTCGTTTTGACATCAACGTATCGGCTTCCTTGGTTGCATGTTTTTTGATGGCTCGCTCGCAAGACGATGACGGATCGGGCATTATGGATTCGTTCACTTGCATGGAGAACGTCTGGCGGAGCACGTCAGGTTGCACGGAGCAGCTCTTCAGTCCTGTCGGCGATTCGAAGCGTATCGTCTTCATCGTGGATGTCTCTGGCTCTATGGATACGCTGATTCCAGGAAAGAGCGCCTTGACGCGATTTGGACTTATGAAGTCAGAGTTGGCCGCCGTTTTGAGAACTATTGACAAGGACCACAACTTTACCGTCTTGGCTTTCAACACTTACGTGAAATCATTGCCAGGTGGATGGATGCAGGCTTCCGAAAGCAACATTGCAGCAGCTGTGGCATGGATCACAGACCTCACAGCGAGTGGGCAAACAAATATCGAGAAGGCTCTGCAGCAAGGAATGGATATGGACGGTGTGGAGTCCATACATTTGCTCAGTGATGGAATGCCGAATGCAGGCTGTATACACGTGAGTTGTTTGCCTCTTTCGACGGGCGTACCTGTGCATGCAACATTATGCGGTCGCTTCGCTCATTCCGCCGGCCCATATTGTATCATCATTGGCACTTGATTGTTTGTTCGCGGGGGGTGAGACGGTGGTGAGTTGTTAGGCAGGTGAAGGGCGGCATTGAGAAGAGCAGGTCTCCGCCAAAGTTTCACCGCCCAAGTCCGAAAGGACGAGAGGGCAGTCATCAAGGAAAATATGGTGACGTTTGTGTTTTGTTTTTGTTGAGACCCTTCGTGCACGGTCGGAGCATATTAGGGGACTCTTGAGAGTCTCTGGGCGGTGTGTGGTGGATTCCTGGACGTCTCTCAGGGGGTTCTCAGTGCCGCGTGGGGGCTGTCCTGGACCATGTTGGACCACCTTGGCCCTTGGGGTCTATCTCTGGACATATCGATGTTGTGTCAGTGCCAGTTTGGGTCCTGTGACCTCCTATTGGTCCTCGCCTTTGGGCTGATGTTGGAGCCCTCATTGGGCATTCCTGGGGCGCTTTTGGAAATATTCGGAGCCATCTTGGAAAGCGTTTGGGCTCCATTTAGGGTTATCTTCGGCGAGTTGGGAACCAGATCGAGGCCTCGGGAGCGCACTCGAAGCGGAAATGTTGGAAGCCAGCACCACTGAGAATTATATGTCTAGTTAGGAGGATTTGGGCATGTTGGTTGCAGCTGCGGGCCTCTCGAGGGCTGCCTGTGACTGTCTTGGCCGGGCCACCTCGGGGACATCGTGGGGCCTCTTGGGGCTTCTCTCGGGCCAGATTGAGGCCCCCCAGAGATCTGTCACCGCTCTTGGGCCCCTCGTGCGGAGCCCTTCTGGGTTCCTTCATGAGTCATCTTGGGCGAGTCGGGAGCCATCCTGAGGCCTCGGAAGCGCACTGAGAGCGACAAGGCGAGGAGCACATTCTGCTTGTTGCAATATGCTGGCCTCGTGGGGGCCGTTGGGTGGTCTCATGGAGCTGTCAATCTTAGTCCACCCTGTGGCTAGATTAAAGCCTCTTGCGGCTGTTTCGGGGCCCCATTGGGACCTACCACTCGTTGGTCCCTGCTATTGTGCTGCTCCTGGGTCCTCTTCTGGCTCCCTTGTTGCTATTCTGGGGGTCATGAGGGCCGCATCCCGGAGAGAATCCATGTCTGATCCGACCATACCGGTTAGATGTTGAGGCCCAGGGGCTGCAACGCGTGCGCGAACGTATGAACACAAATGCTCTGAACCTCGTCGCACGCCTTTCGCTCGCTGGGCCGGTGAATTGCTCCCCGGCGCGTCTGAGAACAGCGATCGTGCCAACGCTCGCAAATTGTTCCGAGGCATCAGCGAGGCCACCAGCGGCAGTTTCCTTGAGCCGCAGGTAGGATAACCACGATAGTTTTCAAGGCTGGAGGAGTTGGCGGAGATGGCGGCGCGGCGGGAGCGACAGTTGCAGTGGCGCGCGGCGCACAGACGTTCCAGAACATGAGTTCTCGAACGATCTATTTTGGGAAACGTAAGACTCGAGTACGGCTGAACTCGGGTTAACCGATGCTTTTTGACAAGCACGTCCTGGATTTTGACGGCCCAGTTTCGTGGGATGTTTGCAGCGGGAGTTCGTGACAAAATTCATGATGGCCCCGTCAGGCCAACCCGAGTCCCCCGAACCCGAGTCTTAACTACGTCTCCCCGATCTATCAGCTCTGAGCGACTCCCAAAGGCCGTGCGGTACACCAGCGCTACAGAGTTTTTTTCTTAGGCGGCTTGCTACCTTTGGGTTGTTATCCCACGGTCGCGCGGCACGTCCAAGCTCTGATGTGATGGCCTGTTTGGGGGGGGGGGCGCAGGGGACTCCCCGAGAAAATTAGACACAATCGGCCAGGCAAAAGTACACGGTAATGCCACGATGCTTGTTGCAATTATCACATTGTTTTTGCAACCAGATGGGTTAGATGAAAAGGTGTTGATGTTGCGCAAAGAGATTTCAGCGACAGCATAGATTATATCACGACGAGAAGTATTGAGAACCCATTGCAGATCTAGCAGCGCAGTGCTCATGATTACGAACATTTGCGACCATGAGGCAGACTTTAGCTCCATAGTCGGAAAGTGTGTGTTGCCACATCCGTGGACATTCTTTGTAAGAGCACGTACATTTATTTCGGCGGTGGGGCATTTAGAGGGATCTGTGAAGATCGTTGGCTCTTTCTCTAGGCGGTCGGCGGTCGGGAACGCGTCTACGGATCCTCGTCGAAACCAGGAAGACGTTCCTCACTTGCGTTGTGTTATTGTCTGCGATGTTGCCCGTCGTAAAATTTCATCGAGGCTTGCAGCTGGATTGAGAAGAGTTGGACTAGCGCAGATGGCATGCCGCACAGGCGGCTTCTTATTCGCAAGAATCCTTACACATTTTGCAGGGCTGGACTTCGTCACTGGATGAGTTTGGGCCTTGCCTCCATGTCGCATTTGATCTGAAAATTTCGGGTTCAAACAATTGTAGATGGGGTCTCGTCCACGGGGCCTTGGAGACCCGAAGAAACATCCCTCTACAGCGCAGAGTATTTTCCAGATTATTGTTCCATTCATCTAGCGGTTCTGATAGTTGCTGTGGGTTTTAGGACGCCCATGGATAGATACGGTGTTCAATCAGATTCAGGGATCCAGCGCGGAGCTTATTGGGGGAGGGAGTTCAACGATGGTTTTTCCATGGAGCAAACACCCAAGCCGTTGAATGTTGAACTTGCGCCTTTCGAAAGTAGGACCGGCGACCTTGACCTGCACAGTCGAGGGGGGCGGGTTCCTGGCATGTTTGACTTCATGGGCAAAGGTATCGGCATGTATAAGAAGGATGTTTTGGTCCGCGCTTTTCCGGGACTTTCACGACCATACCCGCAGGTGTTACATATGTCCCAAAACCAGAGGGCGCGAACGATGAGCACGGCAAGGGAGATCGAAGTTCGAGCTAGTTTCAGCGGAGAGATTGGCAATGATGATGCTAGGGTGTCAGCGTGTCGGACGTATCATTCATTGTCGGTGGAAGATTTCGCCAATGTAAGTGCGAGAGTTTGGGGTTTTAACTCACAGATCCCACCAAGCGAAAATCGTGACGTTTGAAAGGCTGCGCCCCCTGCCACTGGCCCCCGAGGCGGAGTCATATTAGGACTGATGTGGGACCCCCGTTTGGCTCTGTTAGGCCGGGAGCCTCTGAGGGAGCAGCTTGGGAGTCCGCGGGCCACTTTGGGGCGTCGCTTTGCAGCGCAGCCCTTCCTCTATATCGTGCTCGCGTTTGCGGCAGAAGTCATCTCCAATCCCTGGCCTTCGCCTCATCGTCCAATCCTCTTCCTGCTACTATATAATCCTCCTCATCTTGCACCTCACAGTCTTCTTGTGCCTCCTCCGCCGCCTCTTCGCCTTTGGCAGCGCTGGGTCCTTATCGCCTTAAACCGTCTCCGTAATGCCTCCTCCTCCTCCCCCTGACACCCTATCCCATCCCTTATTGCCCCCCCCATCCCTTCTCATCCTCGTGTAGAGTGAAGACCCACAAAGCATCGAAGACGCATACGGCGAACCACCGCCGCCCACTGCCTTTTGGAAACGCCTATGTGGACAAACCTTGGGAAAGAGTCTTGCCAAGTTATTGAGCTACTACCTTGAAGAACAAGAGGAGGCCTTGTGCGGGGGACATTGTGCGACTTGTGCGTGGGCTCTTGTGAATGCCCTTGGCACTGGATCCGCGCGTGCGTGCTCATGCAGGAGAAGGAGGAGGCTCAGAATAGACACGATAGATAACGGTCACCTTGCACAAGTCCCCTTCTGCGCTTTGTGCGCTGGCACTCTTCGCTCTGGATTTCTATTACATGAAAATGATATGTAGCCCCCAGCCGTTGTGGAAACCCTTAGGGGGTACATGTGCGGGAGGAAGAAAGAAGAGGAGGAGAGAGAGGAGGAGGAAGCGGATGAGGAAAGGGAGGCCTCTTTGGGGCCTCTGCGGGCCTCATGGGGGCCTCTTGGGAGCCTCTGAGGGCCTGTTGGGGCTTCTTCGGGGCATCGTGGGGGGCCTCTTGGGGGCCTCTGGAAGCTTCTGAAGGCCCTCTTGGCCTTCTGAGGCCGTCTTCGGGGCCCCTCTGAACAGTCGTGGGGCCTTCTTTGGGCGCTTTAGGGCTGTCTTGGAGGTCTGAGGAGCCGTCTTGGGATCCTCTTGGGCCGTCTTGGCTTTCTGGGCCCGTCTTGGATCCTTCTTGGCGGTTTCAGGGGCCATCGTGCGGCTATCTTAGAGGATTTGGGTGCCGTTTTCGGATGTCGGCAGCTCGAAAAGGCGATAACGCGAAAACGATTGAAAAACCTACGGATAATCAATAATATGAACATCATGGAGGTCCGCTTCGAGCCATCTTGGGCTTCGATGTGATTGAAACGTCTAGGGCGTGTTGTTCGCTTCTGGTTTCAGGATCGACGTTTTGTTTCCATGTGGGGGGGAGTGTTCTTTCCGTTTTGTTGGTTTTCGAGTTTGTGGCGTCTGCTAGGTTTCAGTTATGCTATTGATTCGATTTCGGATACAGTGTTCTTTCCGTGTTCAGTTCCGCACACGGTGTTCGTTTTGCCGCGCCGTGTTTTGTTGTATCCGTGCTCGTTCAGTGTTCAGCACGTTTTCAGTTACAGTGGAACCGCATGCCAAGAAACATGTTGCTTGCCTCCAGGGTGCCATGGGTCTCTTGGGTTTCAATGGTTTTGCTATGGAAAGCGTGACGTCCCCACACCACAAATCCATGGACGTCTTGGGGACTCAGAGTCGGGTTTCTTGTGGAAGGTTTCTTTGGTCGAGCTCCTACTGTGCCCCACAGCCGCAGAACATGTTTGAGCAGGTTCATGCGCCCTCCCCGTTTGGACACTCCGGTGTATGTCCGTTGTTGGTTCGCGCACGAAGAGTTATTCTTCCGCGTTGGGTTTTCGTTTTGTTTCTGTTTTCACCGGCCGCAAATTAGGCTTCGTGGAAACGGAGAAGAGCGAGACCCGTTTCCAGCGTCTTCACGAGCAACTAAGATTTTGGGGCGTCTTGGGGCTTCTAGGGCCGTCTTGGAATCCTCTTGGTCTTGTAGACTATCTTGGGCCAGATTGACCGTCTTGGCGGTCGGAGACCAACTTAGACGTCTGGGAGGCAGATTCTCCGGCATGGATGGCTGCCTGGGTCTTTCCGTGTGGCCAGCGGGTCAAGACGAAGGCCTTTATGATTTTTGTCATACAGGTTCTGAACAAGCAACACAGCATTGAGAACAACATTCGGTATTCAGCACGCCGTGCACCCCTTCGTTCAAGACAGGGGGCGGCTGATGTCGTGGCCTTTTGCTCTTCCCGCCACCATGTTTGGGTAGTTCATAAGAGGGAGCCTACTGAGAGTCTCTTAGAGGCCTCTTTGGGGGGCCTTTTTGGAGATATTGAGATATTGAGGCTCTTGGGCCGCCAGACGAATCACGCGGGGCGCCCAAGAAGTCATGCGGAGCGTCTGGGGAGCGCCCAGGAGCGCCCCGCCTTTAGGCGTCTGGCCTTTTCAAGAGCACTCAATGATTAAAGTTTGAAGGTTTCAGCGGTCCTGGGGATTGGAGGACACTCCCCCCCTCAGTGCCTAGCGGCATGGTGGTGGACATGTCCTTGCTCGTGTATGAAATTTGTGCGCATTGTAGTATTATTCGTGCATGTCTTGTCTTGCCTTGTATATATATATGTGTGTATATATATATATATATATACATATCCCTTCTCTTGGAAGACCAGGCTGGTATACGACCCTCCACGAGTATGACTTGTTTGTGCATGACATTGCATGGCCCTCCCCGTGTAGGGCCAGTCTTGCACAGGACCCCCCCCCATGTTCGACTCGTCTTGCCCACGACCTCGGGCATGGCCCGCCCTGCCTGTGATCCTGCTGGCACCCACCGGGTGGACTCCCTCTCTGGCACGTATAGGCCCTGGCCGAAAAAAAAATCTTGTGCCTTCGGTCAAGTGGAAGTGCTGCGGTCGACGTTCTGGAGGATGGCGCCGACCTCGGCCAGATCTGGGGCCCCAGCGGGGCCCCAGACCCTGCGATGCCCGCTCTCGCCCGAGCGAGCGACGCCGACAACGAGACTCCGTCCCCGTGCGTACGACTCAGCCCTCACCGTCCCAATCCGAAGGGCTCGCAGGCCTCCCCCTCCCCGCGTCCGACCCGTCCCGTCCACGACCTCGAGCACGGCCCGCCTCTTGCGTGACCCTCCTGATAGCCCTCTCGCGCACGGGACCTCCTCTGCACATACAATACAGTCGGGGCTTTGAAGAAGGAACCCTTTTCGTTGGGGAGGGGCTCCGTGTTCCTTGATTGCTTCACAGTTCGCCTTGGGTTTTCCTTTGGTTTCCGAAGGGAAATCGAAGTTCAACTTCTGGAGAAAAGGGGCATCGTTCCTTATTTAGGGTTCCTCAGGTCAACGCCCCGACTGTACCCCTCCTCCCCACCGCCTCCACCTGAAGGGGTCGCACAGCTTCCGGCCGGCGCCCCCCTGGCCGTGCGGCACGCGGCTGCGGACGGTGGGCATGCCCGCCGGCGCCTTCCTGCGGAGCTGGCAGCACAGCGCCGGCGCCGCCGCGGCGGCACATGGCGATCTGGGCGGGCGGGCTCGGGGCCCCTCGGGGCGCATCGCGGCGCGGGGAGGAGAAAGGAGGAAGACGAAGAGGAGTGAGGGAGGATGAGGAGGAGGAGGAGGAGGAGGAGGAGGGAGGAGCAGGAGGAAGGAGGAGTGAGGGAGGAGGAGTGAGGAGTGAGGATGAGGAGGAGAAGGATGAGGAGGAGGAGGAGGAGGAGGAGGCGGAGGGATGAACAGAAGGGAGGAGGAGGATTGAGGAGTGGGGAAGAGGAGGAGGAGGAGGTGGAGGAGGAGGAGGAGGAGGAGGAGTTGGAGTTGGAGTTGGAGTTGGAGTTGGGGTTGAAATTGGAATCGGAATTGGAATTGGACTTGGACTTGGAGGAGGAGGAGGAGGAGGAGGAGGAGGAGAAGGAGAAGGAGGAGAAAGAGGAGGAGGAGGAGGAGGAGGAGGAGGAGGAGGAGGAGGAGGAGAGAGATGAGAGGAGGAGGAGGAGGAGGAGGAGGAGGGATGGGGGACGGGAGAGGGAGAGGAGGAGAAGCAGGACGACCCAGACCCCCTCTCGCTGTAAAGAGAGCTTCGCGGAAGGCACGCAGTCGTTGGGCCTTCGGGGGCCGTTGCCGGGCCCCAGGACCGTCAAGAAAGCGATTCGGGATAACAAAGGTGTCCCAAGCAACTGGGCCAGACCCCGCGGGCTCCACGCGGCGAGGTCCCGCAGTCATCCCTGGGGCCTTGGGGCGCTCACCGAGGCAGAGGGCAAACGGGTCAGACAGGATAAAGCTGTGTTGAGAGCCGGGACTGCTCTCCTTGCACCAGCAGCTGCTGCAGAGGTTGCCTCCGTGATGTTGAGTCCACCTGTCCCCGGAAGTCTGACACCTCTCTCCGCGCCAGAGATGCCTCGGGCGAGACAGATCACTGGCGCTGCCATCCAGGACACCATCTGCGGCCACTAGCTGATCACACTGGGAGGTCCTCTGGTCTCCCTTCCCCTGTCGTGTGCTCCCCTTTGACTCACCGGCACCCTCGGCGCCCCGTCCTGGTTCGCCCCCTTCACCGCCTGCCTCTCACGCGCCCGAGCAACAGGACGGCACCCGCCCCACTCAGGTCGCGGGAAGGGAGGACCTACACAGTTGTACTTTTTTCTCCATGAGAAACACATCACAGCCGAGCAAGGTTAACGCAGTTTTTGGGCCAGTTGCATCAGACCAAGAGATGTACGCCTGGAGCGGCATTGGAAATCAAAGCTCCTGTTCTGTAATTCGATTGCGCCAGTCCGGGAGCTCATCTAGGCAGGATTGGTCGTTGAATCCTAACGTGGTCACCGACGGCGGCGGAGGTGGTGGTGTTGGCCTCCCTTGCCGCCGCTGCCCTTCGCGTGCCCCCCGCCAGGTGGACCGAAAGCCCCGTGGGGCCGCGCGGGGGTCTCGTGGGCGCGGGCCTTGAGCCCGTGGGCTCCTGGAGCAGGTGGGGTTGGACAGGGCCGTCTAGCGCCTTACTGTAAATGAACAGTTTTGAAATTGTAGTTCTAAGACCCTAGGTGCGATGCGATACGAAGAAGAGGCGCATGATGAGAACGGAAGCGTAGAGAGGAGGAGGAGGAGGATCAGGAGGAGGCGGAGGAGGAGGAGGAGGAGGAGAGAAACGAAGAAGAGGAGGAGGAGGAGGAGGAGGAAGAGGAGGTGGAAGAGATGGGAAGCGTAAGACTGAATGGAATAACATATAACTTATATAGATGTGTGTACT
The DNA here is from genome assembly GCA_963575745.1 of Prorocentrum cordatum. Classification (NCBI taxonomy): domain Eukaryota; class Dinophyceae; order Prorocentrales; family Prorocentraceae; genus Prorocentrum; species Prorocentrum cordatum. The sequence continues at coordinate 22,449 of CAUYUJ010016188.1, read as the reverse complement.
TTTACACATATATATATGTATATATATATTCAGGTTTACAGGTGATAATAGGGGGAATGGGGAGGGGCGGAAGAGAAGGCACACAGGAGGAAAACGAGGTAGAAACACAGAAAACAAGAGGAGCGTAGTGGGCTGGAGGGTAAGGAGGGTACGCTGAGGGGCATTCAAGGGAGAGCGGAGAGGGCGGGGGGGAGGAGAAGTAGAGCAGGAGAAGGGGGAGGAGGAGGAGGAGGAGGAGGAGGAGGCGGAGGCGGAGGCGGAGGAGGAGGAAGCCCACGACGACGACGACGACGACGACGACGACGACGACGACGACGACGACGACGACGACGACGACGACGACGACGACGACGACTGCGCGCTCCGAGGAGGAGCAGGGCCAGGCATGAGTTCCCGCCCCGTTTTCTCCAGCTGGCTGTAACTCCGCAGGCCTCCGCTACGGTCACACTAGCTGGCCGTCCTTGGCAAGGAACATGACGCTCTCGGAGTGGTCCCAAAAACGATTGTTACGCAGCGGGCCAAGGGCGGAGGCGGAAGGCCTCGCAACGGTAGAAGCACATAGGGAAGAAGCACGACGCCGAGAGGCAGCGCTTCCGCAAACGAGGGCAGGGAGGGCCGGGTGTGGATTTCAAGGATCGGGCACTCCCACACGTTCACGCGCTCATGGGTTCGGCTTGACAAGGGGAGGCCTCATCAGATGGGGGAGGCGGAAGACGAAGAGCGGGAAAGGGAGAATTCCAAGGAGGCTTCAGTGATCAATGTGTCGCCCGAGTGCCCGCAATCACTCCCGTTTATGGGCCCAGAAGATAATCGAAGGCAGCGCGCCGCATGCGGCAAATCTGATGTCCTTCAATCGGGAGTTGCCTTTGGGGGTTGGCATGGCGGGTTTGATGGAAGGCAAGGCCAACAACTCTCGGCCGCAAGTTTTCGATCTGGACTTTGCTGGAAGCCCCTGAAGGGCTCGTGGCGTGCCAGCATGGAGGAGCACCCACAGCGTGCCAGCATGACGGCGCCGTCAGCGGGGCCCAGCGCCGATCCAAAAAAAAGTATGGACGTCCGAAAGGGGTGGTCAATTCGTTGTTTCTTCTTCCCATTCACGCATTCCTCCGTCTTCCTCCCCCATCCCTCCCTCTCCCCGCACCTCCCTCCTCTTGCCTCCTTCCCGCCCCCGTGGGCAGAGGCGAGCTGGACGGGTTCGTCCCCTGCGCTCTGGGCCCCTGGCACGCCTCGCGTGGCTCCGCGGCCGCCGCTCTGTCTGGAGCTTCGCCGGGAGGGAGGAGGAGGAGGACGAGGGGGAGGAGGCGGAGGAGGAGGAGGAGGAGGGAGGAGGAGGGCTCACCAGCCGAATCTGAGGCCCAGCCCCCGCCACTGATAACCAGGCCGTTTCTTCATTCGGAAGCGGTGCACGTTCTCAAACGCCCGTATTAGTATTTGTCATGTCCTTTCAAGTTCCCAGCCATGCTGCGAGCGGGCCCAGATGCAGATGCGGAGGGCTCGGAATGTCAGTTCGAGTTGCTTCTCTCGGGCCCTTCTCGAAGCCCTGTTGGGGCTCGCTTGGGCAGTATTGGGCGCCTCTTGGGCCGTGGTAGGACCCTCTTCGGCCGTCGTGGGACCATGTTAGGGGCTTCTTGGGCCGTCTTGGAGCGATCTTTGGGGCCGTTTGAGCCGTCTTGGACGCAGTTAAGACCAGAGATGCTCACATGCTCAAAATATGTGTTTTCCCCGTGGACTTGGACGATTCTAGCTTCTTGGGGCCCTCTCTGGGGTCGTCTTGGAGCCCTTTTGGGGGCGTCGGTGAGGCCTCTTGAGCAGTCTTGAGGCCATCCTGGTCGTCTTTGAGGACTCCTCGGCGTTTTGGCGCCCAGCTTGAGCCAGCTTAGATGGCGTCGTGGGCATCCTGGAGGCCAAGGAACATAGATTTGGAGGTTTTGGAGGCCCCAGGGGTGCGTTGGCGAGCTCGTCCCCGCACCCCTCTACGCCCCGGGCCCCTCCCCGGCCCCCGCCCTCAGCCCCCCCCCGCCCCCCCCCCTTTCGAATCGGACTTCAGACCCCAGGGGAAGGGGAAAGGTGAAGGGGGACAGCTAATCATCTCACACGCCTTTGCACCCCCAGCAACCGGGGGTCGGCGGACCTGACACGAATATGTAATACATAGTCGCTTGTGTAAAGAAGGTGCCGCATTTGTTCGAAATTTGGCCTGTTTGTGGCGTGGAGATCGGAGGTGAGGGGGTGAGATCGAAGGAACGGAGAGCCCCCCCTTCCGGGAACTCTGTTCGGTTTCGTGTACTTGCGTGCCGTGCGTGCGGGCGAGCGAAGCTGCGCGTGGGCGGGCGAGAAAATAAGTCACCTGTCGCCAGAGGCGCGGCCGACCAACATCTCCCTTCCGCAAACCGATCCCCCGCTGTGTCCCGCCAGTGCAGGTCCCGCTCGGGGCCTGTGCGCGCGTGTCCCCCCCGGTGTCCCGTCGGGTGGCCCGATGAAGAGATGATGATGATGATGATGATGATGATGATGATGATGATGATGATGATGATAAAATGATGATGATAAAATGATGATGTTGATGATGTTGATGATGTTGATGATGTTGACGATGATGATGATGATGATGATGATGATGATGATGATGATGATGATGATACGGTGATGGTGGTGCTAATGATGGTGTCCCGATGATGGTGATGATGATGATGTTGACGATGATGATGATGATGATGATGATGATGATGATGATGATTATGATGATGATGGTGATGGTGATGGTGGTGGTGATGATGATGGTGCCCTGATGATGATGAAGATGATGATGATGATGATGATGATGATGTCGATGATGATGTTGCTGATGATGATGATGATGGTGTCCCGATGATGCAGATGATGGTGATGTTGATGATGTTGATGAAAATCAGATGATTTGATGATGATGTTGATGATGAGGATGCTGATGCATGCTAATTTTGATGGAGGCGGCCCAAAGATGGTGATGCTGATGCTGATGCTGATGATGATGATGCTGTCCCGATGATGTTGATGATGATGATGGTGATGATAATGCTGGTGACGATGATGATGGTGTTCCGATGAAGATGATAATGATGATGATGATGTTGGTAATGATGATGATGATGATGATGGTGCCCCGATGATGATGATGGTGTCCCCATGATGATGATGTTGATGATGATGCTGATGGTGACGACGATGGTGTCCCGATGTGATGGTGATGATGATGGTGATGATGATGTTGATGATGATGGTGATGAGGTGATGATGATGGTGGTGTCCCGATGATGCTGATGATGATGGTGATGTTGATGACGTTGATGACGATGATGTTGATGATGTCAATGACGTTGATTGGGGTATCGATAGTCTGATCGATAGTTAGACCGAATGTAAGATCGATAGTGAGATCGATTGTGGGATCGATTGCGAGATCGATAGTCAAATCGATTGTGAGATCGATCGAGTAAAATAGATCGCGTGAGATCGATTGCGAGATCGATCGAGTGAGATCGATCGAGCGAGACCGATAGTGAGATCGATAGTGAGATCGATAGTGAGACCGATCGAGTGAGACGTTGGTTCCTCCCCCCCCCCGAACCTCCTTATTACCCGAAGGGTGGTCGTATAGGTATATAACTGTTTCTGCCTATGTCGGTACATCTTCACTCTGAAATGAAGCCCGTCCTTAACAGGACGCCGCCGCTGCGGGGTCGGGGGACCTCGTCGCCGCTGCAGGGCGCGCGGCGACAAGGGCAGTTGTTTCCTGGGTTCACCGCGGGGGGGAGGGGCGGTCACAGAAGTGATCGATGAGCGAACGGCGCGGAGAAGATTGAAAGTTGCACGAATACTTACAGCCACTCCGAATGCGCGGCCTGCGTGGCGCCACTTCGGGCGGGTTCTGCGCGAGCGAGCGGGCCGAGACAGAAGTTCCCATAGAGGAAGAAAGGGCTGACGTCCAGCGCTGCCTTGCGCGACCTGCCTTCGGGCAGGCCGCGGGTTTTCGCTGAGCCGTTGGCAGACCACTGGGAGAGGAGTACCTATCTATCTGCATATATAAATAAAAGTGTATACACGCATTTATTGATTTATTCATGCATATATGTGTGTACATATATATATATATACACATATAGATCGGTCTGTCTGTCTGTCTGTCCGTCCGTCTGTCTGTCTGTCTTTCTGTCTGTCTGTCTGTCTTTCTGTCTCTCTGTCTGTCTGTCTCTCTGTCTCTGTCTGTCTGTCTGTCTCCATCTAGATATCTCTCTATATATATAGATCGATCGTTCTATCGACCTATCGATATATACATCTATATACATGTATGTATATAGATATATGTGCCGATCGATCGACTACATATATATATAGAAGTGTGTATATATATATATATATACACATAGGGGGGCAGGCCTGTGGCCTGAAAACGCTTGCCTCGACCCTACATGGGGGGACCACGGCCCTGGATTGTTTCCAAGACCCCTTTGTGATGGTCCTGGCTGGCTCTTGAACGGGCGGAAAGGGCCCCAAGAGGGCGCAAGGTGACCCAAGAGGGCCCCAGAGCCGTCGAACGATGCATTCCAATCGCCCAAGATGGCCTCCAGACGGCTCAAGAAGCCTTGGATACCCTTTGAGAGATCCCCAAGACCGTTCCCAAGAGGGCCCCAACAGGCAAAAACGCGGATTCACAAATGTGAAGCGTAGTTTGTCTTCTTGCCCCCCCCCCTCCGCACTTGCATGCTCCGTGTTGCACTGTCTGCCTTGCCTCTCCCTTTTCCTCTCCGCATTTGGCTCAAGCCATTCTGGCTCAAGCCGCGTGGGTCACAAGGCACCGCTTGCCTTTACACCCCTATATCACTTCTCTACTTTTTCCCCCGCCTTTTTCCCAGGTACACCCATGGCAGCAAACGGTTCCGGCAGCGTGCCTGCAGGAGAAGCTCGCCGCCGGTGGGGCGGATGCCCGCGCGCTCACGGAGGAGACGCGGTGGACCCGTCTTACGGAGGCGATGGCCAAGTGTGGGCACAACGACCCTGATGCCAGGGAATTCGTCAAAGACGTTGCCAGCATGGGCAACAGGGCGTTCCTCCGCAACCTGCCGGGGGACTTGGGCCCACGGGGCACGTCAGTCGTCCACGCACTTCGGGGGGCTCTCGGCGCGAGGCCCTTCGGCGAAGCCAGGCGTCGAGGCGGCCCCGGCAGGCGCCGTGTCCGCGATGACCCCTTCCGATGTCCTGCCAGGAGAGTGGACCGGAGCGTCGCCGCAGTACCCTCCAGCGGGGCACGCGGGACGCAGCAGCAGCAGCAACGACCTCTTCCTCGGGAAGGTCGTTGCGGCCGCGGTCCGGCAGGACGAGAAGGCGTTAGAGGAGCTGACGGCCGAGCACGACGCGACCGACCGAACGCCGGCCAGGGGGAACCACTTCGCAGCGTCGAGAGTGACGAGTCCGCGCTGCGGACTGCCGCTGCGGCGCGCAAAGCCGGACGTTTTCTTCAGACGCTTTCGCCTATGGTGGAGGACGCGGGCCGTCTACAGCGCCCGCTGGCGCAGACCTTGGTCCAAGACTTGCCGCGCATGTGGGCCGCTGCCCTAGAAGGCCGCGTCTTTGGGGCGGCGCCCTGACCATGGTCGGCCAAGCCGACGCCGCCGCGGCAGACAACGCCGCCCCGCCGGGGCAGGCCGAGAGGGCGTCGGCCCTCTACGCCGCGCGTCTCCTCCGGGAGGCATAGCGGCCAGCAAGCGCGGAGGCAGCGACGCAGAGGGCCGTGAGAACGTGGCACGCGTCGTCGGGGAGATGGACTGGGCCCTCCTGGCGCGCTGCCAATCCGAAGTTGGGACGGAGGCAGGGCAGCAGCGCGGGCCTGCCCCTGCGGGACAGGCCGCCGCCGCCGCCCTGCAGGGCGAGCGCCAGCTGACAACGCCCGCCCCCTGCCGGCGGCTTCTCTTCGAAAGCTGCACGGGCGGCAAGCAGTGCTCGCGCCGGCACGGTTGCCCGTTCTGCCGGACGACCGGCCCCGGGGCCATGAGGTGCTTCCTCTCGCACCTTGAAGCCAACGGCAGGGAACTCCTCAGGAGGGGCAGCGCAGGCGGGGGCCGTGAGCAGCAAAAGCCGCGCCGCGAGCGCCCCCGCTCCCCTCCGCCGAGGGAGCGCGGGGCCGGCGAGCGCGCCCCTCCGCAGCGGCCCGCCGCGCTCGGCCTGGAACCGCGCGGCCAGGACTCGGCCACGAGTGATTCTGTGCAGCGGCGCTCCGCGTCCCCCGTGCAGTTGACAGTCGGCCCGCGCTCGCCCGCCCCCCCGCCTCCTCCGGCATCCTCTGCCCCCCCCCCCGCCCCCGCCCCCCACCTCCCCCGGGGTCTGTTAGATCTTATTTTAAGAACGAATTTATATGTTATAATGTACGATCTTATAATAAGAACGTACATGCGTGAAAAACACATATGTTTCGCTCAATCATTGCGCGGCGCATAAGCGCAGCACAGGCACACTTGTCGGGCAAATGTTGGCCAAAATCAACAACGAACTTGGCCTTCGTGCGCGCATGTGCATGAACATGTGCGCTGAACCTACAAGACGCACGTGTACTTGAGGATGACGTGACACAACAACTCACAAGCAGGAGCGATTCTTCGTAGTAGCGCATGCACAACATGTTGTGTGAGCACCATGATGGTGTGTTCACATGTGAATGAAGGGTATCAACACTTACAAAGTCCGCATCCTCATCCTCCTCATCATCATCCTCATCCTTCTCCTCATCATCCCACGCATCCCCGTATGTTCATCCTGATCATCCTCCTCCTCCTCATGGCCGTTGCTCTCCTCATCTGTTTCACGATCTGTAGTGTATGTGCATTTCACGGTGACCGCTTGATTCCCCGACTCGTGGAATATGACTTGTTTTCGCGCGTGGCGCGAGAACAAGTCATATTCCACGAGTCGGGCGCGGCGCGGCTCGTTGCGTTCGAACGAGCGCCGCGAATGTAATCTGTGGAGTGCACCCCCAGGATTCCCGATGAGACGTTCGGTTTGTCGTGTTTTCTCGTGCCTTCCTCCTCCTCGTCTTCCTCATCCTGCCCCTTTATCCCTACCGTTCGTTCACAGATCATGGTCTGTCCCTCATCTCGGGCACATGGCGCTGACTATTTTGCCAATCGCTTTTAAAAGCGATTGGCAAAAAAGATGACTCAAAGTGGATGGAGCAAGATCGATGCAGCAACGATTGATGAGATTGAGAAGGGGATGTATTCATCACGCGCGAAGTCGCTCCAGCACGATGTGTGCAATGCGGGAGCAGAATTCAGTTGGATATTGTTCTGATGCTTTCTGCAGCTGCTTATTGCCAGTAACCCACTCACTGCGCCAGCCCTTCGATCTTGGTCGCGTCGACCGCCGCGTCTCCACCTTCGGGCTGGGACAGCTGGGAGGGCGAAGATGAGACGCCTCAAGGAAGCCGATGGGATGGGGCAAGCTGGGGGATGAGGACGCGACATCAGGAATTGCTCGCGATGCGTAGATTGAGCGGGGCAAAGCATGACTGGACATGGCATCCAGGATAATGGGCGGGCGGAGGGATGATGCATGGGAGGGGGGGGGTGGGTGGGCAGTTGAGGAGGGATGGGGATGATGATGGTGAGGGTGATGAGAACGAACACAATGATGAGGCGGAGAAGCATGAAGGAGGAGGAGGATGAGGGGGGGGAGGAGGAGGAGGAGGAGGTAGAGGAGGAGGTAGAGGAGGAGGAGGAGGAGGAGGAGGAGGAGGAGGAGGAGGAGGAGGGATGAGTCGATTGAGGCGTCTCATCTTCACACTCCCAATCGAATCACCCCCCACCCCCCGATCCCCTCGCCCCCCGCGCCCACCTTGTACAACCGACACCCGCGCCGCTCGGCCACGGCCGAGATCACGGCCTTCTTGCCCGGCGTGCCGACGAACCGCTCGACCTCGGGTAGGGCTGGGGGGGCGGGCGCGACAACGAGGCAGGCCGAGGGGATCAGGGGGGGGGGCGAGGGCGAGGGGGGCAAGGAGGCGAGGTGGAGGAGAACGAGGGGGAAGAGGAGGAAAAGGAGGAGGAGGAGGAGGAGGAGGAGGAGAACCGAGGAAGAGGAGGGAGGAGAAGGAGAATAAGGGGGGACATCCCGCCCTCTCCACCGCGCGGCTCGAACCTCCCGCGGCTCGAACTTCCCGCCCTCTACGCCGCGCCCCCCCGTCGCGTTTACTGTGGGGTCTGCGCGGCGCCGCGCTGATATGACCCACCCTCTCCTCGTCACCCTCCTCCTCATCCTCCCCCCCCCCCCTCCTCCTCATCATCGGCATCGTCATCAGCATCATCAGCGTCGCCATCATCATGATCATTATTCTCATCATTCTATCCGTCCTGATCATCATTATTCCCGCCCTCGCGCTCTTCTTCCTGATGCCTATATTCACCGTAATCCCGATCGGGCCCTGGCGATGTGATTCGTCGCATCGCCAGGGCCCGATCCGCCGTGGGCGTCGGCGCCGCGCAGAGCCACAATGAATCGGCGCGGCGACGCAGGCCGCCAAGGGAGGACCGCCGCCGCATGGGGAGACGGAGGAGGGGAAGACGCATGAGGCGAAGGAGGAGAAGATGGATGGGAGGACGGCGATGAGGAGGAATATGAAACGACGGACGAGGAAAACGGCGATGGTTCAGGAGGAGGGTGGCTACATGATTTTGGGCGTGGCCTGTTCCCGCGGCAGTGTCGTGAATAGTGTGATCGGCTTCACGGACGACGCACCGAACCAGCCCAGGCACGTGCTGTAGTGGTGCATGTCTTCGTGCATGCAGCCGACGTGCTTGAGGAACTTCAGAAGCATACTCCCCTGGGGCTGCTCGGTGAGCGTCTCGACGCCCCTCCCCCAGGCAATCGTCAGGAGGAACAACCTTATACAACTGCTCAGATAACTGCGACCCGACACGGCGTCAGAGCCATACCAATCGAGCGATGCGGTCCTGAGTAAAATCCTGAGAGTTCTCGAAAGATGCGGCTCCTAGATACATGGCGGTGGCATTTCGAGTGGTCGCGTAATTAGTCAGCGTGGCGCAGGCAATCGCGCGGTCGTCGCTGCCGCGGGAAGCCTGGCGTCAAGAACGCAATTTGAAGACCGACGCTGTTCGCTCGTGTTCAGGTTCAAACGAGCCCCATAGGCGAAATACAAGTGAACGCGTTCAAATCGGTTTCAGTTTCGTGATGCCACCCCCGACGTGTTTGCCCCATTCCCCATGTGCAATAGAATCGCCATCCGTTTCACATATGTCATCTCATCCCACGTCATCCCGTCCCCGAGCCCCCGACAGGAAGTACGCGATGTGGTTCGCCTCCTGAACGTCCGTCCGCTCGACGTCGCCCGCGAGGTCGTCGGCGCTGCGCCTCGCCCCCCCCCCCCCCCCCCCCCAATGTTTTTTTTTTTTTTTTTTTTTTTTTTTTTTTTTTTTTTTTTTTTTTTTTTTTTATATTATATATATATATTTTTTTTTTATTTTTTTTTTTTTTTTTTTTTTTTTTTTTTTTTTTTTTTTTTTTTTTTTTTTTTTATTTTTTTTTTTTTTTTTTTTTTTTTTTTTTTTTTTTTTTTTTTTTTTTTTTTTTTTTTTGTTTTTTTTTTATTTTTTTTTTTTTTTTTTTTTTTTTTTTTTTTTTTCTCACCCCCCCCCCCTTTTTTTTTTTTTTTCTTTTTTTTTTTTTTTTTTTTTCGGCAATTGTTATAGCATCAGAGCAGGGGGCAGATCATTAAGGACGGACATGTTTGAGGAAGAAGGGACATGGTTTCTTTTTTTTTTTTTGTTTTTGCGGGGCCCGGTCGATGCAGCGTCGACCAGGATACGGCCTCCTGGCCTGGCGACGACGACACCGTTGCAGCGACCGGCGAGAAACGAGGGGCGACGATCGACGCGATACGTACAACGACATATTAGGTGCGTGCAACGATCGGCGAGATACGGTGGTAACAGCACCGTTGCGATGCAACGTCAGCTGGCAGCCGTGTGAGATACACAACTCACCGCAAATTCACCGATTAGATGTGTTGGCATATGTGGGTTTGTTACTGTTTTGTAGCACGGTTCACCGCGGGACTCACCGAACAGTCACCGCGGAATTCACCGCGCACTCGCTGGGCTCGGTCGGTTGCCAAGATGTGGCAACCGGCCGAGCCCAGCGAGGGCATGGCATGCGTTGGCCCACGCAGCTGATATGCTATCCGCCAGCGCGCTTAGTTAGCACATGGGCAACCCCAACTCTCTACATCGCAATACCTCTCTCTGCGCGCCTATCCGTGCGGGTCGTCCCCACACCCATGGCATCATCACAATCATCGTCGTCATCATCATCAGCAGCATGCCCATGCAGTTCACCCTTCACCCCCACGCATCGCTAGTCATGCTCCTCATCAGTTCCTGTACCCGAGTTGCCACATCACCATCGTCATACTCGCCGTTGTCATCATCATCATCGCCGTGGTCGATATCGTACCTCCCATCCTTCTCCGTGCACTCGCTCTATCGTTATATCCATTCTGATCGCGCGCTGGCTTGGTGTGATGCATGGTCATGTTCAGCCACGTCTTGCACTCTGGCGAGCTCCAGAACGCGCCCTTCTTCTTCACCCGAAGAAGGGAGAACGTGGCCATCAGCATACCTGGCAGGGTGCAGATGTCCTCGCTGAGGTGGCCTGTCTGCCTGGGGGCGAGGTCGAGAGTGCGTCAACGTGGGCAAGGACGGCACCAATGCATCATGGCGAGATGGGTCGCACATCAATGGCCCATCTCGTCATGGCGCACTGGCGCCGTCTCCCGAGCGTCGCCGTCACCCAGACCCCCCTCGGGTGCCTGTCCATGCCGAGCGCCCTCCCCCCGAGCGCGATGATGTTCCGAGTGATGCCCCCGTGGCCGCAGCAGAGCTCGAACGCGCCCAGGTCGCGGACGATCGACGAGTCGTTGTACCACAACCTCACCTCCGCGATCGGTCGCCGCTGGTGCTGCCCGCCGTCGCCGCCCAGCGCCGCTGTCGCCCAGGGATGGGGGGGGGGGGGGGCAGCGTCGACGGCGATGGGCGGCCAAGGGCGGAGGGGATGTCAAGGGAAATGAGATGGGGAGTTGGCAAGGCGCAGCGTGGATGGCTAGCAAGATCAATATATCAAACTGAGATGCGAGATGGTGATGCGAAGCAAAGCTTTCATCGACGACGAAGGTGGCACTGTTCAAACGATGTGCTTCCACTCGACTCCAACTGCGGCGTTCGCCACGCTCAAAAAAACAATGCCACAATAAAACGATTGTTCCCCGCGACTGATGCTTCCAGGGATGCTTCAACTACGGAAGGCAACATCTGTAAAATAAGCGGGCTGGCAACCGAGAACATACAGCGAGATTGGGAGCGATCCCTGAAGTTCACCGCACATGACCTCATCGACCCTTCCTGCCTTAACTATGATCCCAATTGTCCCTCCCCCTTCGAACGAGCACTTGCGAGCATCCACTATTGGTCGTTGCTCGCTTTCTTCGCGGCCAAACGAGCTGCGGCGGATGGCGATGCCCTCGGCCTGAGCAAGGGGCGAACTGAAACATCTCTCGGAACGGCTTGCGGGCGATCTGTAAGTGGAACATCGCTAGAGGCGCGCGTGCGTGGCCGCTTCCACTCAGGGATCCCAGGGTAGCGGATTTTTACAGCCTGGAACGGATTGTGCGCAGCCGCCGATGGATCGTCGACCCTGCCAAATCCAAATTGGATTGGGTCTTGCAGGTGAGGGCCGACGGGAGCAACGCGGTTCGCCACAGACGCTGCCATGTATTCCCCAAGCGCTTTGGCATTGGAGAGCTCCTGCGACGGGGCATCAGCATGCATGCCAAACTGACCTGACGCACTGGCGCACGACCTGGCGAGATCATTGTCTGGGGCGGCTGGCGACGCAACTGCGTGAAACGCCGACGACGCCGACGGAGCAGCCGCATCCGAGCCAGCCTCGATATGCGAGGTTGGTCCGAGCGGAGACACATCACCTCCCGACGGCGGGGTGTAATCCTTCAGACGATCTCCGATAGTCATCCCACCTGGTGATGGCACATTCAGGTCGACGTACTGCGTCGGCATGGGCGATGAAGATGGCGCACCAGCTGCGTCGGCGGGCTCTGGCTGCGCCTGACTGGCGCCTGCGCAGGCACTGTCGTCTCTCTCTTTGATGACCGCCATGGGCTTGAGAACTTTAACTCCATTGACGGCGAGGGATTGCATGATGTTGTCTTTGACGATCTTGGCCGCGCCCTCCGCGATCTGGTCTGAGAGATTTCCGCCCATGACAGCTACCCCTACATCAGAACCCTCAGGGACATCAGGTTCAGCACGACGAACTTCGATGACGAACGGCAAGGAGAACTCGTAGTCGTGTTCGCAAGCCCGCGGCAAGCCTGGGATGCTGAGCTGCAGCGAGATCACCTCGAGGTCGCCAGAGGCAGCTGGCGATGCCATGCCAGCCTGAGCAAGGCCACGAAACGTGAAACTATGTAGGTGAAGCCGTCAGGAAGCGGCGGGCGCGCACATGAACGCATGAGCCCAAAAAAACAACGGATGAGGATATGAGAAGGAGGGGGGCGTCCGAGGAGTACGATCACGATGGTTGAAGACTCCACGTGCCGCACATGTAGACTAGCCGACGACATGACAGTTGCAATGGTGCAGCGATTGAGGGTCGGTCGCCATCGCGCAATGCGCGATGGTGCCCTAGTGCGTTCAGGAGGGGGAGGTGGATGAGGAATGAGGGATACGATAAGAAGAATGAGGGACGGGAGCTTGCGTGCATATCGTGTCGCGCGCGCGCGACTTGTCATTCAAGCGCTCGTATTGCACGGCAATCGCATGTGCGCCATCGGTTGCTCTCGATTGCGCCATCGGTTGCCCTCTAGACGCCGCACAGGTAACTCATGGATGCATATGGTGTGATGCTAGTGGGCGCGTGCGTTGTGGGGTAGCGTTGGCATTGAACATGTAACATCGATGCATCTGGTTAGGGAAGTTGGATTGCGCTAGCGCCTGTGTCGAATAGGTGGGACAACCAATTCGGCGCATGTGAACAGTCACGCACATGCATGATCGCACCGCAAGAACAACGCAGCCACCATGATCCGATAACGCACGCGTTGGGGGCGGCAGTGAGGGCGCGGGCAGGGGGGGAGCGTCCGCAACATCGTCCCCAGCAGCAGTTCCCTCACCACCCCCATCATCCACATCTCCTTAATCAGCTGCCTTATCATCCTCATCCTCCTACCCACCCGTCCCATCATCACCCTGGCAGTCATCATTTACATATACCCCTGAATATTGGGCTTCAATACAGACTCTGGGTATACTCTGTTAACGAAGTTCAACGCGGTTGGCGTGTCCCTGCATATGTTTTCGGATTCAACACGAGTGCAACTTCGATAGCGATGTCACCGAGCGGCGCGCCTGCTGCTGGCACTGCTCCACGAGCCAGGCGGAGTTCGCGCCGTTCAGCTGGAAGGCGTCGCCGCAGATGCTCGTGCCCTGGGAGCAGGACCGCGGCGCGGGAGGTAATGTGTGTATTCGGTGAAAGAGATTGTGGAAGCATCGGGTTGGAAGGGACAGGGTCGGCGAGAAGAGGGAGGGGGGGCATGGTAGAGGACGTCAGGAGGCGAGGCGTGGCGGACGCCAGCGCGTAGAGTGCACCCACCACTAACAATATGATCTACCTTATTAAAAATATACCAATTAAATGGAAAAACTTTATTGTAATTAATAAATATTAATTTATTGCTGATAAAACTTTAATACTGTATTGCATCAACCAAGACACGTTATAGGAGCGGGGCGAGCGATGACGCAGCCAGAAGGACGATGAGGAAGGATGGATGCAGAAAGGGCAGACTGGGGGTGAGGAGGAGGAGGAGGAACACGACGACGACATCGATTATACGGTGGCGGCGTTCGCAATGTGCGGGCTCACATGGTCACGACAAGCGTGCGTGATCACATGGTCCTCCCTGCTTCCAACCACTCCCAAGCTTCCGCTTCTTTCGCCTGTACGTCTCTCCCATGTCTACGTGAAGTCTGATATGAACAGTGTCAGTCCAAGCGGCCCCATCCCCCAATCACACTCCCAACTAAAACTGCGATCCTCAACTCCCCCCCTTCTCATACTCCAAACTAAAACGGCGATCCTCGCGGCACAGCGCCACGATCCACTCGGGGACGCCGTTGTTCAGCCCCACGGGTTCCATGGGTCCGTCGCCCGGCGGTTGGAGAACTCTACCGATCCAAAAAAGTTGCCCGCGGGGTTCAAAACTGCCTGGATCTGGACACATTAAAATATCGACTCTTCGAACGTCAGTCTGTGGGCCCGCTGGGCACAATTTCTGAGAACCAGGTTCAGGGATTCGCCCAAGAAAGTCGAATAAAATTTGATGTTGCCCATCCACTTGCTCCTGGCAGCACGACGCGCAAGACTGACTGCGACGGGCGCGCACCAATGAATCGTTTCAAGGGGGGAGTGGGTGGGGGAGACCGGGGGCATTGAACCAATACAAAACCGCTGGATACACCGCATTTCTGTGCGACATGCACACGGAAATGTGAAAGCGACGGTGTGGGGCATTTAAGTCAGGTGTTTGCTCGCGCAGTCAGTCCTGCAAGTGCCGTGGGCGAAGAGGTGGTGCTTCGGTGCAAAGGCGATCTCTGCTTCAGCCGAATACAGGAGAACCTTCCTGCAACTGTCCATTGCCTTCTGATGTTGCTGGGCAGTGAGCACAATGTCTGCATTCTCATACACGTCGAGCCATTCGGTCATTGCTTGTGCAGCTGCTAGGAGAGGTTGCCTGAGACGAAGCCCCACCCCCTGCCCTTCGAGCTCCCACCGCGTGAAATCCATGAGTATCCGAGTCTCGGCAGCTTTCGCTTTCAACATCGTTCCAGGGTGCAGGGAGTTGACGCCGTCCATCATACCACGATCTGACCCGAGCATTTTGATAGTGAGCCCCCCTAATCTGCGATCGTGTGGGATATTTTGCTGGTGAAACCACGTGAACATATCAGCTTCCAATCGATGACAACACTTTGTATACACGGTATCTTTGTCTCCTGTGTAGTTCCATGGGTTCAATTTAATCAACCGCCAGAGCCCAGAACTCGCCCATCGTGTAATAGGCCCGTAGTATACAGTACGCAGGCTGTCAACGGCCATGGAGGTCGCGGGGCTTGCCCCCCACTCTTGTTTGAACAGGGGGCAACGGTGGGTCACGGCGTCGATCACCCTGCCCGTCTCATCCTTGTGTACCCTCCAGAATAACGCAGTCCCCCGCCAGCCTTCACAGTCAATGTTTCTGATGTTGACCATTCCCTGGTGAGGCTCGAGACGGTCCCCGTTCTGGAGGCCAAGGTCAACAAGATCATGTTTCAAGGCCCGCCCGTGGTTCCCCTTACCCCTCTTTGATTTGTAATACACGAGGGCTCGGACGACGCGAAGGCGACGCTCTTCCGAGTCAATCGAAACGCGTTTCTCACATTTTTGACATGATCGTTCGTAGTCTAAGGCCGTCTTGTTTTGAAATAACAGGCAATCTGTACACATGCTACCATAACCTTCGTGCATGTTCGCCTTGTCTGTGAAGCACAACGGACATGGATTCATGAGTCGCCCCCAGGACCCCAAGCCAAACGTTTTTGCAAACTCGCTCCAATCGCCTTTAAGATACAACAACATACATCGAAACCCGAAATCGCGTGTCCCATCGATCTCCCCTCGGTCTTCGCCGTCGCCCCACTCGGTACCATCCCATTTTCTATCAGGCACACACCCCTTCACGAGCGCGTCGATCACCCATGCTATGCACGTGAGAAAAGAAAACACTGAACACCAACCATTGCAGCCACAACGGCACATGTCGAGCTGACGCAACAATCCGATGACATGCCGTTTTTCAGTCAAGAGGTTCACGCATGTGGCCACCAATATGCTGTCACTGCGCCCAGCTTGCAGAGCCGTGAAACGCGCGCCGTCCACGTAGACGGCAAGAGGAAGGGGTAGCCGCCCCGTCTCTTGTTCGCAAGATTGCGTCAATATGTTCTCTGAATAGCATGGTAGATTCAGTGGTGAATTGAGGTTATCTGGGTCACCTGACGCAAGAAGGTCCAACACACGTTGGTTCAGCCGTACCTCTTTCACCACTGATGCATACGTGAGCGTGAATGGTACATCCCGTGTATGATGGTGTGCACGACCACGCACGTACGACGGCACAAGTACACGAGTCGTGGGGCATGCTTTCGGCAACATTTTTGATAGGTGCGATT
The DNA here is from genome assembly GCA_963575745.1 of Prorocentrum cordatum. Taxonomy (NCBI): domain Eukaryota; class Dinophyceae; order Prorocentrales; family Prorocentraceae; genus Prorocentrum; species Prorocentrum cordatum. Next base: position 6,124 of record CAUYUJ010016188.1, on the reverse strand, counting down.
TGTATTTTCCCGACTGGTGACCAGGGGCCATGCCAAAATCTCGGAAGTACGCACCCTCGGTGTTCGCGAGATTCAAATAATAGCACATAACACACACATCTTTCGCAGATACTGGAGCACATTGTGAATACATGTCTAACAACAGCTCGAATATTTTCGCACCTGCTTGCCGCGGATCAAGGTCGACCCCCCCCGTGTCTGGATCAACATGCCTACGGCGCCGTCTCTGGGGTGGAGGGTCCATGTGAAAACGAATCGCAATGAGCCAGGTGACGAACGCACGATTACACACTGAGCCGAGACGGCGACTGACGTGTGATGCATGTGCGCGTGTGGCATCTTACAACGTGAGAATGTCAGTGACCACGCAACGGTTCTGAATGGTGTAGGCGATGTAACTTGTTATTCGATCAGCATATTGGCGCATCTGAATTGGCGCGCGCACAACGCCACACGTACGATACACAACACGCGCATAGGTAAGACGAGGCATGCGTTACATGTTTCGGGTTTCATTCGCGCAGTGTGTAGGTGTGGCATCACATGCGCACATGTGCAATGAAGGACACGTGCACGCGTTGGCGTGCAGTCTCGGCTCGCGCACGCGTGCAATGTACGATATTACCGAACATGTTCATTGCAGTATGGCAAAGATGTCATGTACTACATGTCAGCTTCGCACACTGCAATGTCTGCTTATAATTTCACGTCTCGCGCGGGGGAGGGCGGTCGTACGTGCGTGTGGCGGCAAAGATCGTGCAGAACGCTTGCAGCACGGCGCAGCCCTACGATACGCATTTCTGCGGGTGTGTCCCTCCACCTCGCCATCAATGCTCCCCCGCTAGGGCCGACGCTCGTCGCGGGATTGCGATCTGCGGCTACCTCGTCTGAGGTATTTCAAACTCTGGCTATGAACGCATGCCAGAGACCTGCTTGAACACGCTCGGGTGCGATAACTGTTTACACAACGGCTGAAACCACTCAACTCAATCGTTGGTGTTGGGCTTGGAGCATCAGAAACATGTCAACCCCAAACTCACCGCAAACTCACCGGCAACTCACCGCAAACTCACCGGTGAGTTCAGCGGCCAAACTCACCGGTGAGTTCACCGGTGAGTTTGTCAGATCGTGAGGATGTCTCGAACGGGAGCGTTTGCGTTCACCGCAGGACTCACCGGTGAGTTTGGTTCACCGCTCACTGGCAACTCACCGGTAGTTCACCGGTCGAATTCCTCTGTATTTCAGGAAATGTTTGTTTCGTTGTGGTGATGTTGCGTTTTTTTTGGTAATTGTCATCTCATCTTACTCCTATCACCTGATAATGTGCACCCGAGCTTGAAAAAAAGAGACAGATGCTCACTCCCCACGGGCACGCTTGTGCGCGCCTGCCTTGGCAGAGGCCTTGGCAGTGGGCTTCTTCACCTTCTGGGTCTCCGTCGTGTTCTTGTGCATGCGCTGCAGCTTCACGACCTGCTTCTTCAGCGCCTCGAGCGGAGCCTAGCGCCGCGCGTGGTGGTGGTGGGGGGGGACATCGTCGTCGTTGCGCAGGTCTCGGCATCATTATCATAATTGTTGTCTGATTCGGCGTCGCAGGAGTCGATGTCACCCGATCGATGACGACGACGACTTTGATCAACGTCGTCGTCGTCGTCATCACGCGTCGTCGCCGACGCCGTCGCAGTCATCGTCACATCGCCACTGACGTCGTCGCTATCGATGGTCGTGTCGGAGTCGCTGTTACCGTCGTCACCCACGTCGCCGAATCACTGGGCCTTGAGCGCCTCAGTCCCGTTGTTGCACGCAACCTCCAGCGTGCTGTCGCCCACGCGGCCCCTGATCACGGAAAAATCGTCGACGGCCAGCAACTCTTTCAGCATGTTGGTCGCGTCGACAGCAGCATCGACCTCGCGATTGCAACGTTCCGACCGATCGACGGCATCGGTAGTGTCGGACTCGAGTCAGACGACGTGAACCCATCGGTCGTTCGAGCCCGATGCCCCCCTACCTCCCCGTCTCTGTAACTAGCGTCCTCATCCCCAACCTCATCCTCATCCTCATCCTTATTATCATCCTTCGTCTCTGTAACTAGCGTCATCATCCTCATCATCAACCTCATCCTCATCCCCATCATCATCAGTATCCTGATCATTCGGATATATGTCGGCAAAAGGAGGGTAACACGGCATATGGGGGGATGGGTGTAAACGAGGTACGTTATTTCGTATCACGCTCCCCGCCGCATCGTCTCGTCGTCGTCGCACGTTCCCTAACTCACACCCATGTCTTTTCAACGCCCTCGTCACTCTGTGTCCGTCATCCTCCCCCTCGCTCCCCAACAACGCCACTGGCTCGACTGACAGTACAATAGGGCACGATATTATACTGTTTCGATTGGCCATAGGACCGCGTGCTTCGCCGTAGTCATCACACCCTGGTTCTCATCGTTCCTGGCCCACTTCCAGTCGCCCGATGACTCGATGAGGGCGGCCGTGGACGCTGCCTGCTGCATGACCCCGCGGAAGATCATCTTCTGCTTCTTGAAGGCCAGAGTCGACAGCTCGAGAGTCGTCCTCTCGCGCTTCGTTGGCTCCTCTCCCTCCTCGCGCGGTGCTGGCGCCTGTGGCTCCTCGTCCTCTGCTGCCGCCTCCTCATCCTCCTCGCCGGGGCCGTCCGCGGCCGCCTCGCACAGCTTCGCCGCGAGGGTCGTGGCTCCTCCTGCCTTGGGCTTCGCCTTGGGCTTGGGCTTCGCCTTTGGCTTGGCAACCACCACGGGCGCGTCGCCGATCGATGACGCAGCGCCTCCAGCGCCGCCCTCGAGCGCCGCAGCTGCCACCTGGCCATCATCATTGGCCCACTGCTCGAAGGACGTCCATGCAGTCGTGTACTCGTCGCTGATCTCGTGCTCGACGTAGTAGAACTTCAGCGCGTTCGTCATCTGGTCGAACTTGCACCAATGCTTGCCCAGAATGATGCAGTTGACCGCGTAGCATGTCGCAGCTCGCATGCCGTCGCACCCACCTCCCTCTTTGTGGCATATCCTGTTGAGCGCCAGGTACTTGCCCTTCAACTTCTCCTTCTTCGTGTTCGTTTCAGTCTTGCTTTTGTTCTTCTTGAAGAACTGGTACTGCTGCTCTGCCCAGTCGGCCCTGAACTTGGCCTTGGCAATGAGGCCGATCTTCTCCTTGTAGCCGTCCGCGAGCTCCTTACTCGCAATCAGTGCTCTGTTGAACTTGCTGCTCATCCGCTCACCCCGCGCCGCGAACGCGAAGTTGCCTGCCTTGAGCTCCTCCCACATCTCCTCTTCCTCCTGAAGGCGCTGCGCCCTCTTCGCAGCACGAACGTCTGATGTGGCGTCGGTATCCTTATTCTCATCAGCGTCTTGCAGCGCCCTCAACTTCTCAATGCATCCAAGGCCGTAGAAGTTCCTGAGCTTCTCCTGGAGCGCGTCTGTCTGGTTCTCGCCGAACTGCTCGGCGTCCTGCTGCAAGGCGCGCTGCGCCCTCTGCAGCTCGTCCAGAACGTTCTAAGGTGGTACAGATATGACTGACTAGTGCTGTGTTGGTTTGTAGGTTGTGTTAGGCGATGCCACAGTAACTCACACTGGGGTGTGAGTTAATGTGACATAGCCTAACACAACTTACAAACCAAAACAGCACGCGCATTTAGACCACCCAAACTGTTATTTCAATGCGAGGTTAGACGTGTTCGCTCCTGCTTGTAGATCTCAGTGCACGGCACGCGCGGGTCGATGTCAACCCTCTCGCGCTGCGGAACGTCCTGGATGCCGACTGCGTCCTGGTCGGGTGCAAAACAAGTTCGCCTTCTCATAGACATCCGCCCCTTCCTCCTCATCCGCATCATCATCATCATCATCATCAGCATCATCATCATCATCATCATCATCAGCATCAGCATCAGCATCAGCATCAGCAGCATCATCATCATCAGCAGCAGCAGCATCTTCATCTTCCTCCTATCCTCCTCATCCGCCCCCTCCTCCGCCTCCGAATCATGCATCCTCCACGTCTCATCCTCTGCCTCCACGTCCTCCTCCTCCTCCTCCTCCTCCTCCTCCTCCTCCTCCTCCTGCCCCTCATCATCCTCATAATCTTCCTCCGCAGCGCCATTCGATCATTGTTCGACCCCCGTATCTCCGTCCTGGTGTTTACCGCCCAACAACGCATGCGTATTTCTCATCACTAACCTCCTCACATGTCGTCGTCCTCACCCCCTCCTCCTTCTCGCCAGATCGGTCCTTGGCGATGTCCATATTGGCCGTCACCAGAGGCGCGTCGTCATCGGCGACCTCCGTCGGCGTCGGCGTCGCACGCCTCTGCAGGAGCTTCTCCTGCTTCGCAACCTCGCCAGCGTCGCCGCGAGCTGGTGGCCACGCCACTGCGCTCGTGGCTGTCCATGTGCCCCATGGGCACGGAGTCTCCTCCGCCTCCTCATTCTCGGGCCCATGGACGACCTTGCCGACGGGCGCAGGCAGCTCGGGCTCATGGACGACCTTGCCCATAGGCGCAGGCAGCTCGGGCTCGTCGACGACCTTGCCCATGTGCGCAGGCTGCTCGGGCACGGCCGCGCCCGCGGGCGCAGCCACGCCCGCGGGCGCAGCCGCTGGCCCCGCGTCCGCGGGCGTGGGCTGGAGCGCGGCGATGTCGCCGACCTGCTGCAGAAGCGCAGCCACCTGCGATGGATCATTAGTTGCCCTGAGCCCAGCCAGCAGCGCCGTGAGCTGTTTGACCGCTGCGTGCCCGCGCTCCCAGCCCCCCTGGGCGCCTGGCGCCGCGGCGGCCGCCTTCGTCGCCTGGGCGGGCGGGGGGCCCGGCGCCGTGGGCGGCGGCGGCGGTGGGGGGCCTGGCGCCGTGGGGGGCGGACTGTCAGCGACAGGCGTGGGGGGCGGACTGTGCGATGGGGATTCGGGCCACGGCCTCGCTGGCGGCGTCGCTGCCACTGGATGCACGTGGCGGTCTGCGTGGCTGGGTGGCGCACCGACCTTGGCTCGCTTGCAGCTGGGATCTGTCGCCGCCGCCTCCTCATCCTCATCCTCAACGATGACCATCTCGTTCGCGAGGTCGACGGCTGCCTGCGAAGCCGCCTCGGCAAGGGCAAGGCAACGGTCCGCCCTCGCGATCGCTGCAGCCGCACTCTCACCGCTGCCTGACCCACGAGGTCGATCGCCTGCAGCCGCACTCTCACCGCTGCCTGACCCACGAGCAGCTGCTGTCCCATCCTCGCGGCAATCTGGGACGCCTGGAACGGTCTCCGTGACCATGTCGAGGTTCAAGCTCTGCTGGTACGTGTCATCTGCAGCGGTGCTGCCCGCTGGCTCCGTCTGCCGCACGCCACCCCACTTCCCATATGGCTTTGCAACTGCAGGGCACTCTGGGTCGAGCGCGTGGTGGCTCGTGCTGCCGCAGTTCTCGCACAACATGGCTGGCGCAGGCATGTGTCGGGATGTAGTGAACGGCTTCTTGCGTATGAACACACGGATGTCCTGGAACGTGTGTTGGCCGATCTTGGCCGTCTTTTCCATGTAGAGCCAACACAATATGCTCTGTACGGATGGGGCGTGTATGGACGCGGCATGAGCGATGACATGCAGGTGTGGTGCGCTGCCACCTACACGCGACAATACATGTGTCATAATTGGCTGGACTTGGGTATGTAGTGCGTGGGTGGTAGGTGTTGCCAGGAATGGTGGGTGGACGTGCGTATCATACACCGAAGCTTAAGGTATGTCAACTGGTGCGTGCCATCGTGCGTGTCATAGCCGTCTCACATCCGCAAGCGTGCTGCACATGTCAGCACTGCAATGATTGGCCACGCGCGCTGATGTTTACGAAGGGTTGTGGCGCATTTGCTGTCGCCCCGATGCGCTCTGTCATGTTACTGTGACTGCACCTCCCGCGCCCGTCCCCGTCCGCTGACTGTCTCACGCTGCAGTGCTAACGAGAACGATCTGACACTCGTGATGTCTGAACTCCGCCTATCGTTCCTGGATGTGCTGGTCGTTGCCTTCGAACGGCCGTCGGGAATGAACGCATCGCTCAATGGTTGGATCTCCCGTCATCTCTGGATGGGCCTGCGATGCCCCACTCGGCGTCTACGTGAAACTGAC
>CAUYUJ010016187.1:253449-291444 GCA_963575745.1 Prorocentrum cordatum | reverse complement strand
TTCGAGGCTCGGCAACGCTCTCTGGCGCAAAGAGCGGCCCAGCGCCCCCCTGGTGCGGCAGGGGCCCTCGAGCCCGAGAAACTCCGCCGAATCTTGCGCGCCTCGCAGAGGCGGGCTCTCCTGTGGGCCCCCTGGAAGCGCCGTCTGGTCCTCCAGGGCATCAAAATCTCGGGCCCAGATGGCCCCCCTGGGGTCGCCAGAGAGAGCTGCGATATGGCGGACGCCCTTCGCACCTACTGGAAGCCCGTCTTCGCGCACAAGCTCGTCGACTCCGTCAAGGTCAAGCAGTACATCGCCGAGCACATGCCGCTGGGAGCCACCATCGACGTGGGCGCGCCGACCAAGATGCAGATCCGCGCCTTCCTGGCTCGCACCTCTCCGTCGGCCCCTGGTCCTGGTTGCCTTCCTTATCGCGCCTGGCTCGCGCGCGACTCGTCGCTGGACCTGCTCGAGGACCTCTCGTTCCACCTCTGCTCGAACGCCAATTTCATCCACGACCTGAACGACTCTGACTTCACCTTCCTGCCGAAAGGGGACAACCCCGTCGGCGAGTTGCAAACCGACAGGGCGCCCGAGGACACGCGCCCGCTCTCGCTCAAGAACGCTGATATCAAGGCCATCGCTGGCGCCGCCAACTTTCTCCTCAAACCCGCTGTGGCAGAGCGGACTCACAAGGCACAACAGGGTTTCGTAGTCGGCCGCAACTTCACCAAGCACATTGTCATTCTTGACGCCGAGATGCGTCGCGCTGGGATTCGTCCAGATGCTGCTGATCACCATCCTGTCTTCACCAGCTTCGACTTCGCGGCGGCGTTCCCGTCTTTGGGTCGGGTCTGGCTCTTCGCGGCTCTCGAGCGCTTCGGGGTTCCCATCGGCCTCATGAGCCTCTTCCGCAACATGTACCACGCTCCGAACAGCTTCCTCAAGGTCGACGGGATCCGCCACTTCATGTTCGCCATCGAGTCGGGCGTCGCTCAGGGCTGTCCCGCCAGTGGCTCTGCTTGGGCCATCGCGATGGACCCGCTCGTCCGTCACCTCGCCTCTTCATCGAGCACCCCGACGGCACGCCCGACTTCGACAAAGGCTACCTCGGGGTCTGTGCGGACGACACCGGCCTGCTCACATTCTCGTTCGACACGCAGCGCAAGGCATCTGAGCCTTTTTCTGCCGCCGAGGAGCTCGCCCTTCCCGCCCTCAAACCGCGCAAGTGTGTAATAGTGCCCCTCTGGGCGCCTGTCTCTCCTGCCACCACAGCCCAAACGAAAGCGCTCCTGGCTGACCTTTGCCCTTCCTGGGGTGGCTTCACGATTTCGGGGCGAGCCAAGTACCTCGGGACCTTCCTTGGACCGTCCTCCTCCCTTGCCCTTCAATGGCTCGCCCCAGGGCAAAAGTGGTGGCAGCGCAGTATTGTCAATTCTTTGTACCGTTGGATCGACGCACTGTACGCTATAGACACTTCTGTCTGTCCCCGACTCAGCTTTCGTTTGCTCCGTTTTTCGCTACGACACAATATTGCAATCGCCCTAGAACTGTATGTCTTCACCAAAATGCTCAGTATGAGCCAAATTTTTCGTGAGGTAGGATCTCATTGCGATGGCGGAATGGAGCCCGCCACCTGTCCTTCGTTCAGCCCAAGTCACATGTGCTGCGGCGGCCATTCGTGCAGCCACTTTCTCACTCAGTGGAGAATGGGAACCGTTCCTCCACCGCCTGCGAGACACCGCCTGGGAGGAGAGCACGATCCAATCCTTCCCTCGGTGGGAAGCTGGGCGCTGGCCCCCCCCCCTTCTGGGCAGAGGCCTCGTCCATCGTGCAATTCTACCATGCCCTGTCTAGCGGGCAGCGTGTCTCGCCATTTACCGCAGCAGCCGTGGCCCTGGCGAACCGCGCCGCACGAGCTGAAATTCGAGAGGCACCCGCCGGACCGCGGTCCGCCGATGGTGCAGTGGGCGATCGCCTTCGCGCTTGCACGTGCTATTTATATTCTCCGTCGGCGTCATCGCGACGCGCCATGAATCGAATGAGCGTTGGGCCTCAGACGTTGTCTCATTGTTCTAAGTGTCAGTTGCATTATTGTTTCTGACCGCGAGCTGTCTTAGTGACTTTCTGTCTTAAAGCGAGTAGGGGGAAGATCCACGTCAGTGGGGGGGTGGACGACGACCCCTATTCCAGTATAGCTCAGCGTCGAGTGTTATTCGGTTTGCCGAACGAACCCGATTCTATTTTCCACTACCTCTCAGCTTCCGTCTTCTGCGCACCTTGGTCCGACCGCTCCGACTCTCAGCGCATATACATCGTGGGGCTTAGGCCCTGCAGCAGCGTACCCTTCCGAACCTGCCAGCGACCTCTCGTTGCGGCAGACGATTCGCAGGGTTGCGCTTGCTTTCCACATGTACAACAAAATGAAGCAATACGCAGCGCCGTCGCCAGCAAATATTGCTGCAGCGATGGCCGCAGCGAAATCACTCCTGTGGCGTTGAGCCGCTGTCTGCCGTCTCACGCCTTGCCTCACTATCTAGGCAGGCTTGCGCGTGGGCTGGGCTGACAGACGTGGCCGCCTCAAGGTACGTTCACTCCTCCTCCTCCTCCCCCTACCTCCCTGTGCGCGCCGCCAAAGAAACTCCCGACTTGGTGACGATTTCGTGAGGTGTCTTCGCGTCGTCGCTGGCGCGAAGTCGGCGGCCGCCGGAGGCCTCCCTGGCGGCCTTTCGTCGGCGGCCCACGGAGGCGCGCGGCGCGGGTGCGCCAGGCAGCACTCCCGCGCAGATCGAAGGCTTGCCAAATACAAACAGAATCGATGAGGTGGCCCAGCCTTTTGACAAGCAGGCTGCAAGCGGTGGCGAAGCGTCCTGGCGTGCCTATAGGGCTACCAAGCAATATTCTAGGAACCTTTTGTGGTCTGCGCGGGATGTTATTAGAACGTTTCTGGTTGATATTGTATTATCTTAATACATTGGGTTTGTGTTCTAAAAACATTGTCTTTGTCCTTCGAACATGTTTGGATTCTACGAGCATGTCGTGGTAGGCGCATGGGAATGCCGAGGCGGTCGGTCCCTGCTCAAAGGCTCGGGCGACATGCGCGGCCGCAGGCGCCTGGGGGCGGCGCCCGACTTAGTCGGGCACCTTTGGCAGCTGCGCGACTCGGCGCGCAGCTGCGGCAGCGAATGCTGCTGCGTTGCCCCGCGCGCAGCGCGGGCTGCCGAGCAGCAGCAGCGCCTGCCCCCGCGCTGGCAGCCAGTCCTGCCACCCTGGGCACGCGCATCCCAGCACTGGTTCCGTCCAGTATCGGGTCGGGCGAAAGGGGGGGATTGGGAAAGGGGGGGTTGCGAAATTTGCTGCGTGCAGCTGGTTTCGGCCCCGCCGCCGGGCCCATTCCTCGATACATGGGCGCCTCCGGCGCCGGGAGGCGCCAGGGAAATCAGCTACGTGAGCTGATTCTCAAACCCCCCCTTTGCTATCCCCCCCCTTTCGCCCGACCCGACAGTAGCAGGAGGGGGCAAGGTCCGAGGTTTTGGGGGTTCGACCGGGCTTTCTGTTTTTATCCGTCTGCCTCCAGGGGCCGCTCTCGGGCCCCCAGGACCGTCAAACATGGACAGGGACGGAAACCTGCACTGGATGGACCTCGGGAGGGGCCCAGAGACCGATTTCTAGTGGATTTGGCCTCGCTCCCACTCTTGATGGAGTTCCTGCAGCCCCACCCAGTTTCGACCTCCCGGCCGTCCCCAAGATATGATGAGATAGGATCTCTTTGAGCTGGCGCGTCTGGTCTCTTTGAGCTGGCGGGTCTGGAGGGCCGCCCGGGCCTGTGTCGCCAGGACACGGACGGGCTCAGCTGCTCCTTGCGCGGCACGGCGACGGTCTGGACGTCGCGCGGTTTCGGCCGAGCCTGGCGACGGGTGCGAGAGGAGGAGGCGTCCACGTTCAGGGTGGCCTCCAGTCCCAATTGGTCGGGACGCCTCAAGTCCAGAAACAGCTCGCAGGTTGTCACCGTGGCGTTCGCGCTCTCGTTAACGAAGACAATCGTCTCATATGGTTGTGAGACCTTGGGGGTATCGTCGGTCCCACATCGGATCTCGCCCGTGGGTGCATGGAGGAGGTGGAGGGGGAGGAGTGGGATGCGGAGGATGAGGAGGAGGAGGAGGAGGAGGAGGAGGAGGAGGAGGAGGAGGAGGAGGAGGAGGAGTTGGAGGAGCAGGAGGAGCAGGCGGCGGAGGAGTGGGAGGATGCGAAGGGTGCGAAGGAGGAGGAGGAGGAGGAGGAGGAGGAGGAAGAGGAGGAGAAGGAGGATCGCGAAAGAAGGGGAGGAGGACGGGAGGAGGACGGGAGGAGGAACAGGGGAAGCATGGGGCAGCAAGAGGAGCACAGGGAGCATACAGGGACCACCCAGCACAGGCAGGACCTGGCGAGAGACGGCTGGCGTTTCCCGGCCTCGGTCCGCCGAGCCGCCGACGCCCTCCCCCCCGAGGGCCCAGCTCCCGAGCCCGGGCAGTGCTTCGACGACCCGGGGGCCCAGCAGCGGCATCTCGAGGCAGAGGACGTGGGACAGCATTGGGCCGTCGACGGCGGCGACGGCAGCGGCGGCGGCGGCGACGGCGGCGGTGACGGCGACGGTGACGGCGGCGGCGGCGGCGGCGGCGGCGCCAGTTGGGGCGACAGCGGTGGCGACGGCAGCGGAGGTGGCGGTGTCAGCGGCGGTGGCGACAGCTGCGGCGGCGGCGACAGCGTCGGCGGCGACAGCGCCGGCGTGACTGTGGCGTGGTGGTGGCGGCCGCGGCTGCGGCCGTGGCGGCCTCGCGGGAGGTGCGGAACCTGTTCCTCGGCGTGGTGGCTCAGGCGGGCTCCCGAACGGCCCCCCCCCCACGGGTCGTTGTCGTTGTCGTCCTCGTCGTCGTTGTCGTCCTCTTTCTCTTTCTCGTCCTTGCGTTTGCCGCCATCGTCGTCGCATTCGTTCTCGTCCTCTTCGTCGTCGTGGTCGTGGTCGTCCCGAATTTTCGTTTTTGTTCCATCATCGCCGCCCTCGCCCCGCCATCTTCATCGTCGATATCGTTGTCGACCGAAGAGCAGGTCCCAGTGCTGGGATCGAGAAGCTGCTGCAAGAAGCTTTTAAGAGGAATGTGCTCGGCGCCACAATTGGAGAGCGGACCGCCCTGCATCTGCGCAGCCGCGGGAAACATTGAAGACGAATGTGCATGGCTCTGTGGCGAGAGCCACATGTTGTTGAAGACGCGCCGCTCTCCATTCATACAATTCTGGGTCAATTCCACGGGTTCACGTCATACTATAAAGTTTGTATCCACGTCCCCAGCTCCGACGTCGTGTTTCTTTCATTACGTCGACCCCTACAGGTCTGGACCCCTTCGTCGGGACGGTGTTTTTATCCTGAGTCGTTTTTCGACACTCCCGAGGCCTGGTAAGGGCCCCCGGAGGCCGACAATGGGGAAAACCTCCCGTCGTGATTTGTTTCACAACGCGAAGGGGTCTGGGTCCTGGCCGTCGTCGTCGTCATTATCGTCGTTATCGTCGTCGTCATCTTCGTCAACTGTCGTCGTCGTCGTCGTTGTCGTCGTCGTCGTCGTTATCGTCGTCGTCGTCGTCGTTATCGTCGTCGTTGCCGTCGTCGTCGTCGTCGTCGTCGTCGTCGTCGGGTCCGCATCTGTTCGGAGAGGCCTGGTGGTGGGGTGCCCGTGCCTGGCTGGCCCAGCCGTCCACCCCGGGGTTGTCTGGTCTTCGCGGTGGCATCCCCCAGGGGTTGCTCAGCCTCGTTTCCTTACTGAATTCCCTGGGTCATTAGTTTGGCCCTGCTTCCCAGACCTCTTCGCGTGGTGGAACAAAAACCGACTCAGGATGAAAAGCCGGTCCCAGGGAAGGGGATCCAGACCTCTGGGGGTCGACGTTGCGAAAAAATCACGACGTCGGGGTTCTGGGCTTGCTTCTTTGCTGCATCCCCCGGGCTTCTTGGTTGTATTTCCTTATTGGATTGCCCTGGTTGCTTGTTTTTCTTTCTTAACTGGGTTCCTTGGGTTGCGAGGTCTTCTTTCTTTCCTGGGTTCCTTGGGTTGCTTGGTCTTGCCTCCTTACTTCATTCGCATGGTTGTTTGGCCTTCTTTTCTGGGGTCTCCAGGTTGCTTGGTCTCGTTTCCTGCTGCGTTCCAAGGGTTGCTTGGTCTTGTCTCCTCGATGCCTAGAGAGCCAAACAGTGCCAACCAATGCCAAACAACGCCAAGGATCGCGAAGGAATCTCAAGCAACGCAAATCAATGACAAGCAGCGCCAATCAATGCCAAGCAACGCAAAGCAATGACAATCAACGCCACGCAACCTGCCCATGCAATAGGAATATTTCCCCTAGTTGGGACCGCGCTGGGCTCATTCCCTAGGGCCGAGGGGCGGGTGCAGATTCGAGAAGGACGAAGCGGAGGATGGCCAGTAGGAGTGCGATGCGAGGAGGACCATGGGCAGGGGGAGGAGGACGGGGGAAGGCGAGAGGGTAGACCCAGACGAGGGGTGCGCAAGTCTGCTCAGCGCTCCTCGGCTGCTCGGTTCCCCCGAGGACGCCGCGGCTGGCCCGGCAGAAACTATGTGGTGCAATCCACTTTGACTGTCTTGAAGCTGCCCTCTCCACTGCTCGTGCAAACATCCCACCCACCCACCCGCAACTTGGTTTGCAAAACCTGTTAAGACCGACTACGACGACACCGATGACAACGACTAGGACGACACCGACGACGTCTCCGACGACTTCGACGACGACAACGACGCCGACGCCGACGACGACGAAGACGACGACGACGCCAACGAAGGCGACGACGAGGGAGGAGGAAGGACGACGACGGCGACAACGACGACAACGACGACAACCACGAGGTAGGAGGGAGGACGGCGACGACGCCAACGACGACGAAGGAGGAAGGACGGCGACGCCGACGACGACCACGACGAGGGAGGAGGGAAGACGACGACGGCAACGACGACGACGACGGCGACGAAATAGGAGGGACGACGACGAGACGCCGACGACGGACGACGACGACGACGTGGGGGGAGGAGGATGGACGACCACGGCGACAACGACGACGGAAGCGACCACGACGCCAAAGAGGACGAGGACGACGAACACGAGGAAAGACAGAGGACGACATAGGCGACGACGACGACGACGACGCGGGAGGAGGGAGGACGGCGACGACGACGACGACGACGCAAGAGCGCGCGCGCACGCTTTTGTTGAAAATCCGTGTTGCGAAACCTTGGGTGTTCGTCGGTTTTTTGGACGCACGATTTTGAAATCCTTCCGAAACCGATGGGTTTTGAAGGTTTTCGGCATACGTCCGCGACGACGCGCACGTCTGCACTCCGTCCCGTTTTTGTAGAGGATTCTCGCGACGGCACACGCGCAAGGGCGTTCGACAGATTTCGACATGCGCGCGCGCGAAGCCCGTTTTGCAGCATCTTGTGAAAATCTTGAAAAACCTATGGTTTTCTCAAGATTTCGCAAGAGCTCGCGCAGAAGTTTTTTTAGCAAATCAGTGTTGCGAAACCATGTGTTTTTGTATGTTTGTTGGGAACTCGATTGCGAAATCTTTCCGACACCGAAGGTTTTCTGAAGGATTTCGGCATGCGCGCGCGACGACGCGCGCGTGTGCACTTCGTCCCGTTTTTTGCAAGGGCGTCGTGAAAAAGTGCTATGTTAGAACCAAAAATGTCACCGCATAGTGTTTTTTACAAGGGAACTTCAGGGGGGGGAAACCGGCCTAGCTGGGATGGTATGATTTCATATGTAGGATGGACGAGTGTGCATAATTTGTATGAAATCATACTATCCCAGGGGGAACCGATAAGTCCGGGAGGGGGGGTCGAGTTTATTTATTTTTTTGAGAAAGGAAATATTTTCCCATGATTTGACACACCCCATGCTCTTGCAATCATCCCACCCACCCACCCGCAACTTGGTTTGCAAAACCTCTTAAGACCGTCACGGTAGGTACCAAGTGGCACTTGGCAGCGGCACCGACGCCGACGACGACAGCGACGTCGACGACGACGATGACGACGCCGACGACGACGACTACGACGACACCGACGACGTCTCCGACGACTTCGACGACGCCGACAACGATGACGACGACGACGACACCGACGACGACGACGACGCCGACGCCGACGACGACGCCGACGCCGACGACGACGACTATGACGACGCCGACGACGACGACGACAAGGACGACGACGACGACACCGACGACGAAGACGACGCCGACGACGACGACGACGCCGACGACGACGACGACGACGCCGACGACGACGACGACGACGAAGACAACGACGGCGACGGCGACAACGACGTCGCCAACGAAGACGGCGACGAGGGAGGAGGGAGGACGACGACGACGCGAACGAAGACAACGACGACAACGACGAGGGAAGAGGGAGGACGGCGACGACGCGAACGACGAAGAAGGAGGAAGGACGGCGACGCTGACGACGACAACGACGAGGGAGGAGGGAAAACGACGACGACGACAACGACGACGTCGACGGCGACGACGACGACGGCGACGAAATAGGAGGGGCGACGACGAGACGCCGACGACGGACGACGACGACGAGGGAGGACGAGGAAGGACGACCACGGCGACAACGACGACGGAAACGACCACGACGCCAAAGAGGACGACGACGACGAACACGAGGAAAGACAGAGGACGACGTAGGCGACGACGACGACGACGCGGGAGGAGGGAGGACGGCGACGACGACGACGTCGCAACAGCGCGCGCGCACGTTTTTTTGAAAATCCGGTTTGCGAAACCTTGTGTGTTCGTAGGTTTTGTGAACACACGATTTTGAAATCCTTCCGAAACCGATGGGTTGTTGAAGGATTTCGGCATACGAGCGCGACTACGCGCGCGTCTGCACTTCGTCAAGTTTTTTGCAGAGGATCTTCGCGACGGCACACGCGCAAGGGCGTTCGACATATTTCGGCATGCCCGCGCGAAGCCCGTTTGGCAGCATCTTGCCAAGATTTCGCCGAGCTAGCGCGTAAGTTTTTTTTAGCAAGTCAGTGTTGAGAAACATGTGCTTTGTATGCTTTTTGGGAACTCGATTGCGAATCCGTCCGACACCGAAGGTTTTTGAAGGATTTCGGCATGCGCGCGCGACGACGCGCGCGTGTGCACTTCGTCCCGTTTTTTGCAAGGGGTTCGGGAAACGCCTTCTGTTAGAACTAAAGACGTCCCCGCGTATCGTTTTTCACAAGGGTACCTCAGGGGGACCGATACCGGCTCCCCGCGGATAGTGCAATTTATATTTAAGATGGACATGTGGTCATAATAGTACATGGTTCACATATTTGAAAAGGGGGGCGGCGAACGCCGGGGGGGGGGGGGATAGAGTCTGTTCTTCTTCAAGAAAGGAGAATCTAAGTTGTGCGGATTAGGTGGTGCAATCTATTTGGTGCAACTACTTGTTGGTCGCATGGAGTTGTCGAGTCCACGGCTCGCGCAATCATCCAACCCACCTACCCACCTGCCACCTGGCTCGCAAAATCCATGCGGCGGCGATTGCGATGTCTGTTTGGCGCTGGCTGGCGCGTCGCTGCGGCCGCGCTAGCGCGCGCAGGCTCGCGCGCAGAGCGGCCAGCTAGTCTGGCGCGAACGACGCGGCTGCGGTGGCGCTGACCGCTGGTGACTTCCCAACCTGTCTCACAGGCCGCGCTGCCGCGTGGGCACTTCAATGCGAGTCTGTGAGTCGGGCGGGCGCGGTACCATGGCGACGTCGACAACAGCACGTACGACGATGGCTGCAGTGATGGTGGTGACGACGATGACGATGATGACGACACGCAAATGACGGCGTTTATGCTGATCACGCCAGTGACGACGATGGTGTCCATGTGGAAGTAGTGAAAATTGTGGACAGATGTCGACATGCGCGCGCGACCGACGGGCGCGAGTAGCCCTCATGGTATTATCAGACGGGGATCGTGTCCCCCCCCCGTACGCGCGCAAGAGCGTTCGAATGATGTCGACACGCTCGCGCGAGAGGCCCATTTGGTCGCATTTGATGAATATGGTTTTCGCAGTGGTTCGCATGGACGCGCGCGCATGGTCTCTTGAACAACATGTTGCAACGACGGCTGTTTTTGTCCCTTCTGCTTCTGGGGGGGTCCACCTTGACAATCTTTGGGAATTTACGGTTTTCGAAACATGTCGGGTTGCGGGCGCGACGCGCGCGTGGGTGACATGTATCGCGCGTGTTGCAACAGATTCTTGCAAAGTTGCGGTTTTTGCTAAATGCATAGGCGCGCGCAACGCACAGTATTATCTGACGTGGATGAAAAGGGGATTGCCGCCGGTTTGGCTGGGGTGCTATGGTTAATATTCAGAACGAAAGATGGGGCAGACTCGTACGTCAGCTGCACATCCCCAGGTGGTGCCGACAGAATTGGGGTGGGTGGGTGAGAGATCGGACTTCAACTTAAAAAGGTAATCTAAGTGGTGTGAACTAGGTGGTGCAAGCTACGCATTCCACTATATGTGGGGCAGTCCACGTGGTGCAACTTATGTGATACGTTCGATGTTTAAGCTTCCCAAATCGTGCAATCTATAGCTATGCGGTGCAATGTGTGTGTGTGTGTGTTTCAAGTTATGTGGTACAATCAATGTCAAGCCATCCATGTGGTGCGACCTATGTGGTGTGATATGCCGGCCATGCCAGCACACGAACCCGAACGACAAATGGAGACGGGGCGGCGACGGGGCGACGACAAGCGGGCGAGGGCGGTCCGCGAGCCCGCGACGAGGGTGCGACGGGAGCGACGGAGCGGGGACGGCGACGACAAGCTGAGCGGGGTCGTACAAGAGCCCATACCCTTGAAAAGCAGGTGAGACGCCCCAAGTACAATCACTGTGTGGGGAAAATTGTCGAACGAAGGAGGAGGATAAGGATCATATGGGTTGAGGAGGACCGAGGAGTAGGACAGGTGTCGAGGAGAAGGGGGGGAAGAGGAGGAGGACCCTGATATGTAGTAGTACGGTGAAGAGTCGGGCTGCGGAGTAGGAGGTCGAGAGGGCCATGTGCACCCCAGTGCTGCAGCTTATTCTTCACAAATGGTCGTGGACGTCTTGGCCAAAAACGTAGCAGGCATTGAGGCGAGACCACGGTTCCTGAATATAGTGTGAGGGTGTCTCAGGCGGAACGGCTGCTGGACCGCTGCCAGACCAGGCGGTCACCGGGTCCCCGTCCCTCCTGGCATTCTTCTGCTGTCCCTTTTGCTTGTATAGGGACCCTCCAGCGACACGCTACTCGAGCGACGCAGTGAACCCGGTTCGACTGCACCGACGTTCGCGCGTAAGTGTCCCGCGCAAGTTTACGCGTGAACGCCTTCGTTTCCGACGTAGTTTGCCGCCTTGGCCTCCCACGTTAGCCACCGCGTGAGGCCGCCATGCCATCTCTGGCGTAACCCTTTGTTGTTAGAGAGCCTCTTGGAGGACTCTTGGGGCTATCTTGTGGTCCTCATGTGGCCCTCTTGGGGTCCTCTTGATATTGTTTCGGGACGAAGGAGGAGGAGGAGGAGGAGGAGGAGGAGGAGGAGGAGGGGGAGGAGGAGGTTTTGGGGCCGTCTTGGGACTCTTTGGAGGTGTCTTTGGGCAGTCTTGGGGCGATATTGGGCCCCGCGGTGGCTCAAAAGGGGTGGATAATCCCCCCCCTCCCGTCCGTCCTCCTCCTCCTAGAAGTGCCTGGGGAAAGGCCTCCCTGGCAACAACCAGCCCACCCTTCCCTGTCAGTAACCGACATCAGCTTCCGTGGCGACACGATATGTTTCTTCTTCTTTTCCATTACAAATGCGGAGAGATGTTGGGCGGGGGGGTCTTTTGCATTCAGTACAGCATACGCGCAAAGTGCCGACGGGTCGCGGTCATTGGGGGACATGGGACCAGCATACAAGGTACTACGCGAGTATCGGTGCATATAGGAAATGCACTACCACCTCCATCGATCATATTCGGATCCCACAGCTGATCTGGCTCAGCGACGGCCTAGGTGCGCAGTGTTGCGCACTAGTGGGGTCCCTCGGAGTGCGTAACACGGGAGGCCACCCATGGTTTTCACGGGCAGCAGCCAGCTATGGCCCTGCGGGCGTTGCAGCAAGGGGCTTGGGCATTACAAGACGATCGAGAGCCACAGGGAGCACACAAGAAATGAACCTGGTCATGAAACAGACCAAGAAGGGGCAAAGGCAGTCAATGGAATAGTGTGTGTGTGTGTGTGCGCACCGACTGCGAGCTGGAGCTGGGGCAGGAGGAGTGGGACGAATGGAGTGATGATGATAAGACGCCACATGGAGGAGACCAGTATATTTTGAGAGAGCAGGCCTGCGGATAATAGAAGAGGACAGCAAGAGGAGCCGCGCAGGCAACCCAATCCTCGGGACAGATCAAAGCAGCGCATGCGCTCCTGGCGGAAGAAGAAGGACCACATAGAACAATCTCGCCATGCAAGGAACACGCTGGCCCTGGAGAAGCCAAAGGAGATGGCAAAGGCACTGCTTGAGGGCATCAATATGAATTGAGGCATCGTTGCAGCCTTTAGAGTAACACAGGAGAAAACATGAACGGGGCCGTGCGGTGCGCCGACGAGTACGACATCTTGCTCAACAAGGACATGGCCATGGACACCAGTGACGAAACAAAAACATTAACGGCAGCAAAAAAGGGTGCTGGAGGCAAAAGAGAATGAGCTGCACGAGATGGGCGGCTACAGGACGGCGGAGATCACGACAGAAAAAAAAACAATCGGCGTACATCAAGGCGCTGGACGCCGTGGACAAGTGGAGCGACAACATGCAGCTGTTCAACGCATGCAGGAGGATCACATGATGGGACGAAAAGAAGGGCGGAGCCTGCTCGTGCGGGCTTTCCATCCCCAACAAGTTGTGGTGGAAAGGCCCCCGCCCCAACTCGAGAGGGGACGAATGGCAGTCCTGGTGCTTGGTGGACTGGTCGCATCTCGTCAAGGCGCAGGAGAGCCACCCAGAAGATGAAGGGCGAATCCGGCGCTGACTGTGAGGGTGGCCAGACATCGGGTGCAAGTCGGTGTTCCTCCTGTTCAAGAGTGAGCCGTCAATGGTGGCGGGGCTCAAGGTGGGAAATCGTTGGAAAGCGCTCGTAGCGGACAGGCTGCCGCAGCAGCTAGACGACGCAACCAAGGAGTGCCACTGCAAGTTCCACGACGCCGCCCAGAAAATGTTTCCAGAGGGGCTGTTCGAGCTGATCACCGCGTCCTTCCCGATGACGCACATGGTTAATTGTTGCGGTCTCATCGCAAGGTGTCCCGTGGACGCGTTTGGAGGGGCTGTGTGGAAGGCCTTCGCTGCGCAGAGCTGGTGTTGGCTGGCGCTGGAGTTTTCGATGGATGGCAAAGAGAATCTCCGCGAAGTCATGAAGGTCGCCACGAAGGAGCTGCGCAACGAGGGCAATCTCGACCCAGATAAAGTGAAACAGGCACAAGGAGCGCCAGAAGCTACGGGACAGCGCGCAGACCCTGCTGGATGGTACCGAGATCCCCGAGGAAAAGTTCACTTGCCCCAAGTCGGGGGAGACGACGACGGCCAGCCCCTCCAGCGGCCGCTCGCGAGTGCACCCATTGGGGCCCATTGGGAAGCCAGGAAATGCACTAGCGAGGTTTTCTCGCCCTGCTACTCTGGGCAAGCTGGGCGAGCCCACTGGCGCAGCCAAGAGATGCATGAGCGAGGATGTCTCGGAGTGCTACTCTGGGCAAACAGGAGAGGCAACAAACAGAGCGCTCGCACTGAAATCGCCATGCGACATGTTTTTTTTAGAGCGCCGTCAGGCGCATTGCTGCAGGGTAAAGAATGGGGAACAAATCATCATCACGAGGGCCGCCAGAGTGCATCCTCGATGGCGCCACGTACGACAGACCGTGACTACCAGCATGCCAGAGTGCAGAGACGACAACGCACGGGACAACTAGCGGCCAGCTTGACGCGGAAGAGAAGTGAGCCGAGCAAGAGAGGAGAGAATCGTATATATTGAAGTCAGTCGGATGATCAGGCTCTCAGCAAAATTTAGGAAGCACGGGCCTCCCGACCCTCCCCCCTCCTCCTTTTGAGTTGTCGTGTCATTGTCTCCTCCCCCCTTAGTTTGGGCGCGCTGCTAAGCCCGCGCGTCTCCCACCCCTTGAGCGCGCGGAAGGGCCAGCAGGTGCTCCCCCCGCACTGACCCGCAGGGACTCGCAATCGCAAGTTAGCGAGCCTTTCTTACGGGGCCACCTCGGAGCTCACTCCTTGAGCACCGGGGCGCGCCCCCTGCCGGCCCGAGTGAGAAGGCAGGGCCGTTGCACAACCAATCGCGGTGGATTTTGCCAGAAGTGCGCAAGGCACCATCGTAGGTGTTTTGACGTTGACCCCGTTATGCGGATCTCATGTCATGTCTTGCCTCCTCCTCCGCCTCCTTTTCCTCCCCGGGGCCCTGGTGAGAACCGAGACGCATCTTCTGGGTGCCTCTTAAGGCGCTCTTTGGTGCCTTTTGGGGCCCTCTTGGGCTTCTCTTGGGGTTTCCCGAGGCCATCTCTGTGCCATCTGAAGACCAGGGAGGCCCATCGGAAACGAAACGGCGAGATGGCAACGTTCATTGGTTGCTTTTTAACTTTTGGGACGGTGTTGACCTCCCCGGGAGTTCCTTGGGGGGCTCCGAGAGAACATGGAGCCGTCTTGTGGCCGTCTTCGGGCCTCTCGGAGGTATGTCGAAAGGCTAACATGAACCATCCTTTGCTGTCCTGAGCAATGGTGCCATCGTGGGGCATCGGGGGGCTGCTTGGAGCCACGTCGGGCCAACAGTGGCCCTTCAACCCCTGCTGGTGCCCCCTTGCCACACCTCAGGGCCGGGATTTGGAGGAGGAGTGAAGATGCCCATGTGCCGCAAGCCGTCTCGTTCACGCCCACCCCGTCTTCCCGGCCAACACATACGTAGTACCAGAGTCTCAGCAGATTCAGCGGTCACCATTGTATGGGCAGTTAGTGGGGCCCTGTCCAGACACCAGGTGTGTTACGTTGGCGAGGCGTGCCGCGCGTGTCATACGCACACTACCACGCGTACCAGGTGCTCCAGGTGACCCCGGGGCAGAAACGTGTCAGGCGCGCCTGGTGCGGCAGATGTGCCACGCGCTCCACATGCCCCGAGTGTACCACGTGCCCCACCCGCGCCAGGTTGGCCACTCCACGTGACAGCACACATCGGGAATTATGCCGCCCCCCACCACCCTTGTCATCCGCCATTTCAATTGCCGCGGGCTGGCCATCATGGTCTATGGTATGTGCACCCGCAATCGTGTTGCAGCCGTTTTTGACAGGGGGGGCCCGCGCACGCCAGGCAACATGATGACACCCCCACCATCCCCGTCAAACATTACGCTACGCGGGGACCCCATATGTAATATCATATTATTGTTTTGTTTCGTTGGGGAACGCTGTCTTTGAGCATCTGAGTGTGGGGACGGGCCCGCGTAGACGACAGGCGCGACAACGACGACGACAGCGACTACTTCAGAAACGTTCTGTCCTCTCGGGGCGTTGTCCAGGAGAGACGAGGGAAAACACAAGGGGGAGGAGCGACGGAGGATTGTTTCTTGTTGTTGTCACTGCGGCAACTCAGGCAAACGCGCATGGCTTTGCTACCCGTGCTTTCTGGCGTGCTGCTCGCGGTGTCTGCTGGCATCTGGGGTGACCTAGGGTCACGCCGACTATATCGCGGTAGCCACCTGCGTGTGATCATTCGTGCGAGGGAGTTTGAGCGTGAATGATCTGTGAGTGCGAGCAAGCCGGGGTTCGAGCGTCTCTGGTTGTGATTGGAGTTGAGTGTGAGTGAGTCTGAATATTATACGCTGAGTATGATTCGGGGCGGAATGCGGCTGAATCTGAGTGCCCGCGAGTCACAGTGCGAGTGCGTCTGGGTGTGAGTGTCTCCAAGTGTGGGTGAGTTTCAGTGTGACTGTCATTCGTACGAGTCTGGATATGGGTGAGCCTGGACACGAAGTAGTCTGAGTATGTGTTAGTCTGAGGGTGGATGAATCTGAGTGCGAGTGGGTTCGGGTATGAGTTTTCTTGTGTGGGGGAATATGACATTGGGTGTGCCTGATTGTGACTGAGTCTAAATCTGAATGGGTTTGATTTTGGGTGGTGTTGGGTGTGGGCGAATCGGAAAGTGACGGGTGAGTCTGAACGGGGAAGAAGTGTTGATGACTTAGTCCAGGTGCGAACGTGTGCGGCTGAGTGGGGGAACGAATGAAGGATGGGGGAGGAGGTGGGTGAGTGAGTGGGTTCGGGTCGCGCAAGTCCATATTGGTGAGTGAGGTGGGTGAGGTGAGAAGTCTGGGGGGCAGAAGCGGGCAAACCGCTTGAGATTCCGCCGCAGTCGGGGCGCGAATGTTGGATTGCCCCCCACCCCTGGCGGCTCCCTCTTGCGGTGCCCAAGTAGACAATGGTCAGTATCGCGGTGGGCAGTGGACCACTGCAAGAGGTACTGAAGCAGTCCACTTGAGACAGCTCCACAATGTGTGCGCGAACGGGCCCGTGATACTGATCCCGTGGCGGCTCCCCCTTGGGGTGCCCAAGTACAACGCTTGCTATATCGCGGTGAACAGTGCACGGCCATAGAAGAGACATTTGAAATACTAAAGCAAGTAAGTCGCCAGCGCGAACGGGCCCGTGATATACCGTGTGGCGGCTCCCCAATGGGTGCCCAAGAGCCATTTTTATTTCATCGTTGTGAACAGTGGAGCACCAAAAGAGAAACACCGTTGGGGGCAACCGCAGGCAAACCGTCTGAGATATCCCGGCAAATGGGCGCGAACAGGCCCGTGAGATACCACCTTCTGGTGGCTTCCCTTACGGGCGCCCAAGTGCCACGCTTGCTTTACCGCGGTGAGCTGTGGACCACCGACAAACAAGTCGTGCGAGACAAAAGCAATCAAACCGCCTGAGACATCCCCACGATGCGGGCGCGAATGGGCCCGTGAGGTACCCCCTGGCGGTTCCTCCTTGGAAGTGTTGAGCCCAGCGCCTCGCTTGAGACATTCCCACACATAGCTCCGAAAGCTGACGGCTCCGCAGGCCAAAACAGCCAAGCACCCCGAGAAGGAGGTCTGCCATATCGCGGTTAGCACTGTACCAAGTGAATATAAGTATGAGCGAGTTTGGGTATGAGTGATTATGAGTGCGAGTAGGTCTGGCTGCGTGAGTATGACTGAGCGGGTATGAGTGATTCTGGGTGGGTCTGAGTGAGTCTGTGTATGTCTGACTTGTTCTGAGTGGGCCTGGGTGAGTGAGTGATTCGGAGGGTGTGAGTCTGAAAGCGAGTCTGAGTGGGAGTGAGTCGGATTTTGCGTGGGTGTGCGTGCAAGTCTGAGTGCGAATGAGTTTGCGTATGGGTGGTTCTGAGCATGAGTGGGTATGAGTGTTATGTGAACGAAGGGGGAAGAGGCGTGATGTGTGTATGAGCTGGGTGTGGGTGGTCTCAGTATAAGAGTCTGCGTGGTATGAGTGCGGAACAGGAAGAGGAGGAGAGGGAGGAGCAAGGTCTGGAGGCGTACACGTAATAACACCACTCCTATCTTAGGAGATGGGGAGCCATGCACCGTCATCGCTGGGCGCCCGTGCATGGTCCAATATTGTGCCGCAACGCGTACTGTGTATTGCTGATGGCAGGCATGGTGGTGTGTAGCATCGTTTCGACTTTGCCGCCAATCGGGTGGAGGAGGGGGCGCTACTTGATTCGGAGCAGATGCAAACCCCTCGAATAGGGGGATATTTGATTGTTGCCTGGGAAAGAGAAAACTCGCAATACCACCTCCGCCCAGAGGGCTGGTGGGAGTATTGTTACCCGTGGCATGTTTGGCTTCTGCTTGGCGCAGGATGTTGTTGTTCGGGGCATCTCGGCTAGGCTTGAGACACGCAGGCGCGCACGAGCAACCGAGTTGCGATGTACGACGGGACCTACATATCCCTCGACGCGGGCAGCGGCGTGATGGAAGGCATGAGTCTCGCAGGTGGGCGACGAAGCTCGCGTCCAGGTTTGCCCTGCTTGACAATCCTCACCTTGGTGATTATTTGTGGATGCGCCATGTTGGGTTCCTGTTTCTTGGGCCAGTCCCGCTTTGTTCCGCACGAGCTTCCCCAAGCTCTTACAGCTACCAGGGACAACAGCCCCGACGGACCGTCTTGGTTGACATGCTTACTGCGGTTGGCAGGAGATCCTCGCCAGAAGAATTTCATTGAACTTCGTGACAGTCTTGTTGTGTCGCGCACGTCGGCGGCTGTTGTGCCAGCAGTCCTCTCTTTCCTAGCGGGTCGAATATTCAAGTACAAGAGCCGGGACACAGATCAGCAGAGACAGCACAACAAAATGGCGGAGAAGGATTGGCGTGAGTCAGGGTCACAATCATGGTGGCCTCCGCCTTCAGACTTGACATCAGCTGAGAAGGAGCGTATACTCAATAGGCCTGCGAATTTCATGTTGATACGGTACCGCATTGGCTTTTTCAATGCCATCTTCACTGCTGTGGCGAAACTCATGTTTGGCCATCTTTACCCAGCCTACTTCATGTGCAAGCTCGGTTTCGCTGAGCCAGCTACGGGCTGGATAACAGCGGTCTTGAGGGGTTACATCCTCACTTTGTACTGTGTATATGGCGTCGTGGCGCCCTTGTACTTTGTTGTGGTAGCGTACATCGACCCATTTGCATTCGTCTCTGTCTTTGTGCTACCATGGTCGGGGAATTTTGCTTTCGTTTTTTTCGTCGGGGAAGAAGGTGGGCGCAGAAAAGCAATTCACAGAGTATGGAACGCCGCTACCTTTAGTAGATCCGGTAACATATTAATGACCCTTGTTTGGATGGTCGCCCTCGCCCCAGAGTTCGTTGCCAGCGTCACGCTAAGCTGGATTAGAACTCATATATACAAGCGGTTTGACTTGAGCATCGTTGGAGTGGTTCTAACAATCATCAATCTTATAATGTCGACGGTCGGCCTGATCGTGGCAATACATGAAGCAAGCTTCTGGCCACTTGCCGCCCTCATGATTTGTGGATCATCCTGGTTAGCCAGCATTGCGAGTTTTATCATCGCAGCCCCATTCGGCGCGTTGCGTCTCTGAGTTCTCCGAGGCCGCACACTGCATCGGTACGAGGCGTACCGAGTCAGAGTTCACGGCGCTGGCGAGCAGCCAGGGCCTAGTTGTAGCATCAGGATGCAAACATATTGGAATGGCACATAATCACATCCGAGAATCGGAAGGTTTTGTTCCTTGGCAGGCGGAGGGGGGAGGGTGAAGGAGGAGGAGGAGGCGGCGGCGGAGGAGTAGAGGAGGATGGAGATGACTCAAGATGCAAGGGTTGGCTATCGCCTGAGGGCCGCAGCCCGATCCGAGCAGGCAGCATGCCAGTTCGGGCGGCGAGCATTTGTTTCTTGCATGTGTGTTGGTTGTTCGCCTGGAGTTGAATTGAGAGTGCGCCCATCCAAGCCGCCCGTGCAATTCTTGATGTTCCATTGATCTTCAGTTCGCGCTGCTGCTCACTGCAATTCCTACGAAAGCTCCCACCTGACACATTCGTGCTGCCATAACGCTCGGGCGTGAGGGCGAGGGAGGAGGAGAGGTTCGGATCGCACACCTCGAGCGGACCATGCTGGCGTGCACCCAGCACACAGATTTAGGGCGGAGGCCCTTCGCGTTGCCAAAGCCAGGGCGCGCGGCACGGGGCCCCTATGCCACCTCCGATCGCCACTCGAAGGGCCCCAACCTTGTAGGGGGAGAACGTTGCCCGTCCCAGCGGCTCCTCATCCCCCATGCGCGCGGTACAGCGCGGCCACCACCCAAGGAGAGGAGGAGGATGGAGGACCAGGAGGAGGAGGAGGGGGAGGTGGAGGAGGAGGAGGAGGAGGCGGACGAAAAGGAAGCGGAGGGGGAAGAGTAAGGAAGAGGAGCAGGAATAAGGAGGGGAATGCGGTGGAAGAAGAGGAGGAGGTGGTGGAGGAGGAGGAGGAGGAGGAGGTGGAGGAGGAGGAGGAGAAGGAGGAGGAGGAAGACGAGGGGGAGCAGGAGGGAGAGGAAGAGGAGGAAGAGGAGGAAGAGGAGGAAGAGGAAGACCAGTATATTCATGACTGATGTTGCAATACGCCCTCCCTTCAAGCTCCCTCTTCACAGGTTCCGAAAGAATTCGTGTTCAGTTAAATAGGGAAGTGCCCCATTGGAAGGCGACCGTTTGAACATCCTGATCCGCGCCAGAACTTTATTCCTGGGATTTCATCGTCGCGAATCAGCGAACTGTTGCGTCCTAACGATCCTGAACCTTTGCATAACACCATTTCTGGGACTTCACACCGCGAGTCAATGTGACTGTTGCGTCCTTGCGATGCTGAACCGTGCCAGAACACCTTTCCTGGAACGTCAACCTGAAGGATCCTTGAAACTGTCATAAACTCTGAAGACGAATTTGGGCGGCGCTGGGGCGAGAGCCACAGTTTGAGAAGAAGCCGCCCTCCATGCGTGAAGCTCTTGCAAACGTTTGAGACGACTGTGCGCGGCGCTGAGGCGAGAGCCACATTTTGAAAACCGCCCGCCTTTCATCCGTGAGCCTGTTGGAAATCCTTAGCTTCAGGATCACACGTTGTGAGAAGTCTAGGGCGACGCGCCCGGCGCGCCCTACCGACGCGTGTCTGGGCGCTACAGGGAGGACTGTTTTATAAGGAAAAGGAACTCAGGAGGAGGACGAGGATGATGATGATGAGGAGGAGGAGGCGTCTTGAGAGCCTCTTGGGGCAAGCTTGGGCCCTCCTGGGAGCTTTCTGGGGGCCTATGGGAGGCTTCGGGGGGCCCTCCTTGGGCCTTCTGGGGGGACATGTGCGGGCTTCTTGGAGGCCTCCTCGGCCGTCTGGAGGACCTTCCTGGCCCGCCCGCCGCCGTCGGAAGCCGTCTTGAGGGCCCTCTCCTGGGCCGTCTCGGGGCCCTCCTGGGGCGCTGCAGTGCCGTGCTGGAGGAGGAGGAGGAGGAGGAGGTGGTGGGTGGGACGATGCCATGGGCGAGGTGCCGTGGTCACTCTAGAGGCTTCTCGACCCCGGGGGCATTACCCAGGAGTTTTTGGAGAAGCAAAGGGTGGGAGGGGAGGGCTGGAAGGCCTGGGCGAAGGAGACCTTGCCCCTCCACGGGGCCCTCCGCCTCGCGTCCTCCTCTCGAGCAGCTTGGCGTCGTAGCTCACGACTGCGCCGCGCCTCCTCCCTATGGGTGGCGATGCGCTCGAGCTGCGCCGGGGTGAGGGAGGGGCGGGGAGGGGGAGGCGGCACGGCGGAGGGAGCGGGGGAGGAGGGGGAACAGAAAAAAGCAGTGACATCAGCCTCCTCATCCAATCCAGGGGATACTAATTGTCGCGGCTCAGGTGCCGGAGTCGGATCACACCCACAAGCGTCCCGTGTCTGAGTACCATACTGTGGGCTCTGGAGGCTGTCCTCGGGTTCTGCGGGTTCCTTCATGAAACGATGCATCTCCGGGTCAGCTCGTGAAATCCCTCCTTGCTTGTTGGTCCTGTGCACATAGTCTGGCGCAGGATTGAAATCATCATCAATGTGAGGCATGTAAAACTGTCGGAGGTCATTGATGAGGGAGGAGTCAATATCCTCGCCCACGATGTCTGCGTCGTTGGCGTGCGCGAAGATTCTGGAGATAGATGCTGCTATCGATGCGTCAATCCTATTACAC
This sequence comes from Prorocentrum cordatum, assembly GCA_963575745.1. Taxonomy (NCBI): domain Eukaryota; class Dinophyceae; order Prorocentrales; family Prorocentraceae; genus Prorocentrum; species Prorocentrum cordatum. The sequence goes on along the minus strand of CAUYUJ010016187.1, from coordinate 269,681 downwards.
ATCTCCGAGGGGTACGTCTTTTTGGCATGGGTTCTGAACTGTGGGGCCCCTCCCTTTCCGTCCGTCTCCTTGCCACGCAGTATCTTGTGAGCCCCTTTGGGATGATGACAGCGTCCCTTCCTCGGAGTATCTGTCAGCTTGCTGGCAAGGCATTCCATGCGCAAGCCTAGCAGCCTTGTGGGCGCACGCCCATATTCACTGGGGCAACGTGTGGCTGGCTGATGCACGCACTGGTCAAAGTCTGCTGTGACAACGTTGGGTGCTGATGCGAGCGCTGCAAGGGGCTCCCATTGGAGACTGCTGGGAGCCTGGGAGCGCCAATAAGGGGGAATGGGATGCTCCATCCACCCCGAGGTCCCCGCAGTGACGTGGCAGCCCAAGAGGTACACCAGGTTTTGTAAGAGCGTGTTACCTACTTTGAGCTGCTGTGCTTGCCTGTCGGTAGTCCAGGGGACGCCCCAAAACCATTCATGAGTACGCAGGGGGGGGGGCCCATCCAGCCATCTGGCCGCACTCCATGTTTCACAGGGCCCCCCCCCCCAGTATTCCATACCCGTCTGGATAGTATGTGTTCCCCCCACTGTCGGATAGTATTGGCCTGTGTGAGGTCCCCTAGTATGGGATTGATTGCAATGTCAACACTGAGCATACATACCTGCAAGTCCCTGTGTGTGTACATGCCGTCCAGCCAAAATTGTATGTCGCCTTGCCTTCTCTTGCCTGAGAATAAATTCAAAATGAACACCTCAGCTCGATGGATGCGGCAGGGTATCCACTCTGCCGCTATCCCTTGAAAGTCGTGAGATCTGTATTTGTAGTGTCGGTCCATGTAGAGAGGCTGATCCTGGGTAGGCTCCTCGGGGGGGTCGTCGAAGAGGGCCTGGTAGGCTGGGAGAGCATCGGGGCTGATCTCATATGCTGCCTGCTGGAGTAGGGTCCTGGCTTCATCTGCGCTGAAAGTGGCGGTTACCAGCATGGCTGACGGGTAGAGTCCGTCCTCTGGGTATTGCACTGCTGCTGGGAAGGCTGCTCGCCAGCGCCCTAGTCCTGCCTTTCTCTGAGCCGCATGACTGACTGCATCTGCTAGGCGCAACTCCTCGGCTCTGTCCGGTGATACTGCAGCTCCATGCATCATGTACGCTAGTTGGCATAGCGGCGCATCAAATGCAAGATGATCTCGCAACTGTCTTCTTGCTGCAAATGACATAGAGCACGCCATGCATGTACTTCCCTCCCCCATGAAGCGTGAAATGAGGTGTACCGCACTGTAGTGTACACGTACGGTGTGTTGTCGTGTGCTTTTGGCAGACGTGCCAAGAAAGCTGCACCACATGCATTGTAGGCTGGCATTGAACACTTTGGGGGGGTAAATGGGGTGCGTGGGATCCGTGATGGGCACAGGCACGCCCGCTGGCCGAACAAGCGTGAAAAAGTCGCTTTGTGCCTGCTGCGCCAGCGCTGCTCTAGCGGCTGCCATGGCATGTGCTCTGAGTGCACTGTTGAGCGCATGCTTCCAAGCTGGCAAAGATGACTGAATGATGTCTTCCCAACTTGCAAAATGTGTGTCTGGCTCGGGCATGTCACGAAATTTGTGGTATGTAGTACGTAACCATTCCAGATCGTCCATGATTCTGTGCATCCAAGACGTGCGCCTGCCCTGTGCAACCCGATACACATGTGCAACCAAACTGCGTAGTGTGGGTGCGCCGTAGTGTATGAGTCGTCCTAGTAAGCGTAGCCTTGGAACACGCAGCACTGCCCGTAGGTCCGCTCGCTCTACCTTAGCAAGGATCAGTCTGTCCGGAGCTGGCTCTTCATCCTTTTGTGGTAGGTGGAGCACCTGACGATATTGTAGTGGCCTTCGGCCAGTGCCGCCGATCCGGGTCGCTCGGGGTTATTCTCCAGACGCAGAAATTATGGGCGCACACTCAAACGCACACACACAGTCACACCACTTAACCTGCGCCGCAGACATGCGCACACAGCATCACCCACACACACATACTAGTTGGGAAACGCTCCTGTAGTACTAGTAGTAGTATTAGTAGTAGTAGTAGTAGTAGTAGTAGTAGCAGTAGTAGTAGTAGTAGTAGTAGTAGTAGTGGTAGTAGTAGTAGTAGTAGTGGTTGTGGTAGTAGTGGTAGTAGTAGTAGAGGCCTCGTTCCGCGGCTTCTCTCGACTTCCCGCGGTCTCTCTCAAGTTTCGAGCACGCGGTGAGTTTCACGATATATGTGTGTGTATGTACGCGTGCATGCATGTATGCATGCATTGATCATGTGTGCCTGTGTGTAGGTACGTATGTATGTATGTATGCTTGTGCGCGTATGTATGTATTTAGTTTGTATGTATGTTTGTATGTGTGTATGATAATATGTGTGTATGTGTGTGAATGTAAGTATGTATGTCTGGAAGATTGTTTTTCTATGTATGCAAATGTGTTTAAATGTAGGTATGTATGCATGTGTGTATGGATGTGCGTTTGAAGAGCGAGGATGTTTCAAAGAAGAGGCACTCGGTGACGCGATCGTTGAGGGATAGGAGTGAGGTCGCAGAGGAGGAGGAGGAGAATGAGGAAGAGGCGATAACTTGAAGGAAAACGATGAGACGGAGGACATCCTGCCGGTGGCGCCCTGGGCGGTGCCGCGGAAGAAACCGGGGGCCTGCCGGAGGCAGTCTGGAGGCCTCTGGGGAGCTGTTTTGGGGCCTCTTGGAACCTCTTTTGGGCCTCTTGTGGGCTTCTTGGGGCCCCTTGGGGGTCTCTTGGGGCCTCCTGGGGGCCTCTTGGGGCGGAAAGCTCGGTTCTTTCGGTTCGTGGTCCCCCTCTTGGGCCCCTCTTGGGGCTCTCTTGGGGCCTTCTTGGGCTGTCCAGAGGCCCTCTTGGGCCGTCTTGGGGCCCTCTTGGGCCGTCTTGGGGCTCTCTTGGGCCGTGTTGGAAGCATCGTGGGCCGTCTTGGGACGGACTTGGGGGCCTCTTGGGCCGTCTTCGAGCGTCGGACGCCCGAAAAGGCAAGAACGCTAAAAACCCTGAGAAAACCAATGAAAATCAACGATTCTGGCCTCTTGGGGCCCTCTTGGGAGGCCTCTTGGAAGCTTCTTGGGGCGTCTTGGAGACACCTTGGGCCGTCTGGAGGCCATCTCGGGCGTCTTGGAGCGATTTTTCGGCGACTCGGGGCCCTCTTGGAACCCCTTGGGGGTCTCTTGGGCCCCCCCCCTCCTCCAAAGCGCCGGAAAAAGCGGAGCATGGCGCCCCCCCCCCCCCTATCTTCCACTCCCCCGGAGCGGCCCCGGGGTTCGCCGGAAACTCGCACCCCCCCCCCCCCCCCCACCCCCCCTTCCCCGGCAGAGCCACCCCGGCGACCCCCCCAGAGGCTGAAGCTCAGCCTCGAGGCTGTAGCTGAGACTCCTTGAAACTCACACGCCGGATCGGCGGATTTATTCACCATGACGTGCTGCATGTGTGCATGTTGCGCGTCAGTGAGTTGTGGCCAAGTGCCCGAATTGAAGAGGACGCCCGAGAAGAGGAGGGTGTCTGTAAAGTGTAATTTTGCCTATTGAGGGATATCCACTGGAGCCCCAAATATGCGCCGTCGTAGCAGATTGGCAGATGACCGTATAGAGTCCTCCCTGTGGGCCAACTCGGGCCCTATGGATCCCAGCTCATCCAGTTGTGTGCCCAAGTGTGGGTATGTGCGTACTGCATGTAGTGTGAACGTGCCCAGTAGGTCGGATTGTATCTCGAACTTCCCCTGACGGTCCCGCCAGAGTTCTCGTTTGGCCAGTCTGGCTCCACGTCCTCGCAACTGAAACAGTACCTCCGTTTTGCCCGCTGCAAAGTTGAGGCGCAAGCCTCTGCGTACAAAGCTGGCTGCAACTACCTCTGCAACGAGAGGTGCTGCACGTAGAAGCATGGGAGCATGGCCAATGACAATGATAGCTCCGTCGTCAAACAAGCATATGTCCAATCCTCATCTTAGTGTGTCTGGCGTATGCTGCAGGAGGTCGGCTAAGCTCGCATGCGAAGCAATGGGAATGCGGATGTCGAGCTCGAGCTCGCGTAGCGATTGCTGTGCATCCTGGATACATGTTGCCATGACAAAATTGAAAATCACATCCCCAAGCTGCTGTCCTGGCACCGTTCCCCCCAGTGAGTATGCAACTGCTGTGGCTCCTGGGTGCCAAAACCAGCTGCCTGTGTAACTGGAGGCTGTAAGGGCCCTGATATGTTGGGGTACTCCAGCGGCCTCCAAGATGGTGGGGTGACTGGCAATGTGGGCCTTGAGGTTTTCAATGGCACCTGCTGGGAGCCCCGCAGTGGTGAGGATGAGGTGGAGGTCGGCGTCACTTGTGCCAACCTGCATGACCAGCTCCCTGATGGCTCTGTAAAATGCAGAGGTGGCGTCAAGCATGAAAAACATGGCTGGTTGATGCAATGTTGTGGCCAGCTCTTGGAATGATCTGAGCGCAAGTGCTGCACGATCTACTCCTCTGCCTGCAATTTCTCCAAACTGGGAGTCCCCTGCAAACGTTGGGAGCACCTTGGCGAGAGGGTTTCTGATGAGCTGGCGATACGTCTTACCCACTTGAGAGGAAATCATGACCGAGCGATGGTGTTTGCATTTGGCTGGGTTAGCCTTCTTCTTCCAGATGTTCCAGTAGTTCCCTCCTCTCCACTGCAGCGGTTCTCCTATCCTGAGGCATGCCTTGACCACCACGGGGTAGAACAGTTTGCCTAAGTCTGGCGCAAACTGGCGTAGCAGGGCACCTGGGATGCCATCTAAGCTGGCTGCTGAGGGCTTGGCTGAGCGGCACGCTCGTTGGTAGTCTGCCAGGGTAGGTAGGAAGGCGTCCGATGGGTCGATGTCGTTCGTGAGACTACTCTGGAGCTTAGGGATAGTCTGTGCAAAGGTGTCTGCATCCTCCAGCGGAACCACTACCCCAATCTCCTCGGCGGCAAAATGGCGTAGCCAGCGATTAGCAGACTCTGCGTGTGCGGAGGCGGTTGTGCCATCCTCCAGTTCTACAATAGGTAATGCACGTGTGCTGACTCTTTTGGCTGATCCGATACCCATGGCACGTAGCTTGGCAAAAACTTGAAAGTAGTTCCTTCGTTCCCATGCGTCGGCCACACTAGACGCCAGTCCTCCGTAGTGCTTTAGGGCGTATTGAGCTGTCGAGTGGCGAATGAGCAAAGTTGTGCGAAACAACATAAGCTCACGATGGGCACTCGCACAGGCGCGCACTCCATGCGCATAGCCCCAGCAGCATGTGACATATTTCCATACCTTGTACCGTCCCGTCCAAGTAGGTTGATGGTAGAAATGGTGGTGGTAGGATGATGGCGGATACCCCTTGGTGCCCCCATTGCGCCAACATCCTGGGTCGTCCCAACCCTTGTCCTCCTGATCCCTTCCCTGAGTGTCGTTCCCTAATGTAGGCTTGTCTCCTTAGTAGCGACGCTGTGGCCTGCGGAAGTAGCAGGCATTGACTGTGTAGGGAACGAACCTGGCAAACTAAGGCGGGCAGGCTAGGGAAGCGGCCAGTGGCTGGTGTGTCGTCAGCCTCGAAGCTCATGGATGCAATTGCCCACTGCCAAGCAAAGAAAAGAACACGCAGCATGTTGCGATTGGCCCAGAGGAGGATCTTGCGGGAGAGGCGTAAGTATATACTTCTTTCGCCCTGAAGGCTCAGAGTGTCGATGCTGATCCAGGATTGCCTTGGTTGTCTCCCTGTAGCTGTCTCTCGTATAGGAAATGCCGTGCTCATACACTGTCGTGCGTGGTCTTCACACGCCTTAGTATGGTCTGTGCTGTGCACACTGAATGGCGGGGGGCGGAACTGCATGAGCATGTGCTGGAATATCTGGGCTGAGGTCGGATCCGTGTAAAGAGTCGGATCGTGCTTGACTTTGTAGGGCCTGGGCGCCCCCGGCATGAACCCGGAGGTTGGAAACAGAAGACGCGCAGCTGCCACGTTGTGATCTGTCTGTGGCACGGTGAGATCGATGTCGTGGTCGACCAACTGTGCTGGCACCGCAACGTCCATTGATATCGCCACGTAGTCCCTGCGGTGGGTTGTTGTTTTGGCCCCTGGAGCTGTCCAGGTAGCCCGCTGAGCCTGAGGGGTCCTCGTAGAAGGTCGATGGGGCCCATTGAGAGGTAACCTTGAGGAAGTCATGAAAATGCTTCCCTGGTAGGTTCTGCTTTTCGGCATGTATGGGGCCCACGTGAGCGTCCGTTTGGGATCCCAGAGCGGCGTTGGCATCCACTAGCGTGACCAAGTGTTCAGAGTCCCCTTTGTGTTGTATGTAGCGTCGCAGCCGAGACCACCAACTGTCGATGTCCGTTGGGGGGCGGCGGGAGTGCGGAGCATGCGCCACGCAAACACAGAGCGACATACTTGGGGCCCGTGCGGCCACAATGAGCACTGTAGGCTCTGCATGCAGTACCTGTAGGCGAGAAGGCTGCACTGTAAGACCTGGTTGGTATTCCCAATGCGTGTTGACCCATAGTGCGCAGCCCTCTCCTCCGGCGTCGGAGGCCTGTGAGTGCAACAGGTAGAACTGGCCTAGCTCGGAGGTACCCGTGCGACGAAGACGCGTCTCCACGGTACCTATCAGGAAGTAAGGCTTCTGTGCGAATTGGCCCGCGAGCCGCATCATTCGGCCAGTGGCATTGAAACCTTGGTATCTGTCGGGGCTCCCTTTGTGGGCCTTGTACGCACGGGGGCCCAGGGAGAGCACGTTGGCAATAGCACGCCACCCGAGCGCGAAGGTTTTGAGGCCTTTGGGAACCTTCTTGGGGGCCGGGATGATGTCCGTGAAGCCCGTAGTGGGAGCCTGGGGGGTGGGTAGATGCTGTCCGTAGTGGGGCGGGTAAGCCTCCTGCGTAGTCGGATCAGCGTATGCCAACCAAATCCATGGTAGTGCCTTGTCGTGTTCTTCCTGGGAAATAAGGTGCCTCCAGACTGGGTCAAAGAACTCAGGGAGTATATCCATGGCGTAGAGACGCGCAAGTGTGTCGACGCACTCGTTCCAAGGGTGTGCTGCGTGTCCATGCACATGCTCAAAAACGACATTGTGCACGCACATTCGTATGGCCTGGATGAGACAATCCAGGAGACGCTCGACCGGTTGGAGGGTGCCCTGCACGTATCCTCCCCTGTATACTCTGAGCACGTCCATGTTGTCAGTGTGAAAGCTGACTGTGGCCTGGCGCAGATGCACGGGCGCTTGCAGCAGCCAGGCGCTGGCCCAAATGGCCGCCTCCAGCTCTGCTCGTAGAGACGCACAAGTGTCCGAAGCGTCCCAGCCTCTGAGTGGCCCTGCAAGATGTCCTATCAGAGAAACCCCCATGGCAGTGAGTGCAAGTACGCAGAAAGCCCATGTCGGTTGACACCTGTTGCCTTCATAACGATAACCCCCTGCTGTGGCATCTGTGTAAACTTGAATTTCCTCGATGGGCATTCCCATGGGAAGGGGTATGAGAGTGGCAAAAGCCTGAATTGTAGACGAGTGCCAATATCGGGCCCAACTCAGGATGTCTGTCGAGAGCTGCACTGGCCATTTCCGTTCCAAGAGAGATGCAGTGTCCGAGTAGTGTGGGATGGGAGAAACCGAGATACCCTGCACTGATGCGGTCACATGCTCTCTGTTGTCGTGCTCCATACATGGGGCACACTGCTTTTCCTGTCGTGATGGAGAATATTCATGCAGGCGGGGGGAAAAACCTGGATGGATGGGAGATGTTAAATTCGAAGGCCGAGACGGTTCTGACACGGCCTTTAGCGAAAAACTGGGTTCGTTGGTGATGCGCTGGCTGGCGGAAAAGCAATAGCCTGGGCAACACTCGCAGGCGACTGCAGAGCGGCATGGTCACTGTCCTCGGCGGCAGCTCTGGCTGCCGCTTCCTCTGTTGCCTCACGGTTTGCCACTTCTCCTGCACCTGCGCCCAGGGCTCCTCCACCCCCTCGGTCAGCTCGTAGGACTTTGGCCCCCGCCTGTCCACTGTCCGTATGCCGTCGAGGGGAGACTGAACGTGTAGCTCGGCGGCCTAGCAGGGCCGCCTCCAGCTTGGCTCGGTTGGCCTTCTGGATCTCCGCTGGCGCTGGCTTGTCCTTGTCCTTCTTGGGGGTCTGCATGGCGACTGCGGTCTTAGCCGCATCGATGGCGGCGGCGGTGATGGTCTCCATGTCGGATTTCTTCTCGGTCCTGGTGTTGGCAATCTCACTCTGGAAGTGGCCACAGTCTGCTGGAACGATGACATGTTGTGCAACATCTGTGCGTTGGATTGCTGTATTGCTGCCAATAGTGCTGGCATGCTGACTTCATTACCCATGACCGCTGCAGTGGGCCCTCCAGGTGGTGCCTGCGAATTGGGCGGGGCGGCCTGGGAGCGCGGTGTCTCCTGGCCTCCAACTGCTGCGGCTTGAACAGGCGTACTCGAGGTCGCGGCAGGAGTAGCTGTCGTGCGCTGCACTGTCGCTGTCCTGGGCGGCGTCGTGAACGGTGAGGAACTGGCCGTCGACCATGGTGCCTTGCTGGTTGTTCCTCTCTGCCCTGGGCGGAAGCTCGTCTGCGCGAGCGGTCCGTCCATCATGAGTTCGTCATCATCATCGTCAGGAACGGCGATGCTGCCTGCGATTGGTTGTTCATCGTCCAAATCTTCAAAATGTTCCAACAACTGTTCTGCTTGTGCGAGTTCATCTGTGAGAACTTGGCATTGAGTGTCGGCCGCCTCTAACTGCTCTTGGAGTAAGTGCATCTTTGCCTGGGCGTCCACGAGTCGCTTCTTGCAGCGGCCGACGAACATACGCTGCTTCGTGATCCTGGCCTGGGGGGACCTGGAGTGCATCATCTGGTAGAGGAGGACGCTGTACTCCTCTTGCATGCGGCTCACTTGCTCCTGGTCGAGATTGAGTGCGGCCGCGCAGTGCAGCTGGCGCTCGATAGATTCCACTGTGGCGGCCAATGCTTTCCTGAAGTCCCCTAGCTGCTGTGGATCTTGTGGTGGTTCGCGCCATCGACGATGTGCCTGCGCGAACTCGGGGGAGGCCGGCATACTCGGAATAATGTCATCTGTACCACCCTCTGTCTGCTTGGCCGTGCTCGCTGCGCCTCGCTGTGGGGGCTGCGAGGTGGCGGCTCGGCGCTGGCCACTTGGACGGGATGCCGATCTGGTTCGTCTTTCTCTCCATTCTGGAACTTGGCTGGGATGGCATTTGGCACACACCTGCGCTGTCCATGCATTGTGGTGAGTGCATGCTGGACACTCCCACAGGCGCTTGTATTTGGTGACCGTCTTCCATGGCGGGGAACTAGGCTGTTCACGCTCTGTACGATCATGACGTCCTCTGCTGTCACCTCTGGAACGACCTTTCGTCATGCTGCTGTGGTGTCTATGTAGTAACTCACTGGCTGAGGCGATGCGAAGCAAGGTCCTGGCCCTGCCTCGCTCGGCTCTGGCACGACGGTGCCAGGCCGGCTCGCCTCCGTCACGGCTGGCCCTCATGCTGCGCGTCGTGGCGGGGCACGCTGGATGGGCGGGCGCGTCTGGCAGCAGCCCCGCGTGAGAGGTCGCCTTACCTGGTAAGGCACCCGAAATCCTCTCGGGCCGGGGCGGCGGCTAGGAGGAGGAGGAGGGAGGAGGGAGGAGGAGGAGGAGGAGGGAGGGCGAGGGAGGATGAGGAACGAGAAGGAGGGAGGAGGAGGAGGAGCAGGAGGAGGAGGAGGAGGAGGAGGAGGAGGAGGAGGAGGAGAAGGAGGATGGAGGAGGAGGAGGAGCAGGAGGAGGAGGAGGAGGTGGAGGAGGAGGAGGAGGCGGGGGAGGGGGAGGGGGAAGAGGACAAGCTAGGTGCGCTCGCGTCATATCTGACATCCTACCCCTCCCTCCCATCCCTTACCATGGCGTAGATCCCCTCTCTACTCGCACAGTCGGATGTCGAGCAGGGCAATGATCCCAAAAGGGTACGCGATGCATTGTAGAGCACGGCATGGCATGGCGTAGAAGAGCACCGCAAAGCGTAGTATGTCACAGCATGGCGTGGCGTGGCGTAGTGAAGAATTGCATCACAAAGCTTTGCAACGCAAAGTATGGCATCGCACAGCGGCCCCGAACATTACATTGCATAGCATGGCGTTGAAGATCAAAGCGTAGCATGGCATAGCATGACGTGGCACTTAAGCGCTGGATATGGCAGCTGCAGCTGAAGGCATGGCATCGCGCAGCGGAACGCAACCTAGCATTGAATTGCATGCCGTGGCATGGCACGGGAAATGACGCCAGCGCTGCAGCGGGAGCACGATTCGGAACGAGCGGAAGCGCGGAAATGAGGCCAGCGCTGCAGCGGGAGCACGATTCCGAACGAGCGGAAGCACGGAAATGAGGCCAGCGCTGCAGCGGGAGCACGATTCGGAACGAGCGGAAGCCCGAAAATGAAGCCCGCGCCTGAGCGAGGGCATCATTTTGAACAAAAAAACCAGAACCCAACTCCGGGACATCCTGTGTGTAAAAAAAACCGTACGCGGAGGGGTGCCCGCTATCTTCCGCACGCCATCAGGGGATGGAGGAGGGTGTATTCATATTGTGTACTTGTGGAGGAGCGGGTTGAGAGGCGCGCGGCCAGGTTGGCGGCGGCACTGCGGGGGCGGGCGGCAGCCAGGAGGCGCCCCCCTCGCGGGAAAGCCGCCGTGGGGGGGGGAGGGGGGGGGCGCGCCGCGGACACCCAGACCTGGAGGGCCCAGGGCCGAGGCTTCCCAGATTCGAGGGCTCCAGGATTAAGTCGGGCACGTCCTACAGGGGGAATATTCAAAAATAGTCAAAGCATAGTCCAGGGACGATTTTTTCAAACTGTTTCTGATGATCTTTTTTGGGTATTTTTGGCAATCTCCCATCTTGTTTTCAGAATTCTCCTGTAGAGGGACATGCCCGACCTAACTCCAGGAGCGAGGGTTCCAGGGTCGAGGGCTCCAGGAAGGGCTGCCCGAGGCTCGAGAGATTTGAGGATCCAGGATCCATGATCCAGGACCTGGACTTGAGAATCCGGGTGTCCGTCTGGTGCCCTGGGCCAATGTAATGGGTTGTTCTAAGGTTTCCATTTTGCCAGGGTTCAGGGCTCCTCGTCGCAGTGCCTCCCGTGTTTGCTTCGGGATTATTGTCGCAGCGCGCTCAGGCAGTCTCCGTGTGGTCGACGTCCTCAAGTCCCGGGACCGAGATCTCTGGGTGTCGCAGGCAGTCACGACGCACAGTTTTGTTGTTTGCTTGTTCTGTCCCGCCAATTTTCGGGACCCCGCAGACGGGGAAGTGCACAGGGGGTGGGGGAGTTCGGTCCGTTGGCGCATCGAACCGCAGAACAAACGATGTAAAACGAGGTCTCTGGCCGCTGCCGGAACTCGAGAGGCGTCGACAATCGAGGCGCGCGGGGGGCATCGTGTTTTGGGGAATTCGATGCACCAGCGGATCGAGTTCACCCCCCCTCAGAGACCCCCCCTTTGGTGGGCCCCGAGATTCTGTCTGCTTCAGACTCTGCAGCATGGCAATATTTGGAAGCTGCATTCTGCCTGCACGACGCCCGAGCGCTGCGGCGCTGACTGCCCAGCCTTCCGGGGCCGAGCGCCTTGCTCGACGTGGTGTCCGTCCCTCCGTCCGCCCTGTCACAGTAGGGTAAGTCGGGCGCGTCCCTCTACAGGAGGAATGTTCAAACATAGTTTTTTTAATATAAACAAGTCCGGGGACAACTTTTCGGTCCTTACTAACAATTTGAGCATCTTGTATGACAATTTTCCATTTTTCGTCCGAAATCCGCCTGTTGGGGGACACGCTCGACCTAACAGTGGGGGCTCGACCACAAGACACCTTCCACACGAAGACCAACCCTGAGACCCCAAGACGTCCATTGATTTGGGGCATGGGAAACGCCGCGCCTTCCACAGCAAGCCCCTCGAAGCCCAAGAAGCCCAAGGCACCCTGGAGGCAAGCGGGGTGTCTCCTGGCATGGGCCTCCGCTGCAGCTTTCCTCGCCGAGGGGCACCTGCTGGGCCCCCCAGGATTGCAGTGCCAGCGGAGCGGCCCGCGGCTGGGGGCTGGTCCTGCCGATGGGGCCGAGCGTTCCGGAGCTCACGTCTTGAACCGATCACGAGGTGGGAATTCGGGGGCGGCAAAGGGGGGGGGTGACCATGGGGGGGTGGATCTCATGGCGGGGGCCATGATATTTCCCCAGATTTCATGGCGCCTCTTCTTATTTCATTGCGTCCCTGGCCCCCCGCTGGGCCGCGCACATGCCGCCGGTCATGATTTGCACCCCCCCCCTCTTGGACGCCCCCCTCTTGGCCGCTCCCGACGATGGGGCCGAGCGTTCCGGAGCTCACGTCTTGAACCGATCACGACGTGGGATGTTCGGGGGTTGCTGAAGGTACCCCTGGCCGAGCAGGGCTCGTTTCAATTCCTCCGACTCGGTTCGATTTGATTTCGATCATGTCTGATTCCGATTCGGCTCGATCTCGGATTCCGATCTGAGCTCCGATTTCTTAGAGTGGAGTCCTGCTGGGCTGCCGATCTCCGCCGATCCGATTTTTCCCAACTCGGCTGCCGATTTCCGCCGATCCGATTCCTTTCGGTCGCCGATCCGACTTGTCGATTCGATTCTGGGCTTAAGTCGGGCACGTCCCTCTACAGGAGGAGTATTCAAAAATAGATTCAAACATAGTCTCGGGAGGATGTTTTAAAGTATGTTTTGAGTATTTAAAGGGTATTTCTTATGCATTCTTCTTCCGTCCCAAGATGCCCCTGTAGGAGGGCACGCCCGACCTGATTCTGGGCTCGCGGCCCAGGGTGCCCCCCAGCTTGTCGCTCACCACTGGAGCCCCCGGGGCCCCCTCTGGGCCTCGTGAGCGGAGTGGCCTCGGGAGGCGCTGGGCGCCTCCACTGGGAGGAGTGGGGGGCAACTTGGCCTTGAGTCGGGGATGTCCCTTTGCAGGAGGAGCAGTCCGGAATACTTCAACTATATTCTCAGGACGATTTTTCCATGATTGCCAACATGTTGCTTGAGTCTGTCGTGCAAGTTTTGAATTGTTCGTCCAAGATCCGCCTGTACTGGGACACACCCGACCTAAACCTTGGCCAGAGGCACTTCTAGCAACGCCCGATCTTGAGATGGGATGGCTGGGAAACTCGGCTGCGAGCCCACGGAGGGAGTGGGAAGGGGCGGGCCTTCTCAGAAGGCTCAGAGGGCCTCCTGACTTCCAAGACGTTTTCTGGGCCCTCCCCGAAACCGCAGATAACTTTACAGAAGGCGCGAGGGCTCCTGAGAAGCCCAAGGCACCTTTTCAGAGCGCCTGCTTCTTCTCACTGCCTCCTCGGGCGCGCCGCCGAGAGGAGGGGGGAGTGTCTTTAACCTTAAGTCGGGCATGTCCCTCTACACGAGGAAAATTCAGAAATAGTCAACAAATAGTGTGGGGGCGATTCGGTTTAAACTATGTTTGAGTATGTTTGATTTTATGTTGCACATGTTTGATAATTCGTCCCAGGTCCGCCTATAGGAGGACGTGCGCGACCTAAGTTTAAGCATGATGTCTGTCTTTCCCGGTCTCTGTGGGGTGCCATGGTGGCCACGGCCGGGCCCGCCGCGACATCCTCGCCCCAGCGCGCTCGAGCATAGGTCTGAAAAAAGGTAGCCTCCACGAGGGTTGGCACATCTGCCGCACCAGGCGTGCCTGGCATGCTCGGGCTCCAGGGGTGCCTGGCGCGCGTGGCGGGCCTGGCACGCGTGTCGCACCTCGCCGCAGCGTCGCGCACATGGGGTCGTTGTTAGTTCCCAGCAGCTGCCCATGCAAAGACGACCGCTGAGCATGCTGAGGCTCGGATATTACTCATGCGTTGCGAGGGCAGGTGGGCTAGCACGAGCATAAGCTCCGCCGACCTCGGGAGAGCGAGAATGCCAGGGTTTCCTCTGTTGGGGGGGGGGGGAGCTCGGTTGTATTCAGCCGGGCATATCTCTCAACAGGGGGAATGTCCAAGCATAGTAAACAATAGTCCGGTGACGATTTTCCTACTTTTTTGACATGTAACATTATTAGCAGTATCATCAGCATCATCGTCATCATCATCATCATCATCATCATCATCATCATCATCATCATCATCGTCGTCGTCATCGTCGTCGTCATCATCATCAGCATCGTCATCAACGCCATCATCATCATCATCATCATGATGATGATCATCATCATTGTCATCATCATCATCATCATCATCATCATCATCATCATCATCATCATCATCATCATCATCATCATCATCATCATCATCATCATCATCGTCATCGTCATCGTCATCGTCATCGTCATCATCATCATCAGTTCTTCGACTATTTCTCATGGTCCTTCCAGAAGCCGCCTGTCGGAGGACGTGCCCGACCTCACAGCCGTGCTCGAGCGGGGGGGGCCGCTGCGGGGGACGAGCGCGGCAGCGGGGGGTCCGCCCCAGCGCGGGGCTGCGAGGGAGCGGCAGCCGCACACCCTTCGCGCTGACCGGGCCGACCCCCCCCGGCGGCCACCGTGCAGTGAGCCGGTGGCCGTCGACGACACGTGCAGTGAAGTTGGGCACGTCCCTCTGCAGGAGGAATCCTCAAGAATAGCACCCAGACATGATCGATCGCGTCGTGGAAAGGCAGAACGGCGGTTTCTCGCCATCTTCGGCCTCCGTGGGGGCCCTCGCCGGGCCCCGGGGACCGTCGAAAAACGTTATTCGGGATGACAGACCGGCCCCGGGGAAAGGGGTCGGGACTTCGGGGACGCCGTCCTGACAAAATCAGGACGTCGCATGTCTGGGTGCAAGACGAGTATGGCGACGACTGCTCGTGCTCTTCGAACTATAGTTTGGAACTTTTGTTTCACTATTCGTCATTTGTCTTTCCAAAGTCCGCCCGTGGGAGGCCATGCCCAGCCTAAACGTACAGCGGCAGCCCATGCCAAGAAGCATCCTCTGGGCCCTCGCCGGGCGTCGGGGCCGTCGAGTAGACGAGGCGGGGCGACGAGCTGGCCGTGCGGGGAGGGGGCCCATGAGCTGCGGGGGCCTCGCCTCGAAAGGGAAGTCGGGAGCAGCTGGGTGTTCTTGGGGATCTGGGGATCGCAGCCTGGGAGAAACGGGGCGGGCAGCCCTGGGCTTACGTCGGGCGTGTCCCTCTACAGGGGGGACATTCCAAGATAGTCAGAAAAATAATATGGGGACGATTTGTTCAGCATTTGTTGCACATGTTGGGTGTGTTTCCGGACTATTTTGTATCTTTCGCCCGAAATCCCCTGTATGAGGACAGGCCCGACCTAACCCTGGGTCCGCGGACGGAATACGGTGGAAGCCTATGCTAAGGAACACCCTGTTTGCCTCCAGGGTGCCCTGGGTTTCTTGGGTCTCGACGGTTTTGCGATGGGAAGCGCGATGCTCCCACTAGAAGTCAGTCGACGTCCTGGGGTCTCAGGGTCAAGTCGGGCCTGTCCCTCGACTGGAGGAGTGTTCAAGAATATTATAAAAATATTATGGGGACTATTGGTTTAGTATTTTTGAATATTTTTGGCCAGTGTTTTATTTTTCGTCCAAAATACCCCTGTAGGGGGACATGCCCGACCGAATCTCAGGGTTGGGTTTCTCGTGGAAGGTTTCTCGTGGCCGAGCTCCTACAGCAAGAGAGGTTCCCTTCGCCTGAGTGACCTTGCTGCGGGCCCACGGAGGCCCCCCCCGATCGCCGAGTGCGATGCGGCATTGTAGCGTCTTGCGCGCTCGCAATTGGACCCCCCACCGCGGCCCCCAAAGCCGCGCAAAAAATGAGAGGATCTAAAGGTACTCATGCCTCTGCCCTTCGCCCGTTGTCTCCTTTTCGGGCCTCCTGGGAGGCCCTCGTCGCCACCGCTGGATTCGCCTCCAAATACTGGTCAGAACGCACCCCGGGAGGTCTGGGGAGCAGCGGTATCGGCACCTTTTGGTTTCCCCACAAAAGGTCACTCTTGCCCAGGGTCACTCTTGCTTGTAGCTGACGGGGAGCCGTGAGCTGCTCCGCGCGGCGGCGCCGGCGGGGACGACGGGAGCAGCGGCTGAGAGAATTGAGGCGCTGCTCTTTATCGGCGGCGAGCGAGGGGAAGAAGTGAGAAGGAAAAGCCTTCTCAGAGTGCGGCGGTGCTTCTCAGACGCCCTCAGGCCTTCTGAGAAGTTTTCTGTGTCTTCGGGGGATGCCCAGAAGACTTCTCA
>CAUYUJ010016187.1:245949-248449 GCA_963575745.1 Prorocentrum cordatum | reverse complement strand
CACTGGATTCAAGTGTCTGGGGACGGTTTTTGGACCAACTTCGATTTTTTTGTGGGGTATTTGTTTGTTCGACGATTTGTAAGCTGTTGTTAAACATCTGCAGGGTGATATGCCCGGCCTGGCCAAGCCTGACCCAGCACGGCCCGCGTTTGATGGGCCTGTTTTCCACCACCACCGCCATAAGTTGGATGGGGGAGAGGAAGAGGAGGACGAGGAGGAGGAGGACGAAGAGGAGGAGGAGGAGGCGCCCCTCACCTTCCAACTTATGGTGGTGGTGGTGGTGGTGGAATACAGGCCCATCAGCGTTGATCTGGTCTTGGTCTGGCGTGAGCCGTCTATAGCGGCCTGCCCGTCTGCCCACGCGCCCATGGCGCCAGCATCGCAGAGCGGATCTTTCGGTCGGAAGACACCGGGATGGGCCTGGGTTGTCCTGAAGAATTTCGCTCCGGATCTCGAAGTGAATTTCGTGCGGATTTCTCTTGGCTGGGAGTGGAGACTACGTGAAATTCACATCGTTTTTCGCTCGCGGTTTCGGGGTTATGCAGTGGCAGCAATCCACGCAAAGATCCGCCGCAGCGCGTCTGCAAGGTCGTTGCAGTGACATTTGCAGCTCTGGGGTCTTTCTGTTTGGCTGGTCCGACCGTTTGCTTGTTTCGTGGCATCCTCCTGCAGCTCCTCTTTCCTCGTCGCTCTGCTTCTCCTTGTGCTGATGCTGATGCTTCGAATGCTCCATGATTGGGCTGGTGCTGCCTCCCTGCTGAGTGTTCTTCCAACTCCCGTGCTCTCCACAGTGCGTTGTCATCCCCGTCGTCACCGTCGTTTCCTTTTCGCTTGCCGTTCTGATTCTCCTTATTCCACTGCTGCTGCTGCTGCTGCTGCTCCTGCTGCTGCTCCTTTTCCTTGTCGTTATGTTGATATTCCTTGTAGCTGGTTGTGTCTGTCTCTCATGCTCAGGTGTCCACCTCTTTTCCCTCATCCTCGTGTTCCCCTCCGTGTGTGATCGAAGTCGACATCGTCGTCCTCAGAGTCGTGCGAGTTGTTTTGGCCGTCGTTGTCCTTGTCGATATCGGCGTCCTTGCCGCTGGTCTCTTCGTATTTGGCCTCTTCGTCGTCTTCGCGTTCGCGTTCGGCCACATCGCCATCATCGTCCTCGTCGTCGCCGTCGTCGTTGCAGGCGTATCAGTCGCCGTCTTCGCCGTCGTCCGGGTCAAGGTCGTCTTCTCCCCGGGGTTGTTTCGCCACTGTTGCGGGGCCATCGATTGCATGTCATTTGGCGGGCACGAGCCCGCGCGCGGCGGCGATCGTCCGCGCGGGGCGGGTCGGCGGCCGTGTCCGCCCCGCGTTCCCGACGCGGCGGCGCGGCGGCCTGCGGGTGGGCAGCGCAGTGCCAGCGCTTGCGCTTGTGCACCGCTTCCGCTGTCTGCGGGCGCCCGCAACGCGGCGGGGCACCCGGCGCCACGGGGGCGCGGGTGGCTGTCGCGCCGCGAGAGCGCGTCAGGGAAGGAGGCGTTGGGCGCGTGCGCTCGGGGGCGCGCGCCTCGCAGGGTTGATACTGCCATCGGGCCGCGAGAGCACAGGACGCGCTTCGAGGAAACAAACAAACACACAGACATAAACTTTCGGACGGCCGCGTGGACTTCTCGGATCTGCGCTGGGCCCCCAGCTCAGATCCAAGAAATCCGCGTGGAGCGTCGAAAGTTTATGCTCATGTGCTGATTCTTCTTCGAAGGTAAGGAGCCCGAGAAAAAGGACGTCGGAGAAGGGGCGGTGCTCTCGTGATCTTCCGAAGCTGCCCTGGGAGCCGCTGGGGCCGTCTGGGGCCGTTGGTCGACCGCTGCCAGTCGGGAGGCTTCGCATTTCCCCTCCCTGCGGCCGTCCCAGCTCCGTCGGCGCGGGCTGCGCACGGCACGCCCAGCAGGGCAGCCCCCGGTGCCCGAGGACTGCGACAGACGCGGCCACGGCGACCATGAGCAGCCAGGGATCCGAGCTCCAGGTCACAGCTGTGCAGGATACAGGAGTGCAGGATACAGGAGGTTCGCGTCGTGTCGACCGGCGGCGACCCTGCCGGCGGCGTTCAACTTTTTGAACGCCGCGGGCGACCCAGAGTCGTTCGATGTGGAACGATTCGGACGCTTCGGAAACGGCCGATCGTTCGAGGTTGAACGATCCCCGCGGTGTCAGGAATCAACGCCCTGATCAACACGACGCGAACCTGCCGTACACAGTCATCGGAACATGGGTTCCTTCTGCGTCCAGCGGCCACGACGGCGGCGGTGGCGCCGCCGACAGCGCTTAGACTTCAGTCGGGCCTGTCCCTCTACAGGGGGAACATTCAAAAATAGTCAAAAAATAGTCATGGAATTATTGTTTGAATATGTTTGCCCATGTTGGAGTATTCTTCGAATATTTTTCGTCGAAAATCCCCCTGAAGGGGGACAAGCCCGACGTAAGCTTAGACGCGGCGGCGGCGTTGGACCCCACTCCGTGGGGCGAGGTGCGT
>CAUYUJ010016187.1:208449-240949 GCA_963575745.1 Prorocentrum cordatum | reverse complement strand
AGGCAATGGCGCTGCTGAGCGAGATGGCAGACGTGAAGTTGGAGCCCAACATCATCACCTACAACGCCCTGAGCAGCGCGTGCGAGAAGAGCAGGCGTTGGCAGTGGCACCAGGCCGTGGCGCAGCTGAGCGAGACGGCAGACGTGAAGCTGGAGCCCAACACCATCACGTACGGCACCCTGAACAGCGCGTGCGAGAAGAGCATGCGTTCGCAGTGGCAGCTGTCCTCGAGGGCAGCGGCAGGGAGTGCAGTGGCCGCGGCAGTGGCACGGTGGGAAGAGATGGAGAGCACGACGACGGCAGTGGCAGCACGATGGAAGAAGGAGGGAGCGGCAGTGGCAGTACAGTCGGGGCCCTGAAGAAGGAACCCTTTTCGTTGGAGAGGGGCTCGGCGTTCCTTGATTGTTCTGCAGTTTGCCTTCTGTTTTCCTGAGGTTTTCCATGGGATATCGAAGTTCAACGTATGGGAGTGAGGGGTCCCGTTCCTTATTTAGGGTTCCTTAGGTCAACGCCCCGACTGTATCGTGGGAGAAGAGGGAGGGCCAGGCGGTGTGGACCTGGCGCTCCCTTCCGACGACGACTTGTAAGGGGTTTGGGGTGCGGGGGGGAAGGAAGCAAGAAAAATGCGGCAGCGCCCGGCACTGCGCGGCTTCGGCCCGGTGCCAGGCGTTGCACCTTGCCGCCTCGGCGGCCCCGCTCGCCATGGCGCTGCGCGGCTCAGGCCCGGCCCTTGGCAATGCGGACGTCAGCGCATCGTGTGTGGCTGCTGCCCGTCCTCACGCGCTGGCGATGCAGGGCAGGTTTCCTCCCTGCAGCCCACCAACTTCCTGTCGGTCATGAACGGCCCCCTCGTCTGAGGCCGCTCCTCAAGCTACGCTGCTACCTGGTCGTGGTTTGGACTACCACCCCGGACCTCTTCCGCATCACCCGGTGGCACAACGTTGCACATCGCCTTCGTGGTGCTCTTCTTCCTCCTGGGCGTCGACTTGGTCAAGTGGCACGTCCCCCTTCTGCAGTGCTTGAGGCTGGTGTTCGCGATGCGCCGTCGACGGCAACACCTTCTCCGTCGCCCTCCGGGGGCTTCGCCCCCGGTGCCAGTCCGCGGTGCACCTGCTCCTGACCATCCACTTCGGCACCGCCTGCGCCCCGGGCCCCGCCCGCTCCGGCCGCCTGAGGCCTCTTCTTCCTGTGCCCTGTCTCCCGAATTAAAGCTGCGCGTCGCCCGCCTAGCTTGCAGCGGAAGAGGTTCGCTCTCGCCCCGCAGATCAAACAGTTTGTGTGTGTGCGTGTGTGTGTGCGCGCGTGTGTGTGTGTGTGTGTATTTTTGTGTGTGTGTGTGTGTGCGTGTCTGTGTATATGTGTGCGTGATTGGATGTGTTTTGGAGCGCCCAGGCTGCGTGCGACTATCAACGTGTCATGTGTGCGCGTGTCTTGTGTCTGTGTGTGTCTTGTGTGTGTGTGTTCGTTTGCGTTGTCGTGTGTGTGTGTGCGTGTGCGTGTGCGTGTGCGTATGTGTGTGTTTAGTGTGTTGTGTGTCGGTCATTGCGTGTTGTGTGTTGTGTGCGTGTGTGTATATGAGAGTTCGCCTGTGCTCATCTTGCATGTGCTCATCCTGTCTGTGTGCCTCCGCGTGTCTGGCCCCCGCCGCCCCGAGGAGCGCGGCGCGGCCGGCGCGGGAGCGCCTTTCGTGGAACTCGGCGGCCTGTCCGACGAGGCCGCCCCCTTCGGACAGCGGCGCCCCGCCTGGCCGCCCCCGACCATCGCTGGCAGCAGTCGCCAGCTCTCCTCCTCTTCCTCCTCCCCTTTCTCCATCATCCTCGCCCTCTGTTTGGTTGTCTCACATCCTCCCCCTCCTCCTCGTCCTCCCCCTCCTCCTCCTCCTCCTCCTCCTCCTCTCCCTCCCCCTCCTCCTCCTCCTCCTCCTCCTCCACCTCCTCCTCCTCCTCCTCCTCTTCCTTCTTCTCGTCTTCCTCCTCCTCCATCCGCCCTGATCACCTTTCCCGCAGTACAGGGATATCCTCTCCGACCTGCAGGCGCACGCGGAGGCTTTCGCTCCCTTGCAGTCACTGCTGATGCTCAGCTCGAGGCGCTGCTACCCGACCCACTGGCGATCCCCAGCGTTGGTGGAGAACCTGCACGCCGCGGCCGCTGGGCCCCCGCATCCTGGCCCTTGGGCGGGCCTGCTGGCGTGTGGGCGCCCTGCCGCGCTGGTCGCTCTGGACCCTGGCCGTGGTGCTCGCCCGCGTCCGCAGCGTGCCGCGCACATGGCGATGCGGGCTCGTGTTGTTCGTACTGCACCTCTCCGTGACCACCTTCGGCGGCGGCTATTCAAATTTGCTGGTGCGAGGCCCGAGTTGCTCGACGTGACAGAGTGGGACACCATCGTTCTCCTCCTCAAGCGCTGCCCGTGCTCGTGGGCCTGGGCTGCCCTGCGCACCTGGTGCGACGGCTGCTTCACTTCCTCAGGAATCTTGCACCCGTGCGGACGGAGATGTTGTGCATATGGTTGTCTTGCCCATCGTGATGTGCTAGCTCATTATCTTCGCTGCCCTCGTCTGCATGAAGCGCTGGAAAGGGCCTATGGGACAACCTATCCCTCGAGATCCTATGGTGAAGTGTGGCCTGCGGCGGCCCTCGCTGCTGGCCTTCTCGTTCATGACTGCCGCCCAGGCGATGCACAATGTTGCGCTACGCTCTGAGGAGTGGCCTCTTTCCCGACCGTCGATCCGCAGCGCTGCTCTCGCGGGTGTACGCTCGATGCGGCTGGCCACGCCTCGCCGCTTGAGTGTTGACGGGCGAGCTCTTCTGGGACCGCTGCCTCGCCCTGTGCGCCGCCCATCGTCATCCGCGTCCTCTTCGTCTTCATCTCCCTCGTGTGCTTCAGGCCGCTCTAGCTCGACTGCTGCTGCCGCCATCGGTCCATCACCGCACTTCACGTCGCTAGTCAGTTCGGCGTCGGACTCCGAGTCGGAGCCCCGCACGGTGGAGTTCAGTGGGTCTCGTTCTAGCTCGCCCTCTCCCCGACTCACGCCAGTGCTGACGCCATTGTCAGAATCTGCCACTTCCCCGACAGAGGTAGCCACCCCTGCCGACAATGATCATGATGATGACAGTGGCCGACCTTGCACCCTTACCCTGGGGCAGGTTGTGCCCCCATGTCCGAGCATTGCCTTGCCCCCTTCTGTTTCGCCCTCATCACGAGTGACCACGTGTGCGGCTCCGACATTGCCGTCGCCGATGACCCTGTCGCCGAGTTCCTAGGGCTCCCCCTCTCCATTCTCCACCGAGGGCCCTTGAGTGCCCAGCCACTGGAAACGTGCCCCTGTCCCTGTCCACGCGCGCCTGCCTGTCCTGTCCTCTTCCTTGTCCGTCCTTCGAGCCCTCGCTGCTGCTGCCCTCTGCCGTCTCTCCCGCTTCTCGCTCCTGCGTGTCTTCGTGGCGTAGCTATTGATTCCCTTTCGGTCTCGTGAGCTGCTGCTGCTGCTGCTGCCTGGCAAGGCGTCACGGAGTGCGCACGCGCGAAGCCCCTCGGCTAACAACAACCTGCGTGTCTTCTCCCGTCTGCTCGACCGCGCCGCGTGCCGTCGCGGCCGCCGCCTGGTGCGTCCTCCGTCGTCGCCGCTGTCCCTGCCAGCGAGCGCGGCGTCGAGTTGGGCAGGAGGCCTCGGGGTCTTTCGCCGTAGTCGGTGACGACTTCGCCCCTCCTACGCTGGGCTCCTCCATCCTCCTCCTCCCTCCTCCTCCACCCCCATCCCTCCTCCTCCACCCCCATCCATCCTCCTCCTCCTCCTCCTCCTCCTCCTCCTCCTCCTCCTCCTCCTCCTCCTTCACTTGAGCATGTGTCATGCCTGTCTGTACGCAGCTCCTTCTGGGATGCCCTCTTCGTTGCACCTGGTTTCTGGGATTGCGCATCCCATGCGCCCGCCTTTCTGGAGGACCTCCCCTCAGGGGCAACGATAGGGGGGGGGACAGGCATGGGGGGGACGTATCAACCCCGAA
The DNA here is from genome assembly GCA_963575745.1 of Prorocentrum cordatum. NCBI lineage: Eukaryota > Dinophyceae > Prorocentrales > Prorocentraceae > Prorocentrum > Prorocentrum cordatum. Next base: position 236,950 of record CAUYUJ010016187.1, on the reverse strand, counting down.
TGGCCCACTGATCGCCGATATGGGCCCGATAGCCCCAACCTGCCCAGGAAGGCGGGAAGGTGCGGACTCACTATCGGGGGCATATCGCCGATCTATCGGCGATGCATCGCCGATTCCAGGTCGGTGCGTCCCCCCTATGCCTATCCCCCCTGTCGTTGCCCCCCATGTCCCTTGGTAGTCTGGGCTGGCCTGCGCAGGCCGGCCAAGTCGTCCCAGCAAGCCTCGCAACAGGCCCGCAGAGTAGCCTCGGGCGGTTTCCCTTGGTGGTTGCTGGTGCAGAGGAGGTGTTTGCCCAGGCCTGCTACAGTTAGGTCGGGCATGTCCCCTACAGGTGGATTTTGGACGAAAGATCAAACCGATTCATAAAGATACCCAGAAATAGTAAAACATTGTCCCCAGACTGGAAAAAAACAATTGTTGAAGATTCCTCCTGTAGAGGGACAGGCCCGACTTCATGCTACATGGTATGATGCACCATCGCGACCCAGTTCAAGGTCCTGCTCGATTGTGCCACAACGTATTACACGGGTCGTTCTCAACACCCTGGCGCCGCCTCCAGCGGCTCCCCTGGGGCCCTCCGCGCTCCAGGCTTGAGACGCTGATGAGACCGCCCCAGGCTGCAGGGAGGGCCTCTTGCGGCCAGCTGGGCCTACTCGGTGGGCCTGCTGCGGCCAGCTGGGGCTACCTGGGGGGCTGTCCCTGCGCGGCCGGAAGCCTCACCAACCGCCAGCATCAGCGGCCATCTCGTTTGCTCCCGCCTCTCTCCACGTCCTTCGCTCCTCCCCCCTGCCAGCCCGTCTTCCCGCCCCGTCGGCGTCGCTCCTTCGCCGGGGACGCCCGGGCGAGAACGGTCCGGCGCTGCAGTTGCTCACTGACTCCCCTTTTCTTTCGATTGCGCTGGGGTGGCACCATGCCTCACACGCGATCGCCAGCCTGGTCGTGGAGCAGGAAGACAGAAACTGAGGCCCTCGCCGCCGAGAACTCGTCGGGCGGGGGGGAATACACAAGGGAAGAAACACCACCCGGACTGGACAATTGGCGTGTACTAAACGGCTCTAGGCGTTTATTTGACAGCCCTGCCCTGTTCGATTCCTTCTTTGGGCGCGTTTACTAAACGGCTTCGCGTGTCGGGGTGGTGATCATCGGGGTGGATTACTGCCCTCGAAATACGCCCCTTGGCGGTCGCACGCGTCGTCCAGTCCTGAATGACGATCAGGCGTGCCACCGCCACGCTCAGGCATGCCTCCGGCCCACCCTGGGCGGTGCCACGCCGAATGTGTCTCGTCCAGTGCTGGGTGGTGTTCGGGCGCGGCGCCGCCCAGGGGTCGCCCCCACTCCACCCCGACAGGTTCTCGGTGGCGGCGGTTTCGTCTTCCCCTCCTGAAAGAAGGGGTCATCGTAATCCTTCTCGCCCTCGTCGTCGCCGTCGTCGTCGTCGTCATATCGTCTTCAGCGTCTCCAGCGTCGTCGTCGTCGTCCTCGTCCTCGTCGTCGTCGTCGTCGTCGTCGTCGTCGTCGTGGTCGTCGTCGTCGTCGTCGCCACCCTCGCCCTCGCCCTCGCCGCCGCGCCTTGGCCTCCGCCGCTGGGGCGAGGAGAAAGTCGTTAACAGCGGCGGCGGCGGCGAGGGTGGCGACGACGACGATGACGGCGACGACGCGACGTTGACGACGACGACGACGAGGGTGGCGACTTCGATGGCGACGTGGACGACGATCATCAGGAGGACGACGAGGACGACGACGACGACGAGCACGACGACGACGCCGACGACGACGACGGCGACGAAGACTGCGACGAGTACTATGACGATGACAGGGGCGATTGCGACGGTAAGGACCAGTCGTGGCTGGCGGCCCCCCCTCCGAGAGGATCGTTGTCGTCGTCGTCGGGTGTCCGTTGGCGTCGTCGTCATCGTCGTCGTCGTCGTTGTCGTCGTGGTCGTCGTCGCGGTCGTTGTTCACGTCCTTGTTTCGAGATGTTCAGAGATGGGGCCCTTGCCTTCCGTGTTGTTCGAAGGCGCCTCGCTCTGAGGGTTTGCCAGACGCACGAAACATGTCTTCAAGATATCACCCCTGCCTTCGCGGAGGGACACTTGCCAAATGTCTGCGAAACCTCGGGCCTGTCCAAGCAAATTGTCCCAGCGCAGTGGGCCTCGGCGACAAACCAGAGGCACTTAGCTTTCTTAGCACCTGATATTCCGCCTGGCCACGCCCTGCGACATATTGGCAGGGAGGGGGGCTGGTCAAAATACCCCCCCCGACATTTTGCTCGCGGGGGAGGGACTGGTCAAAATTTCCTTTTAACATTTTGCTCGGAGGGGGGCGGGGCTGGTCAAAAGGTGTGGGGGGGGCATTTGGCCGCGCGCCCGCCAACCCCCCGCGCGGCGACGTCTCCAAATGGTTTCCGAATGTTTTCAAGCTATGTTCAAGATGTCCCGCCCCCCTCCACCTCCTTCCCCGGCAAACTGTTTGCCCAATGTCTCGCCCCCGCATCCCCTTCCAGGCAAAGTGTCTGCCAAGCGTCCCCCTCCCGCCCCCCCCCCGGGCAAACTGTCTGCCGAGTGTTCCCCCTCCCCCAGCCCCCCCCAGATCAAGATGTCCGCAAAAGAATGTCCCCCCTCCCCCTCCTGTGCAGAACCCCCTGTTGTGCGACATGTGTGTGTGTGTGTGTGTGCGTGCGTGAGAGTGTGTGTGTGTGTGTGCGTGTGTGTGTGCGCGCGCGTCTGTGTGTGCGCGTGTGTGTGTGCGCGCGCGTGTGTGTGTGTGTGTGTGTGTATGTGTGCGCGTCTGTGTGTGGGCGTGTGTGTGTGTGCGCGTGTGTGCGTGTGTGTGTGTGTGTTTGTGTGTGTGTGTGTCTGTGTGTGTGCGAGGGTGTGTGTGTGTGTGTGTGTGTGTGTGTGTGTGAGGGGGGTTCTCGGGCGCGCGCCTGGCGCGCGTGGCGCGCCTGCCGCACCCAGCGGTCACGGTGCGCGCGCTGCTCGGCCTCGGAGAACGCGCGCGGCCTCGCAGCGAGGCCACCGCGAGGCGGCACCGCCCCCCCCTTTGAAAGGCACTTCAGCGACGCAAGAAAGCGGGGTCGTCTTCGCCGACGTTGGCGCGCAAGCTGCCCGCGCACGCTCGCGCGTAAGCGCCCTCGTCTCCATTGTGGCGTGCCGCGCGGGCGGCCCGCGTGAGCCGCGGCGTAAGAGCGCTGTGTCATCTCGCGCAAGACTCGCTTTTGATTGTCGCCCGTTTGGGTATGGACAGCACAGTTGTCCCAGTGCTGACGACGGTCGCATGGGTGGTAGCACCCTGCTGGAACCGGGACCTTGGGCAGGAGTGCGAAACCATCGAGTCCTGGGCTCATCAATCTTCGTTGCTGCACGTGTGTGTGTGTGAGAGAGTGGGAGGACGTTTGTGATGTGTTCTTGCCTCACGCGCGCGCGTGTGCGAGTGTCGGGCACGAGTGCCTGTCATCATTCATGATAATGTTTGATTGCGTGGACCTCGTCTGCCACAGACCTAGCAGCAAGGAGAGACGAACCAATCTGCTTATGCACGTCCGCCGGTGTTGGCATCGGGGCTTAAATGCTGCGCTCGGGGCGGTTTCCCATCCCGAGATTTTGAAATGACATCGAAATGAATGTGCGGCTCGCATCTTGGAGAGGGAGCAGGTATTTTGATGACACTTTCCCTCTCATCCCAGAACCGCACGAGCAAAGCGCCCATCGAACAACACGGCCTTACCTGTTTGATGCCAGTTGTCCTTCGGCATGACGCGAACGACGACGACACACTCCGAGGGCGGAGGTCGCCGCCGACGACGCCTCGTCCTCGCTGTCGTCGTCGTCCCTGTCATCTTCAGCGTCCTCGCCCTCGTCGTCGTCGTCTTCGTCCTCCTGGTCATTGTCCACGTCGCCGTCGAAGTCGCCGGTCTCGTCGTCCTCGTCGTCCTCGTCGTCGTCCTCGTCGTCGTCCTCGTCGTCGTCCTCGTCGTCGTCCTCGTCGTTTTCCCCGGGCTGGGCCAGCCCACCGCGGCTCGAGGCCGAGGAGGTCCAGGAGCCCGACGCCAGAGCCGGGGGCGGCGGCGCAGGCCAACGCCGGGCGAGAGGCGCTGGCCGGGCCTCCTCGGGGGGTGGCTCAGGGGCAGCGCTGGCAGTCTACCCGCGTAGGAAGGACGATCGACCTCCCAAGGGTACCCCCCTGAGATGCTGGCGTGGCAATTTGTTTCACAGGAGGTGCCCTTACCCCGCTGCGGGCCCCGGGGCCCACACAGATCGATGCGTCACGAAGGATGATGCAGAAGGACGGGCTCCAGGGGTCTGGTCGTGATTTTTTTGCGATGTTGCAGATTTTCGCGACGGATCTCAGGGCCCTTGCATCCTTGCCTCTTCGGTCATCTTCGGCCCATCCTCAGGCACTCGATGGCCAGCCCCGCTCGAAGACCCTCGGCCTGGGCGTCCCAGGCCCTTGTATCCTCACCGCGTGTCCTTCTCATGCGGGTGGACTCTGGGGGGGGGTTACGGTCAGTAACTGTTGGACAGCGTGTCGCTCCGCCGGAGTTGGCCCACCACGCTGCGGCGCGACACGCTGTCCACGTCCTCACTCCCAGGCGTCAGCGTCCCGAGCTGAGCGGTGCCCGGCCTGCCGCCCCGCGGAGCAGAGCGACGCGCCATCCGCGTGCAGGGATCGTGTCGCCAGGGCCGCCGCATGTCCGCTTGCAGGGCACAGCGTGTTGCCGGGGCCGCCGCAGCGACACGCTATGCGAAGGTTTCTGACCGCAGGCTCAGCTCAGCTCAGGGGGGTTCGGATGCTTCTCCTCGGAGGTTCAACTCAGCATCGCCGCTGGTGGACATGTGGTCGAAAACACGCATCATCTGGCACACTCCTGGTTAATCCCGCTCTCTCCCGCCTCCTCCGGCTTATAGTCCCCGGCCCATCCGGCCTAGTCTGGCTTTGATTTGCCCCTTACTCTTGCTTGCAGAGACCTCCGATGAGCTGTCCCTTCAAGCGTGGGGTCGGCTCGGGGGGAGAACGTCTCGGGTTCGAGGTTCGAGGTGTTCGGATGTGTTCGTCGGCACCGTGCTCGTTGATGGGCTTGTTTTCCACCACCACCATAAATTAGAGGGAGAGGGGGTCCTCCTCCTCCTCCGCCTCCTCCGCCTCCTCCTCCTCCTCTTCGTCCTCCTCCTCCCCCTCCTCCTCCGCCTCCTCCCCCCTCCAACTTGTGGTGGTGTTGGTGGAAAACAGGCCCAGAACTCGTTGTCTTGCAGCCTCGGGGTGTGCTCTCCAGAGGCGGCACCTCGGGCTGGGGGCGTTCGGCGGGATGCCCGGGATCGCCCCGAAGAGCAGATGTTTGCCGCGCACGTGCTCCACCTTGCTTGGGAAAGTAGGTTTAAGTCGGGCGTGTCCCTCTACAGGAGGAATATCTGAAAATAAAAAGCCAGGGGCAGATGTTTTGATTATTAGTTGACTATGTTTGAGCACTTGTTGATGTTTCGCCCAAAATCCGCCTGTAGGAGGACATGCCCGACCTAAAAGTAGGTAGGGCGCTCGATGCCACCGCATTGTCATAGCGTTGTGCGGCCAGCTCGTTTCTACCAGAGAGCGCGCGGGGCACGAAGAAGGCTCGCTGGTCGATGATGCTCATAGCGTCACGGCGTGTGCTGATCTGCACGGCAGGCGGGGAGGAGGCGGCGCAGGAGGAGGAGGAGGAGGAGGAGGACCACACCGGCCACATCAGCCCAGAAGCCGACCCGCCAGCGAGCGGGTGCCCCCGGGGCCATTGTCTTGTTCCCCGGTTGCATTGAGGACCCGCTGGAGTCTGAGGGGGCCGCCCGAAGTTGCACATCGACGGGACACGTGTCCCCTTCTTGGATCGCCGCGGTGGTTTCTAAGGGGGTGCGGAGGTTAGAAATGGATTATAAATTTGGTTTTGTCTGGTCTAACCCAACTCATGAGTGGGTTACAAGTGCCTTATTCGGCTTAGGATGATGAGGTAACTCCGCTCAGTGGGCTCCGCCCGCTTAGTCCAGACACGTACGCCTGTAAGCCACTTAGGGCACGTGCAACCCACTTCCGAGCTGGGTGAAACCACATAGAACCCCCCTTAGTATCCATGTTTATCCCCTTATCCTCTCATCGGCGATCCAAGCTATACCTCCGAGCATCATGTCTTGCCGAAATGTACCTCACAGGAGCTCCGCAGCCGTTTTGGCTCTGGCCCTGCCCCTCCGCCCAGACCTTCGACGGGCTGACTTGCTTCCTCCGCGGGCCTCAGAGACCCCGACCCCCGCCCCGTAGGCAGCTCTCCGTCCCACATCCGCTTCGGGTCGCCCTGGCCCAGACATGGCATCCCATGTGCTGGTTCTTTGGCACGGGGCCCCTCGGAGCCGGCCGTCCAACTTCGGATCGTCCTGGCCCACAGACATGGCGTCCGATGTGTTGTTATTTGGGCGCGGGGCCCCCGGCTTCTCGTCCTGAGCAGTCTTGCGACGGCCCCATGGGCCCGGTGAGGGAGGCACCCAGAGGCCCACATGGTCCAAACACCTTGCGCCGTGATTTGTCCTAACCATCCTGTGGTGTTGGGTCTTCGTTTGAAGAGACGGTCCCCGCGTTCCTCCCTTTTCTTCCTTCCTCCTCCCCCTCCTCCCTTCCCCTCCTCCCTCTTCTCATCATCAGCATCATCATCAGCGTCATCGTCATCATAGTCAGCATCACCATCGTCGCCATCATCATCGTCGTTATCGTCACCATCATCGACACCAATCTCGGCACACCCTTCACACGTTTCGTGGCCCCACAGGGAGCTCCACCGAAGGCCCCAGTGCCACCGTCCACATGCGTCCCCCACACCCACTTCGGCACACCCCTGACACGTTTCGTGGCCCCCATGCGGAGCTCCAACGAAGGCCCCATTGCCACCGTCCACATGCGTCCCCCCACACTCATTTCGGCACTCCCCTCACACGTTTCGTGGTCCCACAGGGAGCTCCACCGAAGGCCCCAGTGCCACCGTCCACATGCGTCCCCCGCTCCAATTTGGGCACACCCCTTACACGTTTCGCGGCCCCATAGGGAGCTCCACCGAAGGCCCCAGTGCCACCATCCACATGGGCGCCCCGCACCCATTTCGGCACACCCCTCACACATTTCGTGGCCCCATGGGGAGCTCCACCGAAGGCCCCATTGCCACCGTCCACATGCATCCCCCGCGCCCATTTCGGCACACCCCTCCCACGTTGCGTGGCCCCATAGAGAGCTCCACCGAAGGCCCCCCGGTGCCACCATCCACATGCGTCCCACACGTTCATGTCGGCGCACCCCTCACACTTTTTCGTGGCCCCCATGGGGAGCTCCACCGAAGGTCCCAGTGCTACCGTCCACATGCGTCCCCCACGCCCATGTGGGCACAACCCTCACACGTTTCGTGGCCCCATAGGGAGCTCCACCGAAGGCCCCCGTGCCACCGTCCGCATGCGTCCCCCTCAGCACACCTCTCACGCATTTCGTGGCCCCATAGGGAGCTCCACCGAAGGCCCCAGTGCCACCGTCCCCATGCGTCCCCCGCGCCCACTTCGGCGCACCCCTCACACTTTTTCGTGGCCCCCATAGGGAGCTCCACCGAAGGCCCCAGTGCCACCGTCCACAGGCGTCCCCCGCACCAATTTTGGTATACACCCCTCACACGTTGCGTGGCCCCATCGGGGCTCCACCGAAGGCCCCAGTGCCACCGTCCACATGTGTCCGCCGCACCCATTTCGGCACACTTCTCACAGGGTTCGTGGCCCCATAGGGAGCGCCACCGAAAAAGATATTCACAATTGCGGTATTCACAACTGCAGATGGTTGGATGCCAGGCCAATTTATGTCACAGCGCGAACGTTCCTGGGGGGGCGAGTGTTTTGGTGCCATCACGTAGCGCTCCCCCTCTCAGTGCGTCACCGGCGCTGCCGCAGTGCGCCTGGCACCACAGTGTGGGAGGGGAGGGCGCTACGTTATGCCCCTTCCCGTCCCCCCACACCCTCCCCCCAATGACGCCTGTTATGGTCGCCAATTGAATCAGCCTTGCAAAGGGCCCAAACATATGCAGTTGTGAGTACCGCAGCTGTGAGTATCATCTTCGGTGGATCCTTATGTGGTCAGGAAACGTATAAGGGGTGTGCCGGCGGTAGGAGGGGCGCATCTGGACGTTGGGGCCATTGGTGGAGCTACCTATGGGGCCACGAAACGTGTGAGGGGTGTGCCGCAATAGGTGGGGGGACGCATATGGACGGTGCAAGTCGCGCCTTCGGTGGAGCTCCCTATGGGGCCATGAAAAGCGTGAAGTGTGTGCCGACATGAATTGCGGGGACGCATGCGGACGGCGCCTTTCCGGCCTTCGGTGGAGTTTCCCATGGGGGCACGAATCCTGTGAGAGGTGTGCCGAAGTTGGTGGGGGGCCACAGCGGGGTGCGCCTCTGGGACATTCGGCGGGGCTCCCATGGGGCCACGAAACGTGTGAGGGGTGTGCCTCAATGGGTAGCGGGAATGCAGGGGACCTTCGGTGGTGCGTTCCATTGGGCCACGAAATTTGGGAGTGGTGTACCGAAATTGGTGGCGGGGACGCATGCGGGCTGCGCCACTGGGACCTTCGGTGGAGCTTGTATGGGGCCACGAAACGTGTGAGGGGTGTGCCGACATGGTGTGGAGGACGCATGTGGACGGTGGCCCGATGGGGCCACGAAACGTGTGAGGGGTGTGTCGAGTGGGTGACGCATGCGGGCTGCGCCACTGGGACCTTCGGTGGAGGTCCCTTTGGGGCCACGGAGCGTCTAAGGTGTGTGCCGAACCTATTGTGCGTGACGCATGCGGACGGCGTCTTTCCGGCCTTCGGTGGAGCTCCCTACGGGGCCACGAAGCGTGTGAGGGGTGTGCCGGACTGGGTGTAGGTGACGCATGCGGTCTGCGCCATTGGGACCTTTCGTGGAGCTCCATTCGGGGCCACGAAGCGTGTGAGGGCTGTGCCGGAATGGGTGTGGGTGACGCATGCGGGCTGCGCCACTGGGACCTTCGGCGGAGCTTCCTGTGGGGCCCACGAAACGTGTGAGGGTGTGCCGCAATAAGTGGGGGGAACGCATGGGGACGGTGCAAGGGACGCGTGCGGACGGCGCCTTTCCGGCCTTCGGTGGAGCTCCCTACGGTGCCACGAATCGTGTGCCTCTGGGACCTTCGGCGGGGCTCCCATGGGGCCACGAAACGTGTGAGGGGTGTGCCTCAATGGGTAGCGGGAATGCAGGGGACCTTCGGTGGAGCTTTCCATTGGGCCACGAAATTTGGGAGTGGTGTACCGAAATTGGTGGCGGGGACGCATGCGGGCTGCGCCACTGGGACCTTCGGTGGAGCTTGTATGGGGCCACGAAGCGTGTGAGGGGTGTGCCGACATGGCGTGGAGGACGCATGTGGACGGTGGCCCGATGGGGCCACGAAACGTGTGAGGGGTGTGTCGAGTGGGTGACGCATGCGGGCTGCGCCACTGGGACCTTCGGTGGAGGTCCCTTTGGGGCCACGGAGCGTCTGAGGTGTGTGCCGAACCTATTGTGCGTGACGCATGCGGACGGCGTCTTTCCGGCCTTCGGTGGAGCTCCCTACGGGGCCACGAAGCGTGTGAGGGGTGTGCCGGACTGGGTGTAGGTGACGCATGCGGGCTGCGCCACTGGGACCTTTCGGCGGAGCTCCATTCGGGGCCACGGGGCGTGTGAGGGCTGTGCCGGCATGGGTGACGCGCGGAGGGCAGGGGCAGGGATGGGAGAAGGGAGGAGGGTGAGGAGCAAGGAGAGGAGACGCGGGGCGCTGTCTCTTCAAAACGAGGACCCAGCAGCACAGGATGGTTGGGGAAGTCCGCTCGGGGGGGGGGGCCTGGAGGCCGACATTAGGGGAAACACGCTTCCGCAGAAGCCTGCCGGAGGTCGGGCCCGCGCCCAGTCCTCGAGCCAGGGATCGACTGCAGCGTGGATGAACCATCATATTGTTTGTTTTGGCCTGTCGAACCGGCGATCAGAAAGATGCAGGATGGTCGTAGACCTGCGAGCATTCAGTGTACTCGTTCCGTAGACTCGGCGAGCATTTCATGTTTGGGGTGAATCAGTTTTGCCGTCTACGGTAGATTGCGTCGTATCGACCAGCGGCGACCCCAGCGCGGGCGTTCAAGGTTGCACGCCGCCGGCGACCCAGAATCGATCGATGTTGAACGATCGGACGTTGCGGCAGCGGCCGATCGTTCAAGGTTGAACGATCCCCGCGGTGTCAGACACCAACGCCGGGGTCGACACGACGCGAACCTGCCGTCCATCTCCTACCCGAAGTCCGCCGCCCGACGCGCGCCCCGGCGGCGTGCGGCTTGGCGCCCCGCCCACTTCGGAGGACGCCCACTGTGCGCCGGCACCCACCCTGGCCAATGCCGCCCACAGGAGCGGCGCGCACGCCCCGCTGGCCTGGCCCGGCAGAGCGCTCGGTAGCAGATCATCGAAGCCTCGTATACCTCCTTGATTCCGCCTTGAGCGTCGATTGGCGTCGATTAGCGGGCGGGAGGCGACGAGGTAGCGCCGATTGCGCGTCGGTTAGCGTCGATTAGCGTGGATTGAGCCTCGATTAGCGTCGATTTAGCATCGATCAGCGTCGATTCGCAAGAGCCGACTAGATGGTATGGGAGGCTCCCATGAGTTGCCACCGAAAGAGCGTATCCTCTGAAATCAGGGCGCTGCATTTTCCCCCCGCCCTTCTCGCCCAGTTTCGGGCCTGGGCACAGACATAGATCGATCCGGCTCGAGCATAACCGCAGCAAGATGGGGGCCTGGGGCTCCAGCCCTGATTACTCGCGATTTCGTGTGTTTTTGTTTCCGCAACGTCGGATCCCAGACATGCGATGTCTGGAGTTTCCGATACGCGGTCCCCTGAAGTCTCAATCCTCTCCCCGATCGCTTTTTCATTCCAAGTCGCTCTTCGACAGCGACGACAGGCCCGGCGAGGGGGCGACAATGGCCAACACACAAACACACACATATTCCTGCGTGTCGTTGTTCACGGCGCGATGTCCACTTGGATCGCTGCGGGAGTTGTTCAGGGGATCGGTGGGTTAGAAGTGCATGCGTGGGTGAGTCATAAGTTAGCTTATATCAGTGGGTTACAAGTGCCATGCGCGGCCTGGGGATATTCGGTAATTCCACTAAGTGGGCCTTGCCCGCTCAGCCCAGATCCGCACGCCCTTCAGCCACTGAGGGCATCCGTAGCCTACTCATGAGCTAGGTTTGCTAGGCTAGATATAGCCCATCTTCCTTGAGATCTGACGTTGCAGCAAGTTGCAGCATCGCGACTAACCACGACTGGAGCCCTGGACCCCATCTTTCTGCGTCATGTGTTCGAGCCGTCTCGATCCGTCAGGGTCCCGAGGCTCGAAACCGGGCGAGTACGTCCCCTGCGGAGACAGATGCAGCGGCAGGATCCCAGGTTTAGCATCTAGCCTTAGGTCGGGCATGTCCTCCTACAGGCGGATGTTGGACGAAGCAAAAGAAATAGTCAAACAAATGCTTCCCAATAGTCCAAAATAGAAGAAAAGTAGTCCCCAGACTATGTTTAGACTATTTTTGAATTTCCCCCCTGTAGAGGGACAGGCCCAACTTAAATCCAGCCCCGACGCCCTTGTCCCCGCAGTACCCCCCGCGGCGATCCAAGTGGGATCTCAGGGCCTGCAGGGTCGGTGCAGGTGTGCAGCTGACGCCTCCCCCGCCTGGCGTTTTTCTTTTCGACTCAGGGAGGTTTGCTTGCATGGCGTTTCCCACCCCTCCTCCTTCTCCCTCTCCTCCTCCTCCTCCTGCTCCTTCCTCCCTCCTCCCTCCTCCCTCCTCCTTCCTTTCTTCTCCCTCTTCCCTCCTCCCTCCCCTCCTGCTCTTCCCCGTTCCTCCCCCGTCCTCGCCTCCCTCTTCCCCCCCCCTCCCCAACGCTTCTGCAAGCAGAAAGCAGCGCTGGGCCGTAAAGGCGCGACAAAGGGAGTCACGGCCTGCCTGAAGTCCAGATCTCCCCTCCGGGCCTCGCCACGCCCCCCGCCCCCTCCCCCCCCCCCTCCATGCAAGCCGACTTGCCGGAATCAGAACAAAGATGCCCGTCGGCCCTTCGCGCCAAAGAGGCGCCCCACGGCGGCACGCGGCGCGCGAGCGATGCGGTGCCAGCGTGCGCGCGCGGCGCCCGCGGAGGCCTGGAGAAGGCTCGCTGATCCTCGGGGCCCGTGTGTGCCCAGCGCTCGGCACCTGCGATCGGCATGGGCACGGCGAGAATGGGCACGAAGGCCCACAGCAGTTCGAGCAGGGGATCGACTGCAGAATTGTTTTGCCCCAAAAACTGATGTTCTCGTCGGGCCCACGAGAAACATACTACGACGAACAGTCAGTAGATCTGCGGAGCATCCTGCGTATGACTCGTAGATTTGACGGGACATCGGTTTTGGGGTTAGTCGATTCTGTAGTCGATCCCCTACTCGAGCAGTTCCTGCCGATTTTGCGTAGGGCTCGCTGTCGGTGTCGCCGCGGACATTGTCAGTTTGAGACAGAAGGTCGCCTGCCCAACAGCGGCCGCTGCCGGTTTTGGGCAATATCTGTTGGTGGGCATCGCACCCATGTTGTCCGTACCCATGTCGGTCGTCCAAAAGTTTGTGTCTGGTGTGTCGTGTTGTGTTGTGTTGTGTTGTATTGTGTTGTGTTGTGTTGTGTTGTGTTGTGTTGTGTTGTGTTGTGTTGTATGGTGTTCCGTTTTAGTTGTTGGTTGTTGGTTGTTGTTGGTGTTGTTGTTGCTGTTGCTGCTGTTCTTGCTGTTGTTGTTGCTGCTGTTGTGGTTGCTATTATTGTTGCTGCTGTTGTGGTTGTTGTTGTCGTTGTCGTTGTCGTTGTCGTTGATGTTGATGCTGATGCTGATGTTGTTGCTGCTGTTGTTGGTTTTGTTGTTGTTGTTGTTGCTGTTGTTGTTGTTGGTGTTGTTGTTTCGTTCTTGTCTGAAGGAATTATAACTGATGCCCCCTCCTGGTGCTCGCACTTTTTTTACAAGGGCAAGTGAGGTGCCACCTAACTGTACCCCTGGCCCCCGGTTTACAACAACAGCAACGGCTCCCGCCTGATACTTCCTCAAGGTGTATTCCCAAATCGCGCTCTCGCGCGATTTATACAAGGATCGCGCTCTCGCGTCGGACTTCCTCGCAATTTATTCAGACGCCGCGCCCTCGACACTCAGGAATCACACTCTCGCTGAGGATTTCCTCACGATTGATTTGGGAATCGCGTAGTCGCTCGAGACTTCCTCTCGATTCCTGCAGGACGCACGCTTCAGCAACCCGCCTGCCCCTTGTCCCTTCCTTCCATCCGTTCTCGCTTCCCCTGCCTTAGGGGCTGCACGGAATAGGCGTTGCAGGTAAGAAAAATACACCACCAAGGCGGTATGATCGAAGACGAAGAGGGCTGGTATCGAGGGTTTTGGATGTACGTGTTGACTGGCACTCGGGCAGATACCAGCAAACAGTCTTCAACTGATTGGTGTTGTTGGTGTTGGTGTTGGTGTTGTTGTTGTTGTTGCTGTTGTTGTTGTGGTTGTTGCTGTTTTTTTTTGAATGCTCGTTCTTGATTTTTGTTGTTGATCCCCCCCAACTGGTGCACATGACATGTTTCAATTCAAGTGCCTCCCTCGGGGTTCGTACCCTGATTTTTATCGGGGGAAGGTTCCTGCTCACATTGCGCTGTTGGCCCCCTAACTAGAACAACCACTGCTCCCGCCGGATACTCCCTCACAATGTATTCCACATCGCGCTCTCGTGCGGGATTTCCTCACAATGTATGCATGAATCTTGCTCTCGCGTTGGAATTCCTCGCAATGTTCTCAGACGCCGCGCCCTGGACACTCAGGAATCACGCTCTCGCTTTAGCCGCTCTCGCGATTTACTTGGGAATCGCGCTATCGCTGAAGACTTCCTTGCGACTCATGCAGGACTCACGCTTCAGCAACCCGCCTGCGCGACCTGGCCACCTGGGCCCGCCTTCCGACCCTCCCGCTAGGGTCTGCCCGCCCTATTTGCCCGTCTGGTTCTACCACATGTTTTCTGTTCCTAGCGTCCCTCCTGCTAATCTCTCTCGTGCTCCATCCTTCTCCCTTCCCCTTCCATCCGTCCTCTCTTCCCCTGTTTTAGGGGCTGCGCTCACTGCGCGTGGCAGGTAAAGAAGATATGCACCCAAGGGTTACGATCGAAGACGAAGAGTGCGGGTATCGAGGGTTCGGGATAGACGTGTTGAGTGGCACGCGAGCAGATCGGAGCGAACAGCCTTAACATGATTATAGTTGTTGTTGTTGCTGCTGTTGGTGTTATTGCTGATGATGTTGATGTTGGTGCTGTTGTTGTTGGTGGTTGTGTGTATGCGTGTGTGTGTGTGTGTGTGTGTGGGAGGGGGGGGGGAAGGGTGGGGTGCGAGTGCGGGTGCGGGTGCGGGTGCGGGTGCGGGTGCGGATGCGGATGCGTGGGCGTGCGTGCGTGCGTGCGTGTGTGTGTGTGTGTGTGTGTGTGTTGTTACCCCGTTCAGCTCCACCGGTCGCACGCAGCGTGGCTCTGTCCTCATTGCGTTGCCCGCATCGCATGGCATCGGCATCGTCCGGCCGATCCCCCTCCCCATCGGGCCTTGGTTTCCCAGCCCCGCCAGCCCACCCCATCAGGTGGGGATTCGCCCGCGAAGCCCGAGGGGAGCAGCACATAACCCCAGCTGGGTGGGCAGGTCAGCCAGTGGGGCGAAGGCCACGCCAGTGGGGATGGGGAGCGGTGGAGCGATGCTCGCTGACGGGCTTCGATGGACAAGCCATGGGCGTCCAAGGAGCTTGCATCCTTGCCGCGCGTCCTTCCCAGACCCCCGAGGTCATGTTTTTTGTCATGGCGTGGGCCTCCAGCGGTCTGGACCCGTTCTCCAGGACCAGTTTTGAATCCCGAGTGATTTGTTGACGGTCCCGATGCCTCGCAGAGCCTTCCAGAGGGCGAAACTAGCGAAACACCTCCCGCCATGTTTTCTCATAGCCCCATGAGGTCTAGATTGCTGCCAAGTTTGACTATCGGCAGGAGGAGGAGGAGGCCTGAGGAGAAGGAGGAGGAGGAGGAGGAGGAGGAGGGGGAGGAGGGAGGAGGGAGGAGGTTCTCAGAAGTCCTTCGGCCTCCTGGGGAGTTCTCGCTGTGTCTTCGGGGAGGGGTCATGCAACTTTCAGAGCGCCCAGCCCTGGTAGCCTTCGCTGGCCGCGCCCCGCTCTCAAAGTGCCGACATGGCCTTCCGCAAGGCCCTTGCGTCTTTACCGTGCGTCCTGACTGTACTCCGAGTTTCTTAGTAAGACCCCCGCCGACAGCCCCACATCGACCCCCGTCGCCGGCAACCACCGCTCGCCGAAGGCGCTCCGACCCCTGTCGTGGCGCGACAGCGAGGCGAGGTTGACCCCCGTCAGGGGGGTACCCCACCACGCTGATTAAGACACCCAGAGTATGGGTTGACTGTATTCCGCTTTGAACTCCCCCACGTGCCTCACTCCACTTTCTGCCGTTCTCTGCACCCTCCGCGTCAGCTTAGCACTGGGTGGGGACGCTTCGGGCAGCGCCCCGGAGGCCATACGCTGCGCAATCTCATGTTTCTGTTCCTTGATGGCGATGGCGAGCCCCCCTTCGAGTAGGGCGTCGACTACGGAATGAATGTACACCAACATCGATTTGTCCGTCGAATCTAAGAGACAACTCCGTGGACTGCTCCTTAGCTCTACGCAACGTTTACGTTTTTGTTTCGCAGATTCGACTGACAAGTACACGCCGGTCTTTGAAAGTAGGTATTTTTGGATTCCCAGATCCCAATCTGTTTCAAGCGTCTTCCTACTTCAAGAATCGACATGCTTTTGCTGTGTGTTGTTATTCTCCGGGAGGACCTGGACCCAATCCACTATATCCGCCTTCCCACTTCTTGTTTCTACCTACTTCTTCCGACCGACGTGTAAGTTTTGGGAACACCCATTCTGTAGTCGATCCCCTACTCGACCCCTGGGCTCTCCTGCCCTGTCGCGCGTCATCGCCCTCGCTTCCAATCTGGCGTGTCGCGCTGGCGGCCCGCGCAAGGTCGCTGTGTCATCTCGCGCAGGACCCGTCTCTGATCGTCGCTCACGCTTCCATTCCTTGATGACGACGGCGAGCCCCCCCTTGTCACCACCCACCGAACCACCCCAACCTGACCCGAAGGCCCCAATTGGCTTTCCAGTCTCAGTAGGGGGCGCGTCGGGGAGCACTTTGGAAAACACATGTGGAACCCGTCTGCCCCAAACCCGAAGTTTGAGTCTTCGTGTTAGGTTGGTGTGGTGGTAGGTCTGGTGGGGGCTTTCTTTCAGGAGTGTGCCCAGGAGGCTTGAGACCCCTGGAGGGTACCCTATGCGATGAGGGCGGCGGTGCTATCCATGGCTGATCAACAATTGAGCGACGCCAAACTACAGGGTCGTCTGCGCCGACATTGGCGCGTAAGCTACTCGCGTAAGGTCGCGCGTAAGCACCCTCGCTTTCAGCGCTGCGTACCGCGCTGGCGGCCCGTGTAAGCCACCGTGTAAGGTCGCCACATCATCTCGCGTAACACCCGTTTTTGATCGTCGCTCAATTGGAGTTCCACCTGCTTCCCGGAAGCAGGTGGAACTGCTGCTGGACCCTGGACTCCTTCCCCAAAGGTTCCTCAAAGCCCTTGCCGTATTCCTCGATGGCGACGGCGAGCTCCCTCCTTCGAGGGGGGGAAGGTTCGAGGTTTGAGGTCCAAGGTTTTTCTGACGTTTTCGTCGGTTCTCTGCGGTTTTCCGGCCTCGAGATGCGTTCCAGCGGCTGCGCCTCGCTGAGGGCGTTCTGGGACCGCCTGGATCATCCCGAAAGGCCGCGGGAGACCCGAGTGATGACCCGAAAACTGAACTCGGCGGCGCGCCCGAGCCCTGAGATCCTGGCGCTACAGTTTTTCCACAACCGGCGTTCTCGTCCCGCTTCGGGCCCCGGGACCCTCGCAGCTCGCCGCGGGGGTTACTAAGGGGACAGGGCCGTTAGGACTGGATGCTAACCCTGGCATTCTGCCGTTGCGTCTGTCTTCGCAGGGGACGTGCTCGCCCGGTGTCGAGTCCCGGGGCCCTCACAGATCGATGCGGCTCGAAACATGACGCAGAAAGATGGACTCCCGGGCTCCAGTCTCCAGTCGTGATTTGTTTGCGACGTGGCAGGCGGGGGGGGGGGAAGTGAGAAGGAGAAGGCCTTCTTTCTCAGAAGGCGGCGGGACTTCTCAGAAGCCCTCGCGCGTTCTGGGAAGCTTTTTGTGACCTCGGGGAACGCTCCCAACACCTCTCAGAAGGCCAGGGGGCTTCCGAGCCTTCTGAGAAGGCCTGCCCGCCCCTCATAAGGCCGCCCCTTCTCGCCCCCCCGGGGCTCGCCGCCGAAGTTCTGCGATTCGGGATCTCAGGGGGGCACACGTTCCGAGGCTCCTCACCAGGCGCGGCGCCGGGCGGCTCGCGGCGGCGGCGGCGGCGGCCGCGCTGCTCCTCGGGCGAGCGGCCGCTGCCAGCGCCTGGCTCGCGGCGGCGGCGCCATGCAGGCCAGGGCTCGCGTCGACTCCTCCGACTCGATTCGATCTCGTTGGCTTCCGATTCCGGGTCGAGTCGACTTGGGATTCCGATCTGTCAGGAAGACAACTATCGGATTGGGAGGATGGGGTTGGGAGAAATGGGATTGTCCTTGCCCTTAGGCGGCCGACGGTTTCGTTCATTGCATCCGGATGCTATTGCTCATGCCCAACACGATAATTGTTATCCTCACTGGGCTCCGATCTCTGCATGCGGAGGCCTTCTGGCCTGCCAACATATTTCCGTCGATTCGACGTCTCTCCCAGCTAGGCTGCCGACTTCAGCCGCTCCGATTCGCGTCGATCGCCGATCCAGGGAACGAGGTGCCAGGGCTCGACCCAAACAGTGTTTTAGCGATCTCGGGGCCGTTTCCGCTTTGATTTCGCTTTGCAGCAAAGGCAAAGGCGGACAACGAACACAAAACGAAAACGGAAAACATTGTTTCGGTCGATCCCTGTGAGGTGCAGTAGCTGACTCAAGACGTGGACGATGTTTGCTGCTAATTACGCGGGGCCCACCGCTCTGCTATGATGGGATGTCGCCTCGGTGCCTAAGCGCTCTCCGCGCTGCAAGACTTAGAGCCGAAGATGCAATGCCGCTCCGATTCGTTTCGATCTTCGATCCCAGTCCCCCGAGGTCGTTGCCCCCCCCATTCATCGCCCCCCCAGATGGGGGGGCGATGAGTGGGAGGGCAACGAGGACTGCAGCAAAGGCGCCGTCGAGGGCCCCTAGGAGGGGCCCTCTAGGGCCCCAAAGGGGGCCTTGAGGGTCTGAGAACTGCACCTTTCTCCCCCACCCATCTGCCCCCCCCGCCCATGAAGCGACGCCCAAGGAGAAGGTGTAGCGAGGTTCGGGACCTGCGCGCTGAGAGGCTTCCCGATGTGCTCCGTCCCGACGCTCCCAGACCCCCGACGCTGTGATTTCTTGCACAACGTCGACCCCCAGAGGTCAGGACCCTTTCCCTGGGACCGGTTTTTCGTCCTGAGTGGGGTTCTGACAGCCCTGAGGCTCGATAAGGGCCCCTGGACCTGGAGATCAGACGTGGCGAAAAAGTTGCAACATCGCATACATTCACGACTGGAGCCCTGGGCCCCGTCTGTCTGCATGATTTTTCGAGCCGGATCGATCTGTGAAGGTCCTGGGGCCCGAAACGGGGCAAACACGCCCGTGGTGAACAAAAATTGCAGCGCCAGGATCCCGGGGGAGGCCAACGATAGCGAAACACCTCCCGTCGTGATTGAGGAGGAGGAGGAGGTGGAGGAGGAGGAGGAGGGGGAGGAGGAGAAGGAGGAGGCGGAGGAGGAGGAGGATGAGGAGGAGGAGCAGGAGGGTCTGGGATCCGATCTTCCGCTTCGTCCCTTGGGGCTCCTCCGGGGCAGGCTGGCACAGGGCGGGCGGGCGCGGCGGCCAGACCGCCCGAGCTGCGCCGGCGGGCGGGCGCGGGCCTTGGCCAGGCGCTCGTCCAGTGGGGCAACGACAACGATCGTTAAGTCGGGCATCAACCACGCGCAGAGGGGGGAGAGGGGAGGGGGGAGGGCTTCTTCGAAGCACCCCTGCCTCTTAGAAGGCGCGGGCCTCATCTGTAGATACAGGGCCGCCGCCTTCCAAGAAGCAGCCTCCTTCTTAAAAGCCTTCACCCCTCTCTCCACTCCCTTGTGCGCGCCGCCAACGGCATGTCCCTCTACAGGAGGAACATTCAAAAGTATTCAAAACATAGTCAGGGGACTCGATTATTTCTTCGGCTATCTTTGAATATGTTTGGGTTATTTTTCAGTTGTCCTCTAAAAGCTGCCTGTCGGGGGACATGTCCGACCTAAAACGATCGGTTAGATGCTCGTGCTGGGGGACCTTCCTGGGGCCCACATAACGGATCTGTTCGACTCTAGTTAGACTCAAGTTCGACTCAGGTTCGACCCAGGTTAGACTCAGGTTCGACTCAGGCTCGGCTCAGGATCGGCTCAAGGTCGGCTCAAGTCGACGGACGTTCGTCCGACGCAGCTTCGACGCACGAGTGGAGCGAGCGCCTCCAGGAAGGTCCCCCAGAATGAGCGTCCAAGATCCGGGTTCGAAGTGCGAGGCTCGGAGCTCGAGGTCCACGACCCCCCTCGCGTCGTGACAGAACTCGCGACGGAAGGTGTTGCACTACCTTCGGCCTCGGGTGGCCCCTCACCAGGCCTCGGGGCTGGCAAAAAAGCGACTCCGGATGAACAACCAGACCCACGGGGGCCTAGACCCCCGACGTCATGATCTTTCCATAACGTTGACCCCCCTGAGGTCTCGACCCATTCGCCGGGACCCGTTTCTCCTCCTGAGTCCTTGTTTGACGCTCCCGAGGCCCGGCGAGGGCCCCCAGAGGCCGAACATGGCCACCCCCCAACAAAAAACTCCCGTTATATTTTTTTATTGTTCCATTGGCTATTGGGGCCCTATTCGGATTCGCTATTGGCTATTGGGGCCCTGGCCAGGCGCTCACTATCGAGGAAGAAGGCATAAACAGCGCGGATTTCTCGGATTGGCGCTCTGGCCCCTCTGGCGCCGCCTCTGGCGCAGCACCTGGCGCGCGGAGCGCGCAGGGAGCGGCGACCAGCGCAGATCCTAGAAATCCGCGCGGAGCTCCGAAAGTTCGTGCTTATGCTGTGTTTCGTTCCTCTACCTAACATGCAATGTGGCACGATCGAAATGGGTACGGAAATGATAAGATGCCCAGCAGCAGTTCCTTCCCATGTTGAGCATGGCTCGCTGTCGGTGTCGCCACGGGCGTGGTCCTCTTGAGGCAGAACGTCGCCTGCCAAACAACGGTCGCTGCAGAGGTTCAACAAACTTTGATTTCGAGCATCGGACCTATTTTTCCCGTACTCCTTTCGGATGTGCGAGAATACGTGGGAGCCCTGTATGCCCTCGTACTTCTGTTTCTGGAGCGCACGAGCGTCGATTGGCGCCTGCTAGTCGATGAGGTAGCACCGATTTGGCGTCGAGTACCGTTGACTAGCGTCGACGTCGTGGATTTAGGGTCGATGAGCGTCGACTAGCGTCGATTCGCAAGAGCCAACACGATGGTACATCGGTTGCGGCAGAATGCTCATAACACAAAATGTCGCCCCCCTCTTGCTGTTTGGGTCTCCTCGTCGTCGCGCGAACGGGTGGGCCTGGCCACCATTTTGCACTGCTCGGGACTGGGGACCCGTCCACCGTCTCCAGGCTTGCTTGGCGGAGTCATCGCCCCAGCAGTTGGGAAGCTGCCGGCTTTCATCATCGGGTGCTTTCTCTGGAAACGAACACGAGCTAGCGCCCCCCCACCCCCGGCCACAACATGGGGTGAGGCAGTCTTGCCCGACTGGGTGCCGCGACTGTGGAGGTTTGCTTTTGGGGAACGGCCCTCGCTCGAGCGCCAGCCTCCTATGCCACCGACATCTCACCCCCACCCGTCGGTCGTTGAAGGTAGGCACTTTTTGATTATCAGATTCCAGTCTACTTTAAGCGCCTTCCTACCTCAATGATCGAGTGGCTTCATCGTTTCCGTCCTCCTCAGGGGGCGGACGGACACTGAATCTACTTCCAACGCCTTTCTACTTCATGTTTCCGCCTACTTCTTCCGACCGATGGGTGCCCTGGTCCCGGCACCCCGCATGCCAGGGATGCCGGCAGGGGCCGTCGTCGGGGGCAGGCTCTGGGGGGAGGTGCCTCGACCCCCACATCGCCAAGTCATCGCCGATAGGGGCCGGATAGCCCCACCTGTCCCAAACCACGCAGATTTGCCATCGGGGGCCTGTCGCCGATCCATCGGCGTTGTAACCGCCGGTTCCAGGTCGATGCCCCCTCCCTGAGCCAGTCCCCCCCGTCCTCTGACCTTCCAGAGTGCTAACAAATAGCCCTCCAGACCTATAGACCTATCTGGGCTGCTTAAAATGTCGTATGCATTTGGGTGTCGAGGTCCTGGTGCTATTTTTGTTGCCCTCCTGGAAGGTCAGGGTCGTAACCCCTCACAGGCGCGCCGAGCAGACGGACACGTACGACTGGGTGGCCGACGAGCTCGAGGAGCGAAGAGAACAACACCTTGCATTTACGAGATTGTCTTCTTATCCTCTGGCGCGCAGCGGTCGTCATCCCCCCCCCTTCTCCCAGGGTCGTAACGGTCGTGAGGGTGACGATCGTACGCAGAAGGGGGTCTGGACCCCATCTCACATACTGGTGCTCGCGCTCGTACAGTCAACCCGCACGGTAAGGATGAGTGGCCCTCACAGATCGATCCAGCTCGACAAATGACGCAGAAAGACGGGGTCCAGGACTCTGGTCATGCATTTGTAGTGATGTTGTTTTTGGTTGCAACGTCGGATCTCAGGGTCTGCCGCACCTCCCCTTCCCGCCCCCAGTCCCCGTCCCCTTCCCCCCCTTGCAGTCGACCCGAATAGTCATGAAGCGTGAGCGACTTTCCAAGGTTACCCTCGCATCCTTCCCCTTCGGCTCATGCTTGGCCGCTTTCCCTCGCCGCGCCCCGCTCGCAAAGCGTCCATGTGGCTTTCCAAGGCCCTTTGCTTCCTTGCTGTGCGTCCTCACTCTACGGTTCGACTGCTACGGCGATCGCAGCGCGCCCCGCGCCGACATGCCCCGCCCCGCCCAAGATCTTCCCTTACCGAGGGGCCCCAGCCCCCTCCTCCCCGACCGCTGCTGGAGGCACAACACATGCGGTCGGGAACTCTTGATCCGCGCTTGTCGCTCCGCCGGTTCTGGCCCACCGCGCTCGGGATCGGAGGTGACGATAGGGGCGAATAAACCAGGGGCTGGCGTCATACGTCCCCGCCCGGGCGCGTCGCCGAAGGTATGGGCCATCGGCGCACTCATATACACGTATTGCTCTCCCCCAGGATATTCGCCTCCACCGTCCCGATAGGAACGACACGCCCCTGAGATCCGACGGCGCGGAAACGTTGAGACATCGCGAAAGTCACCTCCGGATCCCTCGACTCCATCTTCCTGCGTCAGTTTTCTCGAGCCCGATCGATCTGTCAGGGTCCCCGGCCCGGGCCCGCTACCCGACGAAGGCGCCCGGCTCGAAAAAATTGAGGCGCCAGGATCTCAGGGGCTATCCACCACCCGCGGGGGCAACGATAGGGGGGCATAGGCATAGGGGGGGATGCATCGACACCCAACCGCCCATTGATCGCCGATAGAGGCCCGATAGACCCAACCTGGCCAGGAAGGTGCGGATGTACTATCGGAGGCCTAGCGCCGATCTATCGGCGACGCATCGCCGATCCCAGGTCGATGCATTCTCCCCCTGTGCCAGTCCCCCCCCCCTATCGTTATGATGTTCCAACCTACTTCAGCCTTGATCGCAAGAAATAATTTCGAGCGCACCCCAAGTCTCGAGGGTCTTCACGTGTCGGGCCCTAGGAGACACTGTTTCGACACTGTTTCGACACTTTTGCGGGTGCTCGAAATTATTTCTGGGATGTGGTTCTTCAGTACGATGGGAGCAACATAACCCTATCGTTGCCCTCCACCACCCGGTCCCCCCTCGCGTCACCCGTCCGAGCATCTCCGAGCCGCCCGCTGCGCGGAGCGCGGGGCGGCACGCTGACTCTCCGCGCGCACGGCGCACGAGCGTCGCCGTTGGCCGCCGCTGCACGCTATCATAACTACCGAGCGCGTTCCGCTACTCGCAACGTGCCTATTCGCAAACGTCCGGACAACCCACACATCTGCCTTGGCGAAATGTACCGTGAGTCGCCTACGGCGGATCCAGGCAACTTGCGAGTAGCTGCTTTGCGAGTAGTGGAACGCGCCCGTCCACATGAGCAATCGTTCCCTGTCGTACTATGGCTTCTCGGAGGCCCGCGTGGACGTCTTGGGCTGGCGTTGAGTCGGGCGTGTGCCTCTACAGGAGGAATGTTCAAACATTTGTTTTTAAATGTTTAGAATGAAATGAAAGCAACATAGTTTGTTAGACCATTTTTTGAGTCGAAAAGTGGTGAGGGACAATGTTTCCCTTCTATGCTTGATTCTTTTGGAGGTATTTTCATCTGTCCTTCAAGATTTGCCAGTGGGGGGACATGCCCGACCTAAGGCTGGCGTTGGGCCCCCCCCTGGCCCGGCCCCGCGGCGCGCTCCGAGAAGCCCGCGCGGGACCGGGCGCCTGGCGCGCTCCGAGAAGCCCCAAGGCTGGCTCGGTCCAGCGCGCCGATCCGAGAAGCCCGCGCGGGACCTCCGAGGATCGGGCAGTGGGAAGGAGGCGGGACGGCCCCTTCAGATGGCGGCGGGACTTCTCAGCGCCACCCCGCGCCTTCTGAGAAGTGCTCTGTGTCTTCGGGGAGCGCTTCGGACCATCCTTACCAGAAGGCCCGCCCCCGTCTCGCTTTCCCACCTCGGCTGGCCGCCGAGAAAAGTGGTGTGCCGTGCAGCTTTTTGTTGCTCTTCTGGAGGATCTGCTGGGGACGATGCGGGACTCGAAGGCCCCCGTGCTGGCGGAGGACGGCGAGCTCCAGCCGAGCGGGCTCCAGCCGGAGCCGCCGCTGCCAGGCTCAGCGTGGGGGAAGCAGAGTCCCGGACCCTGGGGCCTTCCCCGCGGGGCACTTCTTCATCCTGGGTCGTTTTCTGACAGTCCCAGGGCCCGTACTTGGATCGCCGCGGGGGTTGCTAAGAGGGTCGGGGGATACAAGAGGATGCTAAGGTGGCTGTCCAGCCTAACCAAGCTTAGAAGAGGGTTGCACGTGCCTTAAGTGGCTCAAGGGCGTACAGATCTGGGCTAAGTGGGCGGAGCCCACTCAGCGGAGTTGCCTCCTCATCCTAAGCCACATACAGGGCACGTGCAACCAACTTGTAAGGTGGCTTAGGCCAGATAAAACCCACTTCGGCTTTCACTTCTGACCCCCCCTATCCCCTTAGCAACCACCGCGGCGATCCAAGTAGAGGCCCCCCCAGAGCTCGAACACGGCGAAAAGACAGGCGAAAGGCGACATGTGAAGGACACTCACAGAACTCCGCACAAGGCGCACGATGTCCCCGCACAAGTCGTCCGCACAAGACTCGCGCGAGAGGTTACTCTCCCTGTTCGAAATGATACGGAAGGAACGCCCCCAAGGTGAACATCTTTGGGATCTCCTTCCTCCATGGCGGGCCCCGAGGTCCCGAGCAGATCGAGCCGCCGGGCGAAAAACTCAGGCCCCGTTTGCGGCGGCAACCGTGTTGCCAGAGTGTCCCGCTGCAGGGGTCGTTCGGCCGTTCGCCCCAGGGAGCCCAGCCGCGCAAAGGAACGCGCTCTGGCACGCAAGCGACGATGATTTAGTTCGGCCCTTGCCGCGCACCGAGGGCACTTCCCAAGTGCCTGCGGCGCGCGCGCTGCCCGAAGTCGTTTTTTTCTTCGCGACGTCGACCCTCAGAGGTGTGGGCCCCTTCCCCCTGCGGCTGCGGCTCGCGTCGCGCCCGGGGGCGACGGACTAGATAGTTGCACGTTCCCCCCTCCCCCTCCCTCCCCCTCCCCCTCCTTCTCCTCCCCCCTTTGCCACGGGGCGCTCCGAGGATGGTGCAACAACAAAGTGGACCCCTTCCCCCGGGCCCGGGTTTGCCTACCCCGCGAGCTCTTTTTGGACAGCTCCCCGGGGGGCCCGACGAGGGCCCCGGAGGCCGATCCTACATGTGCGGACATGCTCCCCGTCGCGAGGGTTATGTTGCTGCTCTCCCCCATCCCGCTTGGATCGCCGCGGTGGCTGCTAAGGTTAAGTCGGGCCTGTCCCTCTACAGGAGGAAGATTCAACACTAGTCAAACATAGTCTGGGACCGTTTTTCTTTTTTTCTAGTATTGATTACTCTGTTCGAATATGTTTGGTGTATTTTTGTTTTTGATGTTTCGTCCAAAGTCCCTCTGTATGGGGGACATGCCCGACCTACTGCTCAGGGGATGGGGGGGTATAACTGGAAGCTAGAGTGAGTTTTATCTGGCCGACGCCACCTTATGAGTGGGTTACACGTGCCCTACATGTGGCTTATAGGATGATGAGGTAACTCCGTTAAGTGGGCTCCGCCCACTTAGCCCTGATCTGTACGCCCTCAAGCCACTTAGGGCACGTGCAACCCTCTGCTAAGCTGGGTTAGGCATGATAGAACCCACCTTCGTATCCTCTTATATCCCCCTTATCCTCTTAGCAACACCCGCGGCGATCCAAGCAGAAATCCAGCTGCTCAATTTTTTGGGGTGCGTGGACCCCGGAGGTCCGGACCGCGTCTCCAGGGCCGGTTTTTCGTCCCGTGAGTCGTTTTTTTGACGCTCCGCGAGGCCCTGCGAGGGCCCCCGGAGGCTGAAATCTGCCATGGTCCAGCCGCTCCAATCGAGAGATCCGACGGCGCGGAAAAACTAAGACATCGCTAAAAGTCGCCTACAGAGCCCTCGACTCCATCTTTCTGCGTCACTTTTCTCGAGCCGGATCGATATGTGAGGGTCCCCGGGCCGGCTGCTCGACGAAAACGCCCGGCTTAAAACATTAAGGCGCCAGGATAATCTCAGCGATTTTTTTGGAGAGTCGGCTCTCCAGGATGGCCACAGGCGGAGCCCTGTTCGAATTTTTCAGGACCGACCCTTTCCATGGGGAACCGGTTTTTCATCCCGAGTCATTTTCTCACGTTCCCGAGGCCCGGCGAGGGCCCCCCGAGGCCGAAAACGGCCAAACACCTCCTGTCTGGATTTTTTGGCGACGCGATCATGTTTGTTTTTTCTTGGAGCGCCGGCTCTCGGGGATGGCCACACTTGGACTGCCGCGGTGGTTGCTAAGGGGAGGATGGAGGAGTTAGAAGTGGATGCTAAGGTGGGTTTTGTCTGGCCTAACCCAAGTGGCTTGGGATGATGAGGTACCTCCGCGCTCCTACTCCACTGAGGGAACGTGCGACCCACTTCGAAGCTTGGTTAGGCTGGATAGAACCACCTTAGCATCCGCTTGTACCCCCCTCTATCCACTTAGCAACACCCGCGGCGATCCAAGCAGGGATGGCCACATAGGCGGAGCCCCGCCGGGCGCACCGCAGCCTGCTGGCCTGCAGCCGCCGGCCGAGCCCCGGCAGGGCGAGGCGCCCCCGGGCGAGGCGCCGCCGCGGCCAGACGAGCTGCGGCCCGGCGTCGAGGCTCAGGTCGGGCCTGTCCCTCTATAGACAGGAGGAAAATGTTCCCAAATAGGCAAAGATAGTCTGGGGACCATATTTCGAATATTTGTTTTTGCATTTTTGGGGCGATATTTGTTCTGTCTTTTTGGGGACGTTTTTGGAGTAGTTTCTAGCTTTCGTCCGAAATCCCCAGACATGCGACGTCCTGATTTTTTCCCAGACGGGGCCCCCTGGAAGTCCCTACCCTTTCCCCGGGACCGGCTTTTCATCCTGAGTCGTTTCTTCACGCTCCCGAGGCCCGGCGAGGGCCCCACGAGGCCGAAGACGGTCAAACACTTCCCGTCCGGATTGTCTTCACGACGCGAGCATGTCTATTGGTCTGCCTGTAGGGGAGCATGCCCGACCCAAGTCGAGGCCGCGGCTGCCCCGGGCCCGGCGGCCCCCGCGCCCGAGGGCGAGCTGCCCGCCGCCCCCCTCGCGACGGCGGAGACCGCGGAGCGGCGAACGTAATATCCCCCCAGACCTGGAGGGTTTCGCCGAAGGGCTTTGGCGACCGTCTTCATCCCCCTCCTCCTCCTCCTCCTCCTCTTCCTCCTCCTCCTCCTCTTCCTCCTCCTCCTCCTCATCCCTCCATCTCCTCCCTCCATCTCCCCCTCCTCCACCTCCTCCTCCCCCTCCCCCTCCTCCACCTCCTCCTCCTCCTCCTCCTCCTCGGGTCGCCTACGGCCCCAGGGGAAACCGTGCACCCAGACCCCCTCGAGGAGTGAAACAAATTATGGCGGGAGGTTTGTTTGCCATTTTCGGCGGGGGTCTGGGCCGCAGCCGCGCCCTCGCAGTGCGGATTTCCCGGGGCGCGGCCCCGCGGATGCGGTCGAGGTTGGTCAGGAGGTCGTCTTTGCCAGATCAAGGGTGCCCCTGTGTCCTGTGCGTTCGCGGCCCCTGCCTCCACATTCCTGTGGCAATGTGGCCCCCGGAATGGTCTTCTGTCCTTTCGCGTAATTATCCTCCAATCAGGCCCCGACAGCACGCGATCGCAAGGATGCGTGCCGCACGGGGCATCGGCTGCAGAGACTCCTGCGTATCCGTGGGGTCGCGGCCAAGGGGCCCGGCCCGTGAGGCCGCGGGTGTGAAGACGTGTTCCGCCCACGAGGCGAACTCGCTCTACACGTCGGTCGGCATGGTCCCCGCGCCGGCGGAGTACGGTGAGGGCACGTTCATCGCCAGCTCGGCGCAGATCGAGAGGATCGTGGAGGTCAGGTTGCAGAAGGTGCAGGCAAGCCTCAACGCGCTCAAGAGATACACCAAGGCAGGGCCCTCGTCGATTCGGTCGACCCAAAATCCGATGTCGTCTTCGGCTGGGCCGACCCGGTTCGATTCCGATATGCCGACGATCCGATCCGGCCCGATGCTCACGTGGCGCTGCTGTGCATCCTGGCGCGGCCGATCCGATTCGTTTTCGACCCCATTCCGATGCAGCCCGATCCGACGTACATGCCGGCCCGATCTGATCTTCCGATTCGATGCTGACTGATGTTGCCAAGGAGCTGGAGACGGAGCTGAACGAGCGGGAGGAGGAACTGGACAAGGTGATCCACGACCTTCAGTCGGAGCAGGCGAGGCGCAAGAGCGTCGAGGACGAGCGCGACCTGCTGCAGCAGCAGCGCCAGATCCTGGAGGCAAAGATGGTCGAGGATATGCAGAGCCAGGCGGACGCCGAGACCGAGGTGGAGGAGATGGACCGCAAGGCCGAGGAGGTCGCAGAGGCGCTGGCGCG